>NC_069487.1:17483174-17510072 GCF_026875155.1 Cherax quadricarinatus | reverse complement strand
ACCTGTAACTTAACTCTGTCATTTTCCCCTGAAAATTAAACTCTGTTCTTTTCACTGATAATTTTTGCTCATTTTCACTGAAAATTAAACTCTGCTCATTTTCACCTGGTAACTTAACTCTGCTCATTTTCACCTGGTAACTTAACTCTGCTCATTTTCACCTGATAACTTAACTCTGCTCATTTTCACCTGATAACTTAACTCTGTTCATTTTCACCTGATAACTTAACTCTGCTCATTTTCACCCGGTAACTTAACTCTGCTCATTTTCACCTGGTAACTTAACTCTGCTCATTTTCACCTGATAACTTAACTCTGCTCATTTTCACCTGATAACTTAACTCTGCTCATTTTCACCTGATAATTTAACTCTGCTCATTTTCACCCGGTAACTTAACTCTGCTCATTTTCACCCGGTAACTTAACTCTGCTCTTTTTCACCCGGTAACTTAACTCTGCTCATTTTCACCCGGTAACTTAACTCTGCTCATTTTCACCTGGTAACTTAACTCTGCTCATTTTCACCTGATAACTTAACTCTGCTCATTTTCACCTGGTAACTTAACTCTGCTCATTTTCACCTGGTAACTTAACTCTGCTCATTTTCACCTGGTAACTTAACTCTGCTCATTTTCACCTGATAAATTAACTCTGCTCATTTTCACCTGATAATTTAACTCTGCTCATTTTCACCCGGTAACTTAACTCTGCTCATTTTCACCTGGTAACTTAACTCTGCTCATTTTCACCTGGTAACTTAACTCTGCTCATTTTCACCTGATAACTTAACTCTGCTCTTTTTCACCTGATAATTTAACTCTGCTCATTTTCACCCGGTAACTTAACTCTGCTCATTTTCACCCGGTAACTTAACTCTGCTCATTTTCACCCGATAACTTAACTTTGCTCATTTTCACCCGGTAACTTAACTCTGCTCATTTTCACCTGGTAACTTAACTCTGCTCATTTTCACCCGGTAACTTAACTCTGCTCATTTTCACCTGGTAACTTTGCTCATTTTCACCTGGTAACTTAACTCTGCTCATTTTCACCTGGTAACTTAACTCTGCTCATTTTCACCTGGTAACTCTGCTCATTTTCACCTGATAAATTAACTCTGCTCATTTTCACCTGATAACTTAACTCTGTTCATTTTCACCTGATAATTCTGCTCATTTTCACCTGGTAACTTAACTCTGCTCATTTTCACCCATATTCTCCTCTGTTATAAAATCAACATCGAAAAAAATAATCATTTACTAATTAAAATAAATATATACATTAAACATTTACATTAAACATTTACTGAATTTTAAAATTTGCTAAAGTAAACATTTGCTGGAAATATATATTTATTGATATTAAACATTAATTGAATTTAAATTTATTAGATTTACTTCATAAAACAAAATAAAGATTTAATTAAAACCTCTATTAAAGTTTTTATTAAGACTTTTATTTAAACATTTATGGTTAGATTAGATTGTTTTAGATTAACTTAGATTAGGTTATGCTGGTTTAAGCTAGGCAAAGTTATTTTAAATATAGTTACGTTTGGTTAATTTAGCGTAGATTAGGTTTGGGTAGATAAAGTTAATTAGGTTAAATCACGTTAAATTAGGTTAACCAAACCAATTTTTAGAGGTAGATCTCAGAATTTTTAAAATTCAATGTCTAAATTTTAACTAAAAAGAAAATATTCTTTTCATGTCAGAAATGTGATTTAATTAACGAAATTAAATAAACGTAAGTTTAAAAAAAAATTGCAATATGTCGATTTATTTTGTCGATCTTATACATGGCGGCGATATCTAGGCCGTCATGTGTAAGAATTACACATATTACTTTCAAAGATAGTAATATTACACATATTGATGTCTTTGAAACATGTGTCGACATCCTGTACCAGGATGCATGTATGTCTTCCAGCTGTTGGTTGTGTGGTAGGGATGGTGGTTGTGTGGTAGGGTTGGTGGTTGTGTGGTAGGGATGGTGGTTGTGTGGTAGGGTTGGTGGTTGTGTGGTAGGATGGGTTGGTGGTAGGGTGTGGTTGTGGGTTGGTGGTTGTGTGGTAGGAATGGTGCTTATGTGGTAGGGATGGTGGTTGTGTGGTAGGGATGGTGGTTGTGTGGTAGGGATGGTGCTTATGTGGTAGGGATGGTGGTTGTGTGGTAGGGATGGTGGTTGTGTGGTAGGGATGGTGGTTGTGTGGTAGGGATGGTGGCTGTGTGGTAGGGATGGTGGCTGTGTGACAGGGATGGTGGCTGTGTGGTAGGGATGGTGGTTGTGTGGTAGGGATGGTGCTTATGTGGTAGGGATGGTGGTTGTGTGGTAGGGATGGTGGTTGTGTGGTAGCGATGGTGGCTGTGTGGTAGGGATGGTGGCTGTGTGGTAGGGATGGTGGCTGTGTGGTAGGGATGGTGGTTGTGTGAGAGGGATGGTTGCTGTGTGACAGGGAGGTTACCTGGAGGTTACCTGGAGGTTATTCCGGGGATGGTATAAACCTTGGTAATAAATACCGACAAGTTGGTTTAGAAAGACACGTAAGCAAACACTATAACATATTAATTAAAAAACGTTTCGGTCCTGGGACCTTGAAGTGATCAAGGTCCCAGGACCGAAACGTTTTCTAATAAATATGTTATAGTGTTTGCTTACGTGTCTTTCTATTCCGGGGATCAACGCCCCCGCGGCCCGGTCCATGACCAGGCCTCCCGATGGATCACGGCCCGATCAACTAGGCTGTTACTGCTGGCCGCACGCAGTCCAACGTATGAGCCACAGCCCGGCTGATCCGGCACTGACTTTAGGTATCTGTCCAGCTCTCTCTAGAAGGCAGCCAGGGGTTTATTGGCAATTCGCCTAATGCTTGATGGGAGGCTGTTGAACAGTCTTGGGCCCCGGACACTTATGGTGTTTTCCTTTAGTGTACCAATGGCGCCCCTACTTTTTATTGGAGGCATTTTGCATCGCCTGCCCAGTCTTTTACTTTCGTAGGGAGTGATTTCTGTGTGCAGATTTGGGACCATTCCTTCCAAAATTTTCCAAGTGTAGATTATGATATATCTCTCCCTCCTGCGTTCCAACGAGTACAAGTCAAGTGCTTCCAAGCGTTCCCAGTAGTTAAGGTGCTTGACAGAACTTATACGTGCAGTAAAGGATCTCTGTACACTCTCTAGATCTGCGATTTCACCTGCTTTGAATGGAGATGTTGATGTACAGCAGTATTCCAGCCTAGAGAGAACAAGTGATTTGAAAAGGATCATCGTTAGCTTGACATCTCTCGTTTTGAACGTTCTCATTATCCATCCAATCATTTTCTTTGCACTTGTGATCGTGGCACTGTTGTGTTCCTTGAAAGTGAGATCCTCAGACATTACTACTCCCAGGTCCCTTACATTATTTTTCCGCTCTATTGTATGGCCAGAGTCTGTAGTATACTCTGTTCTAGTTATTATCTCCTCCAGTTTTCCATAACGGAGTAGTTGGAATTTGTCCTCATTGAACATCATATTGTTTACCGTTGCCCACTGGAAGACTTTGTTTATATCTTCTTGGAGGTTAACCGCGTCCTCAGCAGATGACAGCCTCATGCAGATCCTAGTATCATCCGCAAAGGATGATACGGTGCTGTGGTGTATATCTCTGTTTATGTCTGATATGAGGATAAGGAATAAGATAGGGGCGAGTACTGTGCCTTGTGGAACAGAGCTCTTCGCTATGGCAGCCTCCGACTTAACTCTGTTGATCACTACTCTTTGTGTTCGATTTGTTAGGAAGTTGAAGATCCATCTCCCCACTTTCCCAGTTATTCCTTTAGAACGTATTTTATGGGCTATTACGCCATGATCGCATTTGTCAAATGCTTTTGCAAAGTCTGTGTATATTACATCTGTATTCTGATTTTTTTCCAGTGCATCCAAGGCCATATCATAGTGATCCAGTAGTTGTGAGAGGCAGGAGCGACCTGCCCTGAACCCATGTTGCCCTGGATTGTGCAGATTTTGGGAATCCAGGTGATTTGCAATCCTGTTTCTTAGCACTCTTTCAAAGATTTTTATGATGTGGGACGTCAGAGCTATTGGTCTATAGTTCTTAGCTAATGCTTTGCTGCCACCTTTATGGAGTGGGGCTATATCCGTTGTTTTAAGTGACTGTGGAATTTCACCCATGTCCAAGCTCCTCCTCCATAGTGTACTTAGGGCACATGCAGTTCTTAATGAAAACAGAGTTCCACGAGTCTGGGCCCGGGGCTGAGTGCATAGGCATGTTGTCAATGGCTTTCTCGAAATCTATCGGAGTTAGGGTAATGTCGGAAATCTGGCATACATTTATGGAGTTTTGAGGCTCATTCATGAAGAAATCATTTGGGTCGTCGATCCTCAGACCGATTAGTAGATCACTAAACACAGAGTCGTACTGGGATTTCAATATTTCACTCATTTCCTTGTTGTCATCTGTGTAAGTCCCATCCTGTCTGAGTAAGGGCCCGATACTAGATGTGGTATTTGCCTTGTTTTTGGCATATGAAAAGAAATATTTTGAATTTCTTTCAATTTCACTAATAGCTTTAAGCTCCTCCTGTCTCTCCTGGTTCCTGTAAGAGTCATTTAACTTAAGTTCGATAGTTTCCACTTAAATGGTCAGCGCCGCCTTTCGTGTATCAGATATTCTAGCACTCCTGAGGAGCTCAGTGACTCTTCGTCGTCTTCTGTAGAGGGAGCGTCTTTCTCTCTCCAGTTTACTCCTGCTCTTCTTCTTTCTTAGGGGAATATGCCTAAACCATGCTTCGGCTGCCAGGAAGTTGATCCTTTCAAGGCACTGGGTTGGATCCATGTCATTTAAGACATCTTCCCAACATGTTTCGTTTAGGACATGGTTTACCTGGTCCCAGTTGATGTTCTTGTTGTTGAAGTTGTATTTTGTGAAGACACCTTCACAGGTACATGCATTCTGCTGATCAGGACCCCTATGCATGTACGTCTGAACTTCGATTAGGTTGTGATCGGAATTAGTTGTTGGTGGTTGTGTGGTTACCTGGAGGTTACATGGAGGTTATTCCGGGGATCAACGCCCCCGCGGCCCGGTCCATGACCAGGCCTCCCGATGGATCAGGGCCTGATCAACTAGGCTGTTACTGCTGGCCGCACGCAGTCCGACGTACGAGCCACAGCCCGGCTGATCCGGCACTGACTTTAGGTATCTGTCCAGCTCTCTCTTGAAGGCAGCCAGGGGTTAGGGATGGTGGTTGTATGGTAGGGATGGTGGCTGGGTGAGAGGGATAGTGGTTGTATGGTAGGGAAGGTGGTTGTGTGGTAGGGATGGTGGCTGTGTGAAAGGGATGGTGGTTGTGTGGTAGGGATGGTGGTTGTTTGGTAGGGATGGTGGTTGTATGACAGGGATGGTGGTTGTGTGGTAGGGATGGTGGTTGTGTGGTAGGGATGGTGGCTGTGTGAGAAGGATGGTGGTTGTGTGGTAGGGATGGTGGTTGTGTGGTAGGGATGGTGGCTGTGTGAAAGGGATGGTGGTTTGTGTGGTAGGGATGGTGGTTGTATGGTAGGGATGGTGGTTGTATGACAGGGATGGTGGTTGTGTGGTAGGGATGGTGGTTGTGTGATAGTGATGGTGGTTGTGTGGTAGGGATGGTGGTTGTGTGGTAGGGATGGTGGTTGTGTGACAGGGATGGTGGTTGTGTGGTAGGAATGGTGGTTGTGTGACAGGGATGGTGGTTGTGTGTCAGGGATGGTGGTTGTGTGTCAGGAATGGTGGTTGTGTGTCAGGGATGGTGGTTGTGTGTCAGAGATGGTGGTTGTGTGTCAGGGATGGTGGTTGTGTGTCAGGGATGGTGATTGTGTGTCAGGGATGGTGATTGTGTGTCAGGGATAGTTATTGTGTGTCAGGGATGGTGGTTGTGTGTCAGGGATGGTGGTTGTGTGTCAGGGATGGTGGTTGTGTGTCAAGGATGGTGGTTGCGTGTCAGGGATGGTGGTTGTGTGTCAGGGATGGTGGTTGAGTGACAGGGATGGTGGTTGTATGATACGGATGGTGGTTGTGTGACAGGATGGTGCTTATGTGGTAGGAATGGTGGGTGTGTGACAGGGATGGTGGTTGTATGGTAGGGATGGTGGTGGTTGTGTGACAGGGATGATGGTTGTATGGTAGGGATGGTGGTTGTATGGTAGGGATGGTGGTTGTGTGACAGGGATGTTGGTTGTAAGAAGGAATGATGGTTGTGCGGCAGTAATGGTGGTTGAGCGTCATTGATGGTTGTTTTGTGTCAAGAATGGTGAATATGTATCAGGGATGGTGGTTGTGTGTCAGGGATGATGGTTGTGCGTCAGGGATGGTGGTTGTGTGTCAGGGATGGTGGTTGTGTGTCAGGGATGGTGGTTGTGTGTCAGGGATGGTGGTTGTGTGTCAAGGGTGGTGGCTGTGCGTCAGGAATGGTGGTTGTGTGTCAGGGATGGTGGTTTTGTGTCAGGGATGGTGGTTGTGTGTCATGGATGGTGGTTGTGTGTCAGGGATGGTGGTTGTGTGTCAGGAATGGTGGTTGTGTGTCAGGGATGGTGGTTGTGTGTCAGGGATGGTGGTTGTGTGTCAGAGATGGTGGTTGTGTGTCAGGGATGGTGATTGTGTGTCAGGGATGGTGATTGTGTGTCAGGGATGGTGATTGTGTGTCAGGGATGGTGGTTGTGTGTCAGGGATGGTGGTTGTGTGTCAGGGATGGTGGTTGTGTGTCAAGGATGGTGGTTGAGTGTCAGGGATGGTGGTTGTGTGTGAGGGATGGTGGTTGTGTGTCAGGGATGGTGGTTGTATGTCAGGGATGGTGGTTGTGTGTCAGGGATGGTGGATGTGTGTCAGGGATGGTGGTTGTGTGTCATGGATGGTGGTTGTGTGTCAAGGATGGTTGGTTGTGTGTCAGGGATGGTGGTTGTGTGTCAGGGATGGTGGTTGTGTGTCAGGGATGGTGGTTGTGTGTCAGGGATGGTGGTTGTGTGTCAGGGATGGTGGTTGTGTGTCTGGGATGGTGGTTGTGTGTCTGGGATGGTGGTTGTGTGTCTGGGATGGTGGTTGTGTGTCAGGGATGGTGGTTGTGTGTCAGGGATGGTGGTTGTGTCTCAGGGATGGTGGTTGTGTGTCAAGGATGGTGGTTGTGTGTCAGAGATGGTGGTTGTGTGTCAGAGATGGTGGTTGTGTGTCAAGGATGGTGGTTGTGTGTCAGGGATGGTGGTTGTGTGTCAGGGATGGGGGTTGTGTCAGGGATGGTGGTTGTGTGTCAGGGATGGTGGTTGTGTGTCAGGGATGGTGGTTGTGTGTCAGGGATGGTGGTTGTGTGTCAAGGATGATGGTTGTGTGTCAGGGATGGTGGTTGTGTGTCAAGGATGGTGGTTGTGTGTGAGAGATGGTGGTTGTGTGTTAGGGATGGTGGTTGTGTGTCAGGGATGGTGGTTGTGTGTCAGGGATGGTGGTTGTGTGTCAGGGATGATGGTTGTGTGTCAGGGATGGTGGTTGTGTGTCTTGGATTGTGGTTGTGTGTCAGGGATGGTGGTTGTGTGTCAGCGATGGTGGTTGAGTGTCAGCGATGGTGGTTGTGTGTCAGGGATGGTGGTTGTGTGTCAGGGATGGTGGTTGTGTGTCAAGGATGGTGGTTGTGTGTCAGGGATGGTGGTTGTGTGTCAGGGATGGTGGTTGTGTGTCAGGGATGGTGGTTGTGTGTTAGGGATGGTGGTTGTGTGTCAGGGATGGTGGTTGTGTGTCAGAGATGGTGGGTGTGTAGTGGTGTTTGTGCAGAGTGGTGGTTGTGTGTCAAGGGATGGTGGTTTTTGTCAGGGTGGTGGTTGTGTGTCAGAGGGTGGTGGGTTGTTTGTCAGGGTGGTGGTTGGTGTGTCAAGGATGGTGGTTGTGTGTCAAAGATGTTAGTTGTGTATCAGAGATGGTGGTTGTGTGTCAGAGATGGTGGTTGTGTGTCAAGGGCGGTGGTTTTGTGTCAGGGATGGTGGTTGTGTGTCAAGGATGGTGGTTGTGTGTCAAGGATGGCGGTTGTGTGTCAGAGATGGTGGTTGTGTGTCAGAGATGGTGGTTGTGTGTCAAGGGCGGTGGTTGTGTGTCAGTGATGGTGGTTGAGTGTCAAGGATGGTGGTTGTGTGTCAGAGATGGTGGTTGTGTGTCAGATGTTGGTTGTGTGTCAAGGGTGGTGATTGTGTGTCAAGGATGGTGGTTGTGTGTCAGAGATGGTGGTTGTGTGTCAGAGATGGTGGTTGTGTGTCAGAGATGGTGGTTGTGTGTCAGGGATGGTGGTTTTGTGTCAGGGATGGTGGTTGTGTGTCAGGGATGGTGGTTATGTGTCAGAGATGGTGGTTGTGTGTCAGATGTTGGTTGTGTGTCAAGGGTGGTGGTTGTGTGTCAAGGATGGTGGTTGTGTGTCAGAGATGGTGGTTGTGTGTCAAGGGTGGTGGTTGTGTGTCAAGGATGGTGGTTGTGTGTCAAGGATGGTGGTTGTGTGTCAAGGGTGGTGGTTGTGTGTCAAGGGAGATGGTTGTGTGTCAGGGATGGTGGCTGTGTGTCAAGGATGGTGGTTGTGTGTCAAGGGTGGTGGTTGTGTGTCAAGGGTGGTGGTTGTGTCAAGGATGGTGGTTGTGTCAAGGATGGTGGTTGTGTGTCAAGGGTGGTGGTTGTTTGCCAAGGATGGTGGTTGTGTGTCAAGGGTGGTGGTTGTGTGTCAAGGGTGGTGGTTGTGTGTCAGGAATGGTGGTTGTGTGTCCAGGATGGTGGTTGTGTGTCCAGGATGGTGGTTGTGTGTCAGGAATGGTGGTTTTGTGTCAAGGGTGGTGGTTGTGTGTCAAGGGTGGTGGTTGTGTGTCAGGGATGGTGGTTGTGTGTCCAGGATGGTGGTTGTGTGTCAAGGATGGTGGTTGTGTGTCAAGGATGGTGGTTGTGTGTCAGGGATGTTGGTTGTGTGTCATGGATTGTGGTTTTGTGTCCAGGATAGTGGTTGTGTGTCAAGGATGGTGGTTGTGTGTCAAGGATGGTGGTTGTGTGTCAGGGATGGTGAATGTGTGTCAGGGATGGTGGTTGTGTGTCAGGGATGGTGGTTGTGTGTCAGGGATGGTGGTTGTGTGTCTGGGATGGTGGTTGTGTGTCAGGGATGGTGGTTGTGTGTCAATGATGGTGGTTGTGTGTCAGGGATGGTGGTTGTGTGTCAGTGATGGTGGTTGTGTGTCAGGGGTGGTTTTCTGAAACTGTTTTTCTACTGCGGACCACAATGAACGTGCTTCAGAAAGTGACTTGTAAAATTGAATTTTTTAGACCTGTATCTGGAAACAAGTGTTTCATTGTACTGGAATGTTAACTGTTGGAACAGTTTTATACTTTTGCGACACTAGTTTAAGCCACGGGAAAAAAAGTTGAATCCGGAAACACTTCTCATGTCAGCTCCTCATCCAACTTTAACAGTGAGTGTTGAGTTAACAATGTCTCCTACCCTGGTAAATTATTTTGTTATTGTCTGAATGTAAATACAAACTGATTTACATTAACCTAATGTATCTTGATCTAGTATTAACAAGAAAAGGCACAATATCTTGACTGGAACGATACGTAAATAACCCGAACATAGAAGAGAGAAGCTTAAGACGACGTTTCGGTCCGACTTGACCATTTACAAAGTCACACAAACGAAAAGTATACCCGTCCTGCTCTACCTCTCGTCAGTGTGACTTTGTAAATGGTCCAAGTCGGACCGAAACGTCGGCGTAAGCTCCTCTCTTCTATGTGCGGGTTATTTGTGTATAGATCTAGTATTCTAAGATAATCCTCAGTAACAAGTATTATTTTTTAAACGACCTGTAATGTGTGCAAAAACGCTCTTAATATTACAAGAACAATGTAACATAACACCAGACCTGTCTCATACCCTATATTATTGTCCCTGAAGTTCATTCCACTCCTTATTACTGGAAAAAATGTGTACTGAAAGCAATACACAATTGTCCATGAATTTTATTTGAGTACACTTGACTGGAAGAAGTTATGTGTACTGGAAACACTGGAAGCACCACTGTGTACTCAAAGTGTTGCAGTGTTGTCAAGGAAGTTTTCTAAACCGGGTAATTATTCTCCTCTTGAAATAGGCTTGCATAGTTCTTGGAAAGAAAAAAGAGAAAGGAAATGGAAAGAATGGGGATAAAAGAGGGAGAAGGAGAGAAGAAAATGAAAAAAACAAAGAAAAGAAGTGGGGAAGAAAAGGAAGAAAGAATTCAGAGGGAGGAGAGGAGAAATAGGTTAGAAGAAGAGGAAGAGAAAAAGATGAAAAAGAGAAAGTGATGGAATGATTTAAAAAAAAATCAAATAGAAAGGAAAGAATCTGGATGCAAAGAGGTAGTATAAAATACGGAAAATGAGGAGAGGAAGAGGGAGAGAGAAGAGAATATGAGGAAGACGGACTTGAGACATTACAAGGAGATATTGAAGGTCAGACACAAAAGAGCGTAAAGGAGACATGAGGATAAAGGAAGAAAATAGGGAAGACAAGAGAGGCCAAATTGGGTGTAGAAGATAAGAGGTAAGACAGAAGAAAGTGGCAATCAAGGAAAAGAAAATAGTGAAAACAATGAGGTTAATTAAGGAGTTAAAATAAGATAAAATTTAACGGTTTCTTCTTTGCGAATAAAGCGTAAAAATAGAGAAACCAGTTTCCGGATTTTTTTTTTTTCATATTTGTTACTACCTGTGCGTTATTTTAAGCGTTAAACCATCTCGCTTCGTTGTTGATTCAGAGTGTCATTCAATGTTTGTTGTCCAGTGTAATGTTCCGAACCTGGATTTTTTTTCAACAAATTGTTTGATATACAGGAAAGCAATAGGATTATTTTATGAGCCAAAGGTTCGATGATCATCATTGCTGCTACCATCATGAGCTGAGAGGGACGTTACTATCAACGAATCTTCCTGAATTTCCAACTCTATTTCCGCAGCATTGCAGTCTCCTGATGATGTTCTGATTGCAACACAAAAGACCTAGAGCTAACATTCACCCCCATTATGGTTATTTTTGCGCGCGCACACACACACACACACACACACACACACACACACACACACACACACACACACACACAACACACACACACACAGTAGGGACACCGAGCGCGCGAGTCACGCCTTCCGTGCTCCGCGAATGTAAGTGTTTTTGAGGGCTACCCAAGTGTTCTGCAATTGTTACAAAGTGTGTTAGGGTAGTGAACAATCCTAGAAGCGATTTACAATCTACCTGAGCCACGTAAGTGTGGGGAGAGCCACAATTTTGTAAGTGATCTAGAAAGTAAACCGTGGTGGTGCAGTCAGAGCGGGCAGGCTAGTGTGGATGGTAAGGCGACGTTGTCAAGTGTCACCCAAGAAAGATAATAAAGTGAAACAATCGTGTGTCCAGTGAGAGAAATACAGTGAATAGGGTACATTATTAACGAGAAGAAATTGAGGTGGATCTACGCCAGGACGTCACATCGAGCTGGACAATCTACAGGCTGCTACAGCTGCATTGCAAGTACTGTACTCACCTATGAGTGGTTGTGAGGATGTGGGGTTACAGGTTCCAATTAACCGCCAAGCTGATTGTGAATAGTCTCTCATAGCACGATAAAGAATAGGCACTCAAGTATTCAATAAGGAATAGCAATTGGTAATTCAATGAACAAGGCGAATAACTTACTATAAGCTAAGTGGCAGGACAAGCTTTTAAGGGCAACATTGTAAGTAGGTGCAGGTTAAGTCCCAGGAGGGTGGGGGTCAGGTCACAAGAAGTTGCGGTCAGTCAAGGACCACTGAGACTCCACATTACACCGCACAAGTCACCTACTTCACACACACACACACACACACACACACACACACACACACACACACACACACACACACACACACACACACACACACACACGAATATGCACAGATAAGAAGGGAGGCTCAGAGACAATATGAAAATGACATAGTATCAAAAGTAAAGACTGACCCGAAGCTGTTGTACAGCCACATCAGGAGGAAAACAACAGTCAAGGACCAGGTAATCAGACTGAGGAAGGGTGATGGGGAATTCACAAGAAACGACCAAGAGGTATGTCAGGAGCTCAACACAAGATTTAAAGAGGTATTTACAGTGGAAACCAGTAGGACTCCAGGAAATCAGAACAGGGGGGCACACCAGCAAGTGCTGGATAAGGTACATATAACCAAGGAGGAGGTGAAGAACCTGCTATGCGAACTTGACACCTCAAAGGCGGTGGGACCAGACAACATCTCTCCATGGGTCCTTAAAGAGGGAGCAGAGATATTGTGTGAGCCATTAACAAAGATCTTCAACACATCATTTGAAACTGGGCAACTCCCTGAGTTATGGAAAATGGCAAATGTAGTCCCAATTTTTGAAAAGGGAGACAGACAAGAGGCACTAAACTACAGACCTGTATCACTAACGTGTATAGTATGCAAGGTTATGGAGAAGATCATCAGGAAAAGAGTGGTGGAACACCTGGAAAGAAACAAGTGTATAATTGACAACCAACACGGTTTCAGGGAAGGAAAATCATGTGTCACAAACCTACTAGAGTTTTATGACAAGGTGACAGAAGTAAGACGAGAGAGAGTGGGGTGGATCGACTGCATTTTTTTGGACTGCAAGAAGGCCTTCGACACAGTTCTTAACAAGAGGTTACTGCAAAAGCTAGAGGATTAGGCACACATAACAGGAAAGGCACTGCAATGGATCAGAGAATACCTGTCAGGGAGGCAACAACGAGTCATGGTACGTGACGAGGTGTCAGAGTGGGCGCCTGTGACAAGCGGGGTTCCACAGGGGTCAGTCCTAGGACCTGTGCTGTTCTTGGTATATGTGAACGACATAACGGAAGGAATAGACTCAGAAGTGTCCTTGTTTGCAGATGATGTGAAGTTAATGAGAAGAATCAAATCGGATGAGGATCAGGCAGGACTACGAAGAGACCTGGACAGGCTACAAGTATGGTCCAGCAACTGGCTCCTTGAGTTTAACTCTGCCAAATGCAAAGTCATGAAGATTGGGGAAGGGCAAAGAAGACAGAAGACACAATATAGTTTAGATGGCCAAAGACTGCAAACCTCACTCAAGGAAAAAGATCTGGGGGTGAGTATAACACCGAGCATATCTCCTGAGGCGCCCGTATGCTGCAGCATACGGGCGCCTGGCAAACCTACGGATAGCGTTCCGATACCTCAGTTAGGATTCGTTCAAGACTCTGTATACCATTTACGTCAGGCCCATACTGGAGTATGCAGCACCAGTTTGGAATCCACACCTAGTCAAGCACGTCAAGAAATTAGAGAAAGTGCAAAGGTTTGCAACAAGACTAGTCCCAGAGCTATGGGGATTGTCCTACGAAGAAAGGTTGAGGGAAATCGGCCTGACGACACTGGAGGACAGGAGGGTCAGGGATGACATGATAACGACATATAAAATACTGCGCAGAATAGACAAGGTGGACAAAGACGGGATGTTCCAGAGAAGGGACACAGACACAGGAGGTCACAATTGAAAGTTGAAGACTCAGATGAATCAAAGGGATGTTAGGAAGTATTTCTTCAGTGATAGAGTAGTCAGGCCGTGGATTAGCCTAGAAAGTTACGTAGTGTAGGCGGGAACCATACATAGTTTTAAGGCGAGGTATGATAAAGCTCATGGGGCAGGGAGAGAGAGGACCTAGTAGCAATCAGCGAAGAGGCGGGGCCAGGAGCTATGACTCGACCCCTGCAACCACAAATAGGTGAGTACACACACACACACACACACACACACACACACACACACACACACACACACACACATCTGAGAACAGCATTCCGATACCTTAGTAAGGAATCGTTCAAGACACTGTACACCGTGTATGTCAGGCCCATACTGGAGTATGCAGCACCTGTTTGGAACCCGCACTTGATAAAGCACGTCAAGAAACTAGAGAAAGTACAAAGGTTTGCGACAAGGTTAGTTCCAGAGCTAAGGGGAATGTCCTATGAAGAAAGATTAAGGGAAATCGGCCTGACGACACTGGAGGACAGGAGGGTCAGGGGAGACATGATAACGACATATAAAATACTGCGTGGAATAGAAAAGGTGGACAGAGACAGGATGTTCCAGGGAGGGGACACAGAAACAAGAGGCCACAATTGGAAGTTGAAGACACAAATGAGTCAGAGAGATATTAGGAAGTATTTCTTCAGTCATAGAGTTGTAAGGCAGTGGAATAGCCTAGAAAATGACGTAGTGGAGGCAGGAACCATACACAGTTTTAAGACGAGGTTTGATAAAGCTCATGGAGCGGGGAGAGAGAGGGCCCAGTAGCAACCGGTGAAGAGGCGGGGCCAGGAGCTAAGACTCGACCCCTGCAACCACAAATAGGTGAGTACAAATAGGTGAGTACACACACACACACACACACACACACACACACATACACATACAGGAGCTCGGACTCGACCCCCGCAACCTCAACTAGGTGAGTACACACAGGGGTCAGTCCTAGGACCGGTGCTGTTTCTGGTATTTGTGAAAGACATGATGGAAGGAATAGACTCCGAAATGTCCCTGTTTGCAGATGACGTGAAGTTGATGAGAAGAATTCATTCGATCGAAGACAGGCAGAATTACAAAGGGATCTGGACAGGCTGCAGACCTGGTCCAGCAATTGGCTCCTGGAGTTCAACCCCACCAAGTGCTAAGTCATGAAGATTGGGGAAGGGTAAAGAAGACCGCAGACGGAGTACAGTCTAGGGGGCCACAGACTACAAACCTCACTCAAGGAAAAAGATCTTGGGGTGAGTATAACACCAGGCACATTTCCTGAAGCGCACATCAACCAAATAACTGCTGCAGCATATGGGCGCCTAGCAAACCTCAGAACAGCATTCCGACATCTCAATAAGGAATCGTTCAGGACCCTGTACACCGTGTACGTTAGGCCCATATTGGAGTATGCGGCACCATTTTGGAACCCACACCTAGCCAAGCACGTAAAGAAACTAGAGAAAGTGCAAAGGTTTGCAACAAGACTAGTCCCAGAGCTAAGAGGTATGTCCTACGACACTTGAGGACAGGAGAGATAGGAGGGACATGATAACGACATACAAAAATACTGAGAGAAATTGACAAGGTGGACAAAGACAGGATGTTCCAGAGATGGGACACAGCAACAAGGGGACACAGTTGGAAGTTGAAGACACAGATGAATCACAAGGATGTTAGGAAGTATTTCTTCTGCCACAGAGTAGTAAGGAAGTGGAATAGTTTGGGAAGCGATGTAGTGGAGGCAGGATCCATACATAGCTTTAAGCAGAGGTATGATAAAGCTCAAGGTTCAGGGAGAGAGACCTAGTAGCGACCAGTGAAGAGGCGGGGCCAAGAGCTTGGACTTGTTCCCTGCAACCTCAAGTAGGCGAGTACAACTAGGTGAATGACGTGATGGAAGAGACAGACTCAGAAATGTCCCTGTTCGCAGATGTGAAGTTAATGAGGAGAATTAAATCAGATGAGGATCAGGCAGGACTTCAAAGAGACCAGGACAGGCTGGACACGTGGTCCAGCAACTGGCTTCTCGAATTCAACCCTGCCAAATGCAAAGTCATGAAGATTGGGGAAGGGAAAAGAAGACCGCAGACAGAGTATAGGCTAGTTGGACAAAGACTGCAAACCTCACTCAAGGAGAAAGATCTTGGGGTGAGCATAACACCGAGCACGTCTCCGGAAGCACATATCATCTGCTGCAGCAGATGGGCGACTGGCAAACCTGAGAATAGCGTTCCGATACCTTAGTAAGGAATCGTTCAAGACACTGTACACTGTGTATGTCAGGCCCATACTGTAGTATGCAGCACCAGTTTGGAATCCACACCTGGTCAAGCACTTCAAGAAATTAGAGAAAGTACAAAGGTTTGCAACAAGGTTAGTCCCGGAGCTCAGGGGAATGTCCTACGAAGAAAGGTTGAGGGAAATCGGCCTGACGATACTGGAGGACAGGAGGGTCAGGGGAGACATGATAACGACGTACAGAATACTGCGTGGAATATATAAGGTGGACAGAAACAGGATGTTCCAGAGAGGGAACCCAGAAACAAGGGGTCATAATTGGAAGCTGAACACTCAGACGAGTCACAGGGATGTTAGGAAGTATTTCTTCAGTCATAGAGTTGTCAGGAAGTGGAATAGTCTAGCAAGCGATGTAGTGGAGGCAGGAACCATACATAGCTTTAAGACGAGGTATGACAAAACTCAGGGAGCACAGGAAGAGAGGACCTAGTAGCGATCAGTGAAGAGGCAGGGCCAGTAGCTAAGTCTCGACTCCTGCAACCACAATTAGGTGAGTACAATTAGATGAACACACACACACACACACAGGAGGAGAGAAGACAGACAGGACAGGAGGAGAGACATGAGTTATGAGACAGAAACGAGGCACTAAATTACAGACCCGTGTCTCTGACGTGTATAGTATGCAAAGTCATGGAGAAGATTATCAGGAGGAGATTGGTGGAACACCTGGAACGGAACAAGATTATAAATGAAAACCAGCATGGATTCATGGAAGGCAAATCCTGTGTCAAAAACCTTCTGGAGTTTTATGACAAGGTAACAAAAGTAAGACACGAGAGAGAGGGGTGGGTCGATTGCATTTTCCTGGACTGCAGGAAGGCCTTTCACAAGTTCCTCACAAGAGATTAGTGCAGAAGCTGGAGGATCAGGCGCATATAACAGGGAGGGCACTGCAATGGATCAGGGAATACCTGACAGGAAGGCAACAACGAGTCATGGTACGAGAAGAGGTATCACAGTGGGCGCCTGTGACAAGTGGGGTCCCACAAGGGTCAGTTCTAGGACCAGTGCTATTTTTGATATATGTGAATGACATAATGGAAGGGATAGACTCTGAAGTGTCCCTATTCGCAGATGATGTGAAGTTGATGAGAAGAATTAAGTCGGATGAGGATGAGGCAGGACTGCAAAGAGACCTGGACAGGCTTGACACGTGGTCCAGAAACTGGCTTCTCGAATTTAACCCTGCCAAATGCAAAGTCATGAAGATTGGGGAAGGGCAAGAAGACCGCAGACAGAGTATAGGCTAGGTGGACAAAGACTACAGACCTCACTCAGGGAGAAAGATCTTGGGGTGACCATAACACCGAGCACGTCACCGGAGGCACACATCAACCAGATAACCGCTGCAGCATACGGGCGCCTGGCAAACCTGAGAATAGCTTTCCGATACCTTAATAAGGAATCGTTCAAGGCACTGTACACTGTGTACGTTAGGCCCATACTGGAGTATGCAGCACCAGTCTGGAACCCACACCTGGTCAAACACGTCAAGAAGTTAGAGAAAATACAAAGGTTTGCAACAAGGCTAGTTTCCCGAGCTTAGGGGAATGTCGTACGATGAAAGGTTGAGGGAAATCAGACTGACGACACTGGAGGACAGAAGGGTCAGGGGGGATATGATAACGACTTACAAGATACTGCGGGGAATAGACAAGGTGGACAGACAGGATGTTCCAGAGAGGGGACACAGAAACAGGGGGTCACAATTGGAAGCTGATGACTCAGACGAGTCACAGGGATGTTAGGAAGTATTTCTTCAGTCATAGAGTCGCCAGGAAGTCGAATAGCCTAGCAAGTGACGTAGTGGAGGCAGGAACCATACATAGTTTTAAGAAGAGGTATGACAAAGCTCAGGAAGCAGAGAGAGGACCTAGTAGCGATCAGTGAAGCGGCGGGGCCAGGAGCTGAGTCTCGACCCCTGCAACCACGATTAGGTGAGTACAATTAGGTGAGTACACACACTGCCTTGGAGGGAAACGGCCGATGTTTTAATAATTATATTATATATATTATATATATATATATATATATATATATATATATAGGTTGGAGAGAGGGGGTAAAGGAGGTTTTGTTGTGCGAGGGGCTTGGACTTCCAGCAGGCATGCGTGAGCGTGTTTGATAGGAGTGAATGGGACAAATGGTTTTTAATACTTGACGTGCAGTTGGAGTGTGAGCAAAGTAACATTTATGAAGGGGCTCAGGGGGAAACCGGCAGGTCGGACTTGAGTCCTGGAGATGGGAAGTTACAGTGCCTGCACTCTGAAGGAGGGGGTGTTAATGTTGCAGTTTAAAAACTGTGTGTAAAGCACCCTTCTGGCAAGACTGTGATGGAGTGAATGATGGTGAAAGTTTTTCTTTTTCTGCCACCCTGCCCCTTTGGGGGGAATCGGCCAGTGTGATAAAATTTTATATATATATATTATATTATATATATTTTTATATTATATATTTTATATTATATTTTAAAATATATATATATATCTTGGTAACCCCATGCCTTTCACTTTTCAAGGTCAGAATTCTGGGAATAATATCCACACAACTTATGTCATCAACAATTCATCTTTACTGTCTCCAGCCTCCTCCTCCTCTGCAATATTTAAAACCCACGCTTTGAGCTCTATGGATACATTTGCTTGTCTTCACAGGTGCCTCAATAGAACAGCCTCCTTTTTTTTCCAACAGGCCTCATTTTTCATAGACACATCCACTGATTATTTCTTTCTAAATATCTGAACATGTTTACTTCGTCCATACTCTCTCACTAATATCTGATATGCAGTCTTTCATTTTCTGATTTTTTTTTTTTACTATCACCTTCTTCGTTCCTATAATGACTTTTAATTGCCTTCATTTACACATCCTCCCAAAATTTCTCCACCAAACTTTCCAAATTTTTTTCAGAAAATTTCAGGAGTAACTGTGGCATATGACATTTTGTATCAAAATCGTTGTTTTTTAATTCCTTACTTTGCCTCAACACTTTAGGGTTCACAACCCATATATAAATATGTTAACCATGATAACATAGCGCACTTCTGGCCTACATAACGCACTTCTGGCCTACATAACGCACTTCTGGCCTACATAGCGCACTTCTGGCCTACATAGCGCACTTCTGGCCTACATAGCGCACTTCTGGCCTACATAGCGCACTTCTGGCCTACATAACGCACTTCTGGCCTACATAACGCACTTCTGGCCTACATAACGCACTTCTGGCCTACATAACGCACTTCTGGCCTACATAACGCGCTTCTGGCCTACATAACGCACTTCTGGCCTACATAACGCACTTCTGGCCTACATAACGCACTTCTGGCCTACATAACGCACTTCTGGCCTACATAACGCACTTCTGGCCTACATAACGTACTTCTGGCCTACATAACGCACTTCTGGCCTACATAACGCACTTCTGGCCTACATAACGCACTTCTGGCCTACATAACGTACTTCAAAAGCCTACTTTTACTGGGTAAAAATCCCTCCCTCATTCCTGCAAACACTAATCTGAACCTTTCTAGCAACATAAAAATTATATTTAGCTTTCCATAGATTTTCACTTATTTCATACCTTTGCTATACTGCTTCGTTATACACCTTATCATTTGCCTTTTCTAAAGCTATAAGTGCAACGAAAAGTTTCTTACCATATGTTTCCATACAATCACTTGGTCTACACATTCCCTTACATTTCCTTAAACTTCCTTCGTACATAATTTTACTCTCCGTTTTACCTTTAATTATTTGTTTCACTTTACCCACCAAAATTCATTTACGTTCTTTGCCCTTGTACGAAATAACTTTACATGCTTTCTGCTTATCCCTAGGTACTTTCCTGCTTTGTATGCTTGCGCTAAATACATGCACCAGCCATTCCAAAACTATATTTCCCCTAACATGTTTTTAACAAATCTGTTTTGATCCCACCTATCCCAATTGTTCTACTCCATTTCCTTCTACCCAGTGCCTCTAGCACCTCCCCCACACTCACAACCGGTCTTCCTCACACCTACAAGATGTTACACCACCTTGTTCAATGCTTGCAATCACATTTAAGAATTCACAATATACTCTATTCCTCTTCCTAAAAGTTGTATATATCATTCTCCTTTTATTTATTAACTCTGTTAGCTTTTACCCACTGATGACTTTCTCCTGGTACACAATTTACCTCTTGTTGTCGCTATAGGTATCGCTAAATAATGATCTGTTATATCTAAATAATGATGTTATATCGGGTCCTCAAATCCAACCTCTTCTCAGTCAACAAGTTAAACATTCCTCACCGAACCCTTCACGTCATTATGTTCACTCTCTATATATACGCACTCACTCTCTGCCTGAGTAGATCTGCTTGTGACTTGATAAAGCCCAATGTGTGGGCGAAACGTTGTCAATAAAGGATCGTATTTGTGTCTACTTTTCATTAAGCCATTAATCGATCCAATAGACATATTTCTTCCGCTTGTAAACATCAAGTTTGGCTTCATTAAAAACTTCATCAAAGATTTGAACAAAGAAGATGCAAGGTTCGTCAATCAGTGGCTATCGCGTCGGTCTGGAGTTTTATGACTCTCTGATCGCGGATTCTAACCCCATCCGTGGTATGGTTTTGTTTGCAATAGTGTCATTACGATTTTGTGAGTCAGGAGAAGTTTCTCAGAGTTAGTGACGTCAAACTGCAGAAAGGTATCTTCATCGAACCTCGAGTGATACTCGTTTTGATAAGTCTCCAGAATGCTGAGATGAGAATATGGTTAGTATTCAAGAATATTTACGCAGGTTTCTTTGGTAATCACCACAACGATGATTACATAACTATTAACAGAATTCCATTTGTTTGGATGCCGGATGTCCCTCAAGATTCATTTCCATTTTTCTTACCTTGATATTTTCACACAAATCCTCGGTAAAGTTTGTAATAAATACCGTGAACGATTTCACCAAGATATAACCATCATGGAAAAGAGTCATCAGAAGAAACCTGACGATGACGGCCGACTACTCCTTGACAATGTTGAGGCACAGCGAGAGTGAACACAAGAGAAATAGTTACATAAATGATTCAGAAAACTGACTGGTTGATTAATGAGACACATGTGCAACACTTGTTTATCTTAACTGCGGGAACGTATCCCCAGCCAGTGGCATCTTCATTCCAATACAGAGAAGAATGATGGAAGGTGAGTTTGAGATAATCAATTCTGGAGTCGACGTGATTAGTCCATCAGTATTGAATTGGTGGACGGATCACATGGATTACAGGGTAATGGACTGATTACCTAAAATTCCTCCTCACCTTCCACCATTCTTCTTTGTATAGGACTGAAGAAGCCAATGACTGGCGAAACGTTCCCACATTAAAGACGCCCAGGTGTTGCACAACAGTCTTATTCATGAATAAATGAAAAGACCTGAAAGCGGAGGTAAATATGTTTGTATGATTATATGGGAATCTCGATTACTTGTGTTATGCATCTATATAAGTGTTATATATATATATATATGTAACATAACACCTATCATTGTTAGACAACATATATCATGCGATTCTTGAACCTTAATACCCAAAATATTGATAAGATTCCTTAAAATCCTTATGTGAGAGAGAATATACAAGATCAGATTTGTGATAAACTCATCAAAGTTACCTAAAACCAACCATTTTGGCTTCTGAACAGGTGTTATTATTATTATTTATTAATATTATTAATTATTATTATTATTATTAATTATTAATTATTATTACTTATTATTTATTATTTTTAAACCTCCTTCTAACCATCATGATCATGATCATCATCATGATCATCATCATGAAAGAATATGAGATGCTTGGAGAAGTGGGTATAGGTGAACGTACCAATTACCTCAAGTGCTATCGTCATCTCGTTGTGCCCGGGAATGATGACAGCGGACACCAAATTTCATTACCTTTAGTGTATTTTTATCAGCAAATCCCCGAACCACTATTGCTTTCATTAATATGAGATGGTTTTAGCGTGGGTTGACCCTGGATCATCACTTTCAATATCAGGAATGTAAGCTGGTTTCGTTTTCCGTAATTCTTGATGGAATCACAACTTTCACTGTCAGTAATGATGTGGTTTTAGCGTGGGTCGTACCTGGAGTTTCTAACGCGAATTGATTTTAGCGGTAGTCGTTCCTGAAGCATCACTTTCAGTGTTAGTAACGCGAGCTGGTTTTAGCATGACTCGTCACTGGATCATCACTTTCAGTGTTAGTAACGCGAGCTGATTTTAGCATGACTCGTCACTGGATCATCACTTTCAGTTTTAGTAACGCGAGCTGGTTTTAGCATGACTCGTCACTGGATCATCACTTTCAGTGTTAGTAACGCGAGCTGGTTTTAGCATGACTCGTCACTGGATCATCACTTTCAGTGTTAGTAACGCGAGCTGGTTTTAGCATGACTCGTCACTGGATCATCACTTTCAGTGTTAGTAACGCGAGCTGGTTTTAGCATGACTCGTCACTGGATCATCACTGTGTTAGTAACGTCAGCTGATCTTAGCATGCAATATCCCTGGATCATCATTTTCAATAACAGTTATATGAAATTTTAGCATTAGTCGTCAAAGAATCCTAACTTTCAATAACAGAAAAGTCGTCCCTGCATAATCACTTTCAATGACAGTAAAATGAGGTTTTAGAGTTAATTGCCCCCTGAATCATCATCTTCCACATCAGCATAGTGAGGTTTAAGTGCAAGTGGTACCTGATTACTCACTTTCACTGAGTGTAATGTTAAGTTTAAGTGGTACCTGATTAATGACTTTCACTGAGTGTAATGTTCAGTTTAAGTGGTACCTGATTAATGACTTTCACTGAGTGTAATGTTCAGTTTAAGTGGTACCTGATTAATGACTTTCACTGAGTGTAATGTTCAGTTTAAGTGGTACCTGATTACTCACTTTCACTGAGTGTAATATTCAGTTTAAGTGGTACCTGATTAATGACTTTCACTGAGTGTAATGTTAAGTTTAAGTGGTACCTGATTACTCACTTTCACTGAGTGTAATGTGAGTCAGGTTTCAGAGTGACTCTTCTCTTTCGTTCGTCTTAGGATCAGTGTAATTAATGTCCTTTGTTATTCATCCAAGAATTATAATTACTTTCAGCATATAACGTAATTAACATGAAATGGACTTGCATGGAAGTACAAAAATAAAAAGTCATCTAAAGAAAATAGAACGTTGAAAAGAAAACAATTTAATTCCAGATAATTGGTAAGAGACGATAGACAAGCTTTTTCTAAGCCTGGAGTATAATTGTATTTGGACACACTCTCCCTCTCCTCTCTCTCTCTCTCTCTCTCCCTCTCTCTCTCTCTCTCTCTCTCTCTCTCTCTCTCTCTCTCTCTCTCTCTCTCTCTCTCTCTCTCTCTTTTACACAGGGTTTGACAAGGTTAGGTTAAGGATCCATACCTTTATTGACATGCTATTTACAGGTTAAGGATTCCTAACTTTATTAACAAACTAAGAGCTCTCTCTCTCTCTCTCTCTTACAGTTAGACAAGGTTATGTTCAGGGTTGCTAACGTGATATACAAGCTAAGAGCTGTTATGTACACGAGTTCATTGGAAAACATTGTCATTGTTAGGAGACATACAAACAGTGAATGGAAGGAACCTCGAGCCATCTTGTCTGTTGCAGACAAGAAACTTCCCAGGAATAAATGATCTCAGATGAAGCAATATTCATGAGAAGGGTACAGTCAAACTGTTGCTGCCCGTCTTATGTAGAAGCTCACTTCTCGCTGTCCTCTGGGTGGAGCCAAGTGTGGTACTTTGACGATGCTAGTATTGTACATAACAGTACATGTCGTGCTGAATAGGTAAAACTGGTCACTAAACAAGAACACGTTTAAAATTAAGTCCTTTCTAAAATTTTCTCTTATACGTTTAAAGATATATTTTTCATTTTTGTTAATGTAAAAAAAATTTAATTTTGTACCAGAAGAACTTTAGAAACCTTATCTAACCTTATCACAACAAGCGCAATTTAATTTAGTCTAATCCAGCTACATATATTTTAGTTAACTTTACAATAATTTAATAATAAACAACGATATATATTTTTTTTCGTTAGGTTCAGAATAATTTTTGCGAAATTTTCGCTTGCCTTATTCGGCAAGAAGAGCGTTGCTATTTAAGCCAAATGGGTCACTCTTCCTGCTCCATGAGCTTTATCACACCTCTTAAAGCTATGTATGGATCCTGCATCCATTACATCATTTCCCAGATTATTAGACTTCCTGACAACTCTTTGACTGAAGAAATACTTCCTAACATCCCTGTGATTCATCTGATTCTCCATCGTCCGACTGTGACCCCTTGTTGCTGTTTCCCATCTCTGGAACATCCTGTCTCTGTTCACCTTGTCGATTCCTCTCAGTATTTTATACGTCGTTATCATATCCTCCCTATCTCTCCTGTCCTCCAGTGTCGTCAGGTTGATTTCCCTTAACCTCTTTTTGTAGGACATGCCCCTTAGCTCCAGGACTAGTCTTAATGCAAATCTTTGCACTTTCTCTAATTTCCTTACGTGCTTGGCTAGGTGTGAGTTCCAAACTGGTGCTGCATACTCCAATATGGGCCTAACGTACACGGTGCACAGGGTCCTGAACGATTCCTTATTGAGATGTCGGAATGCTGTTCTGAGGTTTGCCAGACGCCCATATGCTGTAGCAGTTATTTGGATGATGTGCGCTTCAGGAGATGTGCCTGGTGTTATACTCACCCCAAGATCCTTTTCCTTGAGTGAGGTTTGTAGTCTCTGGCCCCCTAGACTGTACTCCGTCTGCGGTCTTCTTTGCCCTTCCCTGGTCTTCATTACTTTGCACTTGGTGGGGTTGAACTCCAGGAGCCCGTTGCTAGACCAGACCTGCAGTCTGTCCAGATTCCTTTGTAGTTCTGCCTGGCCATTGTTCGATTGGATTCTTCTCATCAACTTTACATCATCTGCAAACAGGGACACTTCGGAGTCTATTCCTTCCGTCATGTCGTTCACAAATACCAGAAACAGCACCGGTCCTAGGACTGACCCCTGTAGAACCCCGCTGGTCACAGGCTCCCACTCTGACACCTCGCCACGTACCATGACTCGCTGTTGTCTTCCTGACAGGTATTCCCTGATCCATTGCAGTGCTCTCCCTGTTATCCCTGCCTTCTTTTACATTTCGAGAAAACGCAGTCTACCCATCCCTCTCTCTCTCTCTTCTCTTACTGCTGTCACCCTGTCACAGAGCTCCAGTAGGTTTGTGACACAGGATTTCCCGTCCCTGAAACCATGCTGGCTGTCGTTGATAAGCTCATTCCTTTTTAGGTGCTCCATCACTCTTCTCCTGACAATCTTCTCCATGACTTTGCATACTATGCATGTCAGTGACGCTAGTCTGTAGTTTAAGGCTTTGTGTTTGTCTCCTTTTTTAAAAATTGGAACTACTTCTGCTGTATTTCATGTCTCATGTAGTCGCGCTGTATCGATAGATGTGTTGAAGATTTGTTGTTAGTCGTACACACAATGCCTCTGCTCCCTCTCTCAGGGCCAATGGAGAGATATTATCCGTCCCCATCGCCTTTTAGGCATCTAGCTCACTTAGCAGCCTCTTCACTTCTTCGGTTGTATGTATTGTGTCCAACACTTGATGGTGGACCTCACCTCTCCGTCTTTCTGGAGTCCCTTCTGTCTCCTCTGCGAACACTTCTTTGACTCGCCAAATCGTAATGACACGATTGCAAACAAACCATACCACGGGCGGGATTTGAACCCATGTCAGAGAGTCTCAAAACTCCAGACCGTCGCGTTAGCCCCGGTCTGGAGTTTTGAGACTCTCT
The DNA here is from genome assembly GCF_026875155.1 of Cherax quadricarinatus. Lineage (NCBI taxonomy): Eukaryota > Metazoa > Arthropoda > Malacostraca > Decapoda > Parastacidae > Cherax > Cherax quadricarinatus. The sequence continues at coordinate 17,484,312 of NC_069487.1, read as the reverse complement.
GACCGCGGGTTCAAATCCCGCCCGTGGTATGGTTCACTTCTTTGAATCTCATGTTGAGCTCTTCACACACTTCACGGTCGTTTCTTGTAGTTTCCCCTCCTTCCTTCCTTCTTCAGCCTGATTAACTCGTCCTTGACTGTTGTTTTCCTCCTGATGTGGCTGTACAACAGCTTGTCAAATTTGTCTGTCATTTTCGTATTGTCGTTGAGCCTACCTTCTTACCTGTGCATATTCATTTCTGGCTCTACGAGTGCTCTCCTTATTCTCCTGGGTCATTTGCCTTCTATATTTCTTCTATTCTCTAGCATACTTTGTTTTGGTCTCTCTTCACCTTTGCGTGAACCAAGGGCTCACCCTGGCCTTTTCGATATTTCTGTTACCCATGGGTACAAACCTCTCCTCAACTTCCTTGCATATTGTTGTCACATATTCCATCATCTCGTTTACTGACTTCCCTGCCAGTTCTCTGTCCCACTGAACCCCGTGCAGGAAATTCTTCATGCCTGTGTAGTCCCCTCTCTTGTAGACTGGTTTCATCTGTCCTGCCCTTCCTGCTTTCCTCTCCACTTGTAACTCTACTATGTATTCGAAGTTCAGAACCACGTGGTCACTGGACCCCAGGGGTCTTTCATATGTGATGTCCTCAATTTCTGCACTACTCAAGGTGAATACCAGGTCCAGTCTTACTTGTTCATCCTCTCCTCTCTCCCTGGTAGTATGCCTTACGTGTTGTGTGTGTGTGTGTGTGTGTGTGTGTGTGTGTGTGTGTGTGTGTGTGTTTGCGTGTTCAACGCGATCTTCAGGTATTGCAGCCACAGCCACATGAATTATCCTGTGAAATTAACCCACAATTTATTATTGGTCTGTAGCCTGGGTTAGTGTGTGTTAGATTTTGTTAGGTTAACATATATTGACCTATTTTTCTGAATAATTACCCGACAATACCGACATTTACAAGCGGGTGGATATCGTAGGCAGGAGGGACGATCGTTCACCTTCAAGCCTTATGTAATATTTTTGTGCTTATTTTTTAGCAAATTAATGCCAGTAAATGTTTGTACTGAAGTTTTTAATAAGTTTCATTACATTAATTTCGTTGATACTTGTATTATTCAGTATCCTTTTTTTATGTAATTAA
>NC_069487.1:17332818-17477818 GCF_026875155.1 Cherax quadricarinatus | reverse complement strand
CCAAGGACCTATCCAAGTTGGGTCGGCGCGCGTCAGGTGTTTAAACCGTTGTGGGATCTGATAGTGAGGTGCCGGCCAGACCCCTTATATAGCTTCCTTGGATGCTTTACTTTCATAGTTCCTTGATAATGTGAGTAGTCACGAAAGCGCTTGGAATATTCTCTATTCTTTCAGAGTGGTTGTTTTGCATATATATATATATATATATATATATATATATATATATATATATAATATATATATATATATTATATTATATATAATATATATATATTGTGTGTGTGTGTGTAGAGAGAGAGAGGGAATGGGGCAGCTGTAGTCCATGTTCACACAAAAAGAAGATCAGAGCAGAAATCAGCAACTACAGACCAGTGTCACTCCTGTCCATCACTGGCAAGATCCCTGAAACAATAATCTCACCATAGATGACAGAGTTTTTGGACTACCACTCACTTCTTTGTGCTGATCTATTGTTAAAGCTTTCCACTAAGTGGCACCAGACACTGGATGAATCCAAAGTCAGCTGTGTGGTAGTACTGGACATTGCTTGTGGTTTCGACTGAGTATGGTACCAGGGACTCTTGGCAAGACTGTAAGCACTAGGAAATATAGGCTTTATACTATGTCTTCTCAGTGATTACCTTCAAGGTAGATCTCTAAGCATAGTTCTCAACGTGATAGTCAGCAGAATATGCTATTGGTGCAAGTGTTCCACAGGGAAGTGTGCTTGGGCCATTGTTATAGAATGTCTACTTCAATTGCCTCCTTCATCTCATTTCTGAATCCCATGCATATGCAGAGGACTGTACTGTGACATTTACTTATCCAAGAAAGGAAATGCCAGCTGCTCTAAGATACATTAATCACCAGCTTACAGCTTTCTCAGCCAGAGGTAAACGGTGGCAGGTAACAATTGCTCCTGAGAAAACACAAATTAGGAGGAGGTGTGGGATTACCAAAACTATTTTCCAGAGGGCTGAGGAGGGGTTGTTGAGGTGGTTTGGACATATGGACATAATCTTCTAAAACCCTGTGTAAAGAGAGAGAGAGAGAGAGAGAGAGAGAGACAGAGAGAGACAGAGAGAGAGAGAGACAGAGACAGAGAGAGACAGAGAGAGACAGAGAGACACAGGCAGAGAGACAGACAGACAGGCAGACAGAGAGACAGACAGAGAGAAACTGAGAGAGACAGTGAGAGAAAGAGGAAGGGTGGCAGGGAGGGAGATCTCGATGGCGGATGCCAATTCACATCTTATAAGTGCCTCTAAACTTTGGATCTAGAACCATTACACTCACATAGGATTACTCTCGTTATCTTTCTCACATATTATATGTATATAGTATAAAAAATTACTAGTAACAAAAGTATATATCTACCCTACGCTTAAAACCCTGTAAGAAACGGAACATTATACAGGAGAAACCCTGAATGAACACAAGATATTGGCACTTGGAAACACTGAGTCAACTGCTCAGCCACTTAGCTAAATAAGGTGCTGAGATTCTGAGATAATCACTCATGAGGGTGAGTGCGTGCTCGCACTGAGTTATGTAGGCGGACATGTTGTAAGGGAAAGGGTGGTCAGACGTCGTGTTGTGACAGGAGTCCCCTGATATTGACTAACCTCTGAAACCACTTTCCCTGGACGAAAATAAACTGATGAAAAAGTAATTATACGTTGGAGTGTAATCATAACTCAGAGAATAAATAACAGATTTTGTTTAACCCGAGAACAAAAAAATAAACATAATCCAACTGAATAAAGAATCTAGAAACAAAAAAAAATTGAATGTTCAATAAATAGAATGATGGCTCAATCTCGTGCAATGAGAGAGACTACTGAGCTAGCCCCTGTGATAGTGTCTCGTGCAATGAGAGAGACTACTGAGCTAGCCCCTGTGATAGTGTCTCGTGCAATGAGAGAGAATACTGAGCTAGCCCCTGTGATAGTGTCTCGTGCAATGAGAGAGACTACTGAGCTAGCCCCTGTGATAGTGTCTCGTGCAATGAGAGAGAATACTGAGCTAGCCCTGTGATAGGGGTCTCGTGCAATGAGAGAGACTACTGAGCTAGCCCCTGTGATAGTGTCTCGTGCAATGAGAGAGACTACTGAGCTAGCCCCTGTGATAGTGTCTCGTGCAATGAGAGAAAACTACTGAGTACCCCCCTGTGATAGTGTCTCGTGAAAATGAGGGGGAGAATACTGAGCTAGCCCCTGTGATAGTGTCGTGCCAATGAGAGAGAATACTGAGCTAGCCCTGTGATTATGTCTCGTGCAATGAGAGGAGACTACTGAGCTAGCCCCTGTGATAGTGTCTCGTGCAATGAGAGAGACTACTGAGCTAGCCCCTGTGATAGTGTTCTGTGGCAATGGGGAGAGAATACTGAGCTAGCCCCTGTGATAGTGTCTCGTGCAATGAGAGAGAATACTGAGCTAGCCCCTGTGATAGTGTCTCGTGCAATGAGAGAGACTACTGAGCTAGCCCCTGTGATAGTGTCTCGTGCAATGAGAGAGACTACTGAGCTAGCCCCTGTGATAGTGTCTCGTGCAATGAGAGAGAATACTGAGCTAGCCCCTGTGATAGTGTCTCGTGCAAATGAGAAAAGACTACTGAGCTAGCCCCTTTTGATAGTGTCTCGTGCAATGAGAGAGACTACTGAGCTAGCTCCTGTGATAGTGTCTCGTGCAATGAGAGAGAATACTGAGCTAGCCCCTGTGATAGTGTCTCGTGCAATGAGAGAGAATACTGGGGTAGCCCCTGTGATAGTGTCTCGTGCAATGAGAAGAATACTGAGCTAGCCCCTGTGATAGTGTCTCGTGCAATGAGAGAAAATTTACTGAGCTAGCCCCTGTGATAGTGTCTCGTGCAATGAGAGAGAATACTGAGCTAGCCCCTGTGATAGTGTCTCGTGCAATGAGAGAAAAATACTGAGCTAGCCCCTGTGATAGTGTCTCGTGCAATGAGAGAGAATACTGAGCTAGCCCCTGTGATAGTGTCTCGTGCAATGAGAGAGAATACTGAGCTAGCCCCTGTGATAGTGTCTCGTGCAATGAGAGAGAATACTGAGCTAGCCCCTGTGATAGTGTCTCGTGCAATGAGAGAGAATACTGAGCTAGCCCCTGTGATAGTGTCTCGTGCAATGAGAGAGAATACTGAGCTAGCCCCCGTGATAGTGTCTCGTGAAGTGGGAGAGACTAGTGAGCTAGCCCCCGTGCTAGTGTTTTCCTGAATCCCTGCTCATACACTGAAACGATAGCACCCGGAAAAGGACAAATGATTGTTGAACAGTGCAAATGAACCGCACCATGACGAACCACTCCTGGATAACCTCCAGTTCTGGATGAATAATCCCATCCAAAACCGCCTGACACTGTTTCTTGATAAGACCCTCACTTTTCCGCCTCACGTTGGGTTCATTGAAGATGGAGTCAGGCTCCAAAAACCAATTAATCCGAGTATAATTGCCTTCAGAACGGCATCCCAGTAACTGAACTTGAAGAGGTGTATCACAACACAGTAGTTACAGATTCTTGTAATGTAGCAATAATACTCGACCTGGTTAACCTGCACGGTCTGTGTGACCATATTGAGCTCGTATGGGATTTGATGATCAGGGGACTGAAATAACCCATTGGTTGACGGCCATGATAATGGGTGTCACATTTATCCTCGGTTTAAAGAGTCACACACAGTAATCAGATATAAAGTTATTACACAAGAAAAGTTAATTCTTTTCAGTAACTGGTTGGAGCACATTATGATATCAAGTTAGACGTGAAAAGTGAAGTGAAGAAGCCAGTGGTGGTTAACGAGTAAGAGAAAATTAAGAATGAAAAGATAGATGTACTTCCGCGACACCAGGTCCATTTTACTTGCTGTTTGATAACTAGTTACCAGGCGTACAAATAAAAAAAAAAAAAAAGGCACAATACCGTGACTGGAACGATACACAAATAACCCGCACATAAAAGAGAGAAGCTTACGACGACCATTTACAAAGTCACACTGACTTTGTAAATGGTCCAAGTCGGACCGAAGCGTCGTCGTAAGCTTCTCTCTTTTATGTGCGGGTTATTTGTGTATAGTTACCAGGTGATGAGCAGACGCAATCGAGTAACAAGGGAAGTACGAAGATCCAACCACTACTGCATAGTTATTGAAACCATTTCCCTTACACTTTCTCTTTCTTTGTTGTCTCTCGTCTTACAAGAATCTATCTTCCAATTTTACCCAGTGAGGATCAATAATAATAATTTTATATACACAGCACAGAATCCCCTCCTAGAATTCCATGAGACCAGACGCTGCCCAGCGTCACATAATGGTATATACGTCGACCAGACTGGTAGATATTAACCTAATATAAGAGTACCAGAACTTTTGTTGAAACTCTGCAGATGTTCAGGGAACATTGAAAGTCTAGAATACGTACATTTTTTTTTTTTTGGATGTCAGACCTCTTCCGTATAGTGATATCCTTCTCTTCCGTTATCTCCCCCTCCTCCCACACAGTGATATCCTTCTCTTCCGTTATCTCCCCCTCCTCCCACACAGTGATATCCTTCTCTTCCGTTATCTCCCCTCCTCCCACACCCGGGATATCCCTTTTCTTCGTTTTTCTCCCCCTCCTTCCACAAGTGATATCCTTTCTTTCCGTTATCTCCCCCTCCTCCCACACAGTGATATTTCCCTTTTCTTCCGTTATCTCCCCCCCCTCCCACACAGTGATATCCCTTTTCTTCCGTTTTTCTCCCCCTTTCCCCCCACACAGTGATTTTTCCTTCCGTTATCTCCCCCTCCTCCCACACAGTGATATCCTTCTCTTCCGTTATCTCCCCCTCCTCCCACACAGTGATATCCTTCTCTTCCGTTATCTCCCCCTCCTCCTACACAGTGATATCCTTCTCTTCCGTTATCTCCCCCTCCTCCCACACAGTGATATCCTTCTCTTCCGTTATCTCCCCCTCCTCCCACACAGTGATATCCTTCTCTTCCGTTATCTCCCCCTCCTCCCACACAGTGATATCCTTCTCTTCCGTTATCTCCCCCTCCTCCCACACAGTGATATCCTTCTCTACCCTCATACACAGTGATATATTTCTCTACCCTCCCACACAGTGATATCCTTTTCTCTCTATCCTCCCACACAGTGATATCCTTCTCTTTCCTCTCTCAGTGATATCCTCTTCCCCTCCTCTCACATAGATATCCTTCTCTCCCCTTCTCTGCTTCTCCTCCTACACAATATCCTTCTCTTCCCTCCCCCCACACAGTGAGATCCTTATCTCCTCCCCCACAGTGATAGCTTTCTCTGCCCCTTCTCCCACAGTGATATCCTTCTCTTCAATCCCACAGTGATATTCTCTCCCCTCCTTCCACAGTGTTATCCTGTCCACCCTCCCACACAACGATATTCTTCTCTGCCCCTCCTCCCACACAACGATATCCTTCCCTGCCCATCCTCCCACAATGATATCTTTCTCTACCCCTCCTCCCACATGATATCCTTCTCTACCCACCCACACAGTGATTTCCTCCTCCCCCTCTTACATTCTTCTACCATGGTGATCCTTCTCACGCCTCGCTGCCTCGCACTCCATCAACACACCATCAACACACCATCAACACTCCATCAACACACCATCAACACACCATCAACACACCATGCATCTGATGTATGTTTACTTACTCAGCCAAATGCCATTGATGATATTTGTGATAGAGAAATATGGTACTCTGTTGTGTGGTGGGTGTTGTGTGGCTGTGTTGTTGTGTTGTGTGGTGGGTGCTGTGTTGTTGTGTTGTGTGGTGGGTGCTGTGTTGCTGTGTTGTGTGGTGGGTGTTGTGTGGCTGTGTTGTTGTGTGGTGGGTGCTGTGTTGTTGTGTTGTGTGGTGGGTGCTGTGTTGCTGTGTTGTGTGGTGGGTGCTGTGTTGTTGTGTTGTGTGGTGGGTGCTGTGTTGTTGTGTTGTGTGGTGGGTGCTGTGTTGCTGTGTTGTGTGGTGGGTGCTGTGTTGTTGTGTTGTGTGGTGGGTGCTGTGTTGTTGTGTTGTGTGGTGGGTGCTGTGTTGCTGTGTTGTGTGGTGGGTGCTGTGTTGTTGTGTGGTGTGGTGGGTGCTGTGTTGTTGTGTGGTGGGTGCTGTGTTGATGTGTTGTGTGGTGGGTGCTGTGTTGTTGTGTTGTGTGGTGGGTGCTGTGTTGTTGTGTGGTGTGGTGGGTGCTGTGTTGTTGTGTGGTGGGTGCTGTGTTGTTGTGTTGTGTGGTGGGTGCTGTGTTGCTGTGTTGTGTGGTGGGTGCTGTGTTGTTGTGTGGTGTGGTGGGTGCTGTGTTGTTGTGTGGTGGGGTGCTGTGTTGCTGTGTTGTGTGGTGGGTGCTGTGTTGTTGTGTTGTGTGGTGGGTGCTGTGTTGTGTGGTGGGTGCTGTGTTGTGTGGTGGGTGCTGTGTTGTGTGGTGGGTGCTGTGTGTTGATGCATTGTGTGGTGGGTGCTGTGTTGCTGTGTTGTGTGGTGGGTGCTGTGTTGTTGTGTTGTGTGGTGGGTGCTGTGTTTGTTGTGTTGTGTGTGGTGGGTGCTGTGTTGTTGTGTGGTAGGTGCTGTGTTGATGTGTTGTGTGGTGGGTGCTGTGTTGCTGTGTTGTGTGGTGGGTGCTGTGTTGTGTGGTGGGTGCTGTGTTGATGCATTGTGTGGTGGGCGCTATGTTGTTGTGTGGTGGGTGCTGTGTTGCTGTGTTGTGTGGTGGGTGCTGTGTTGTTGTGTGGTGGGTGCTGTGTTGTTGTGCTGTGTGGTGGGTGCTGTGTTGTTGTGTGGTGGGTGCTGTGTTGTTGTGTGGTGGGTGCTGTGTTGTTGTGCTGTGTGGTGGGCGCTGTGTAGTGTGTTGGGTGGTTTTGTGTGTGTGTGTGTGTTGGTACTTACCTATATGCTCATCTGTATGTGGCTGCATATAGCTCCTGGCTCCGCTTTTTCCCCGGATGCTACTAGGTTCACACTCTCCCTCCTACAAGAACCTTATCGTACCTCCTCTTAAAGCTATGTAGGGATCCTGTCTCCACTACATCCCTCTCCAGATTGTTCCACTTCCTGACATCTTTATGGCTGAAGAGATACTTTCTAAGATCCCTATTACTCATCTTAGTTTTTGTCTTCCAGTTGTGTCCCATTTTTTCTGTGTTCTTTGGATGATGTGCGTCTCAGGAGATGTGATCGGCATGATGCTCTCCCCAAGATCCTTTACCTTGAGAGAGGTTTGCAGCCTTTGAACCCCTAGCTTGTACTCCGTCGGCGGTCTTCTTTGTCCTTCCCAAGGGTTCATGACTTTGCACTTGCTGGGGTTAAATTCAAGGAGCAATTTGTTGGACCAGGCTTCAAACCTGTCCAGATCCCTTTGTAGTCTTACTTAATCTTAGTCCGCTTGTATTCTCCTCAATATTTTAACATCATCTGCTGACAGGGACACCTCTGAATCTATCTCTTCCCTCATGTCCTTCACATATACTAGACCTGGAACTGGCCTAGAACTGGCCTAGTGAAACACTACTCGATACATGCGTCCACTCTTGTACATCAACCCATACCAATACATGTGTGTGTGTGTGTGCTCACCTAATTGTAGTTGCAGGGGTCGATACTCAGCTCCTGGCCCCACCTTTTCACTGTGTGCTGCTAGATCCTCTCTCTCCCTGCTCCATGAGCTTTATCATATCTCATCTTAAAGCTATGTATGGCTCCTGCATCCACAATCTCACTTGCTAGGCTATTCCACATCCTGACTACTCTGAAGAAATACTTCCTAACATCCTTTTGACTCACCTGGGTCTTCAGCTTACAATTGTGACCCCTTGTTTCTGTGTCCCCTTTCAGGAACATCCTGTCTCTGTCCACCTTGTCTGTTCCACGCAGTATTTTGTATGTCGTTATCATGTCTCCCCTAACCCTCCTGTACTCCAGTGTCGTCAGGCCGATTTCCCTTAACCTTTCTTCGTAGGACATTCCCCTGAGAACTGGGACTACCCTTGTCGCAAACCTTTGCACTTTCTCTAATTTCTTGATGTACTTGATAAAGTGTGGGTTCCAAACAGGTTCTGCATACTCCAGTATGGGCCTAATGTCCACGGTATACAGTGTCTTGAACGATTCCTTACTAAGGTATCGGAACGCTATTCTCAGGTTTGTCAGGCGCCCATATGCTGCAGCAGTTATCTGGTTGATGTGTGCTTCCGGTGACGTGCTCCGTGTTATCACCTCAAGATCTTTTTTCTTGAGCGAGGTCTACAGTCTTTGGCCACCTAACCTATACTCCGTCTGCGGTCTTCTTTGCCCTTCCCCGATCTTCATGACTTTGCATTTGTCGGGGTTAAATTCGAGAAGCCAGTTGCTGGACCAGGTGTCCAGTCTGTCCAGGTCTCTTTGAAGTCCTACCTGATCCTCATCTGATTTAATTCTCATTAACTTCACATCATCTGCAAACAAGGACATGTCATTCACATATACCAGGGACATGTCATTCACATATACCAGGGACATGTCATTCACATGTACCAGAGACATGTCATTCACATATACCAGGGACATGTTATTCACATATGTCATTCACATATACCAGAAATAGAATTGGTCCTAGGACCGACCCCTGTGGTACCCCTATCGTCACAGGTGCCCACTGTGATACCTCATCTCGTACCATGACTCGTTGTTGTCTCTCTGTCAGGTATTGTCTGATCCATTGCAGTGCCCTTCCTGTTATACGCGCCTGGTCCTCTAGCTTCTGCCCCAGTCTCCTGAGGAACTGTGTCAAAGGCCTTCTTGCAGTCCAAGAAGATGCAATCAACCCACCCCTCTCTCTCGTGTCTTACTTCTGTTACTTTATCATAAAACTCCAGTAGGTTTGTGACACAGGATTTACCTTCCACAAATCCGTGCTGGTTGGCGATTATACTTTTGTTCCGGTCCAGGTGCTCCACCACTCTCCTCCTGATATTCTCCGTGACTTAGCATACTATGCACGTCAGAGAAACAGGTCTATAGTTTAGTGCCTCTTTTCTGTCTCCTTTTTTAAATATGGGTACTACATTTACCATCTTCCATACCTCGGGTAGTTGCCCAGTTTCAAGGGATGTGTTGAAGATTGTGGTTAGTGGCACACACAGCATTTCTACTCCCTCTCAACGGACCCACGGAGAGATGTCTGGTCCCATTGCCTTTGACGTATCAAGGTCCCTTAGCAGCTTCTTCACCTCCTTCTCAGTTGTGTGTATGTCGTCCAACACTTGTTGGTATAATCCTTGTTGGTGTTGCCCTCTGTTCTGTCCACTCAGTGTCATTCCTGTCTCCGCTGTAAATACCATGTTGAGCTCCTCACATACCTCTTGATCGTTTCTTGTGAGTTCTCCACCTTCTTTCCTCAGCCTCATCACTTGGTCTTTGACTGTTGTCTTCCTCCTAATGTGGCTATACAGCAGTTTCGGGTCAGACTTTACTTTCGATGCTATGTCGTTTTCATACTGTCGTACTGTGTGTGTGTGTGTGTGTGTGTGTGTGTGTGTGTGTGTGTGAGTAATGTGTATTTACATGCGAGTCGTGTTTTTTAATTACCTGTTTGTAGCTACAGGATCAGAGCTGTGCTCGTGGTGTACTCTTTTAAGTTGTTTAACATATAACTATATAAAATTTTCAATATTTATACAATACGTCTTACATCCTTTTTTCAAATCTGCAATGAAATTTATATATTTTCCTTCCGCTTACCTATCTAATCAATGATCATTTCTTACTACTTGTTCCTCCTCTTACAGGCACAGAGAAATTTTCATCATTTACCTTTCCACGTCATTTTATGATCCTAATAGAACAGTGGAGCAATATACTTGGGCTATCAGTCCATTCTACACTTGGGCTATCAGTCCATGCTACACTTGGGCTATCAGTCCATGCTACACTTGGGCTATCAGTCCATGCTACACTTGGGCTATCAGTCCATGCTACACTTGGGCTATCAGTCCATGCTACACTTGGGCTATCAGACCACGCTATACAGGTACAGTTCACATCCAACCACGAACTTATTTACTCGCCCAACTTATAATTAAAGCTCCCCAAACTTCTAAGTTAAGTGGCGCTACCTGGGAGTGCGTTCCCTCATCTAAAGCTATAGTGGATAAACAGTGCAGAGTGAACTGTGGCGTGCAGAGGGTGGGGGGCGAAGAGGCGGTGGCCCCGGGCATCCAAATGGGGGGGGGGGATCCAATTAGAGAGGGAAATCAGATAGTGATTTGGGGCATACAATCAAGAAGTCTTTTGGGTATACAATCAAGGAGTCTTTGGGGCATACAATCAAGGAGTCTTTGGGGCATACCATCAAGGAGTTGGCCACGGAATCACCAGACTTCTGCACGCCACTGAGAGTGAATCAGCATAGCAACCATGGTTCAGTCTAGTATCCTTCGCCATAATGTTCACAAAGGGCCACTAATGTGATGTTTATCACTATTTATCTCTACATAAATACTTGATACTTACCTATATAATTGCGTTGCACTACTCCATTATCTACAAAAGGCAAAGACGTCCATTTTTTTCAGAATGTGATGGTTGACATCCGTTCTCCACCGTGTCACACTCGTGTGTGTTGTTTTTTGTGTTCTGATGTGTGTGTGTTGTTTGAGTTGATTGAGAAGCTGTGTAATATGTAACACTGTGTTGGAATGATTTCTTGACTCTAGTATCTTGGTTCATGGATGAAATATATCTGAGTAGTAACAAACTACTCGGGGTAATTCGATGGATGTCAAAATAAATTTTTCCACATCACTGTACGAGCCACTCAAACTGCATATATCTTGAACATGGAAATTTAATAAAATCGAAGCTAAATAGGACCTTGGGTAGCTTTAAGAAGAGACTGGACAAATATATGAGTGGGAGGGGCTGGGTTTGATTGGTGTTGGGGGGTGCTTGAGTAGCTTTAGGTAGATGTCGTTTTGATAAGGACCTGCCTCGTATGGGCCAGTAGGCCTTCTGCAGTGTTCCTAGATTCTTATGTTCTTATGTTCTTATCTCTTAAGTGAAAAGAGATCTTTGCAGACTAACGAAAAAAAAAGTCACCATATTGACTAAAATGTTCAATATATGCGAGAAATAAAAAAAGAGGAATAAGGAAAGTAAGAAAAAGAGAATACGAAATTAAAGTTATGAGAAATCAATAATAATAATAATAATAATAATAATAAAAATAATATGTATACATGTTTACAGTGTATACAGATGTAGCTGACATCAATGACATACTATGTAGAAAGCCCCTTGTTATGCAGAGTATTTCGGGCAAATTAGGTCAATTTTTGTCCCCAGGATGCGACCCACACCAGTCGGTACTTGGGTAAGTACCTGTTTTGCTGACAGGTGAACAGAGACAGCAAGTGTCTTGAGGACACACGTCTTAACGTTTTCACCAGTACCGGAGATCGAACCACGGACCTCAAAGTGTGAGCTGAGTGCCCTAACAACCGAATTACGGGACTCCTAAAACGTATCTTTAGTTGTATATGATTAAAGAATAAGTTTGCGCAGATAAATGTAACTCAGATTTGCTTACTGACAGTGACAAAAATGTGTTCCATTCTTTGCACATATTTTCTCTCTATTTTTACACAAAAGGATAAAAATAAAATCCCGGATTGCGAAAGTCAGAATGAGAACAAATTATCTTCAAACAACTAGATTTATTAAAACCAAGCAAGTCACCATTTCCTGACATGCTGTTGTAAAGGGACCTTGACAAGCCATTAGCTGGTATCCTCACCAGATCACTACAAATGGGCATCGTACTTGATCGCTATCTACGTAAGCGATTACACTTAAATAGGCCGTCAGATAATGAGGACACGTAAAGAAAGATGACTTGGTGGGTGACGTAGCAAAGGTAATTCAGAAATGTATGCTTCTAATCATAAGTAAAAAAAATAACTTGGTACTGATAATTTAAATAAAGTAGATAGTCAAATTGCGAGAAAGAGTTGGAAAAAGACAATAGTGCATAAGTGTTTGCAATATAACTAATAGAATTCTTGGCTTCATATCAAGAAGTTTAAATGACAGAGGTCATGAGATTGATCTTCAGTTTATATATATTTAGTAAAGCGCCATTAAAATTATGCTGCTCAATTCTTATATGGATATTAAATAAAATGGACATTAATGAGCTGGATAATAAAGAAAGTTGACGAAGTTGATCCCAAGCATCAGAAACCTTTCTTACGAAGAGAGACTGAAGACACCGGATGGGTATTCTCTGGAAGGACATGGAATTAAGGGGCGATATGTTTGATGTGTACAAACAGAAAACAGGAATAAATAAAGGGTAAACAAATAACGCACATCAGTTTTTTCACGTTAACCAAGTTTAGATTTAGAAAGGCTATAGGAGAGTAATGGTTGACAACAGAGTACTGATGAGTAGATCACACTCTCAGTTAGTCACTGTGGGTGAAAATATTGGGTAACTTTGGATTGGTGTGGGTGTGGTTGGGTGTGAGTTGAACCTGAATAAAATATGCCTGTAGGCTCAAAAAAGTTTTTCTTAATTTTTTTTTCCAAAATAGCATATCAATACAAGACCGACACCAAAAATTTATTAGGCAAACTTGTCGGTTTTGTTGTAAAGAATTAAGCTTACACACTATCTTCTTCAAATCTTGGCTTTCTTGAGAAAACCTTTGTTAAAATCTACACTTTAGGGAATTCCTGAAGATTTTAAAGGTGACCCTTAGTTCAGAATCTACACTTCAGGGAATTCCTGAAGATTTTAAAGGTGACCCTTAGTTCAGAATCTACACTTCAGGGAATTCCTGAAGATTTTAAAGGTGACCCTTAGTTCAGAATGGCTGCGTTCAAGAAGACACATTACAGGGCGCAAGATATAAAGTAAATATTTTAAAGGAACACAGTGTTCTGATGCAGGAGTGTGTTGTTGGCAACATCGCGGCTCGTATCGCGAATGGTTGTAGCAAAACATATTCCTAAAATTAAATATCTTGTTTTCTTGATCATAGCTGAATACTCACACTACCGTAGTCACGGATACACCTAGGCTGAGCACACTAAGTTGGGTGCTCACTTGAAAGATACGGTACACCACGAACTTCAAAGTGTTTAAATAACAAAAAGGCACAATACCGTGACTGGAACGATACACAAATAACCCGCACATAAAAGAGAGAAGCTTACGACGACGTTTCGGTCCGACTTGGACCATTGACAAAGTCACACTGATAGAGGTGGAGCAGGACGGCTATATATAGGCAGGAAGAGGTGGAGGTAGTAGTAGTAGTAGTAGTACAAGAATTGTATATAATACCGACAGGATGAAACCAAGACACATGCACAACGGTGGGGACGCCCGGGTGTTGTGCATGTGTCTTGGTTTCATCCTGTCGGTATTATATACAATTCTTGTACTACTACTACTACCTCCACCTCTTCCTGCCTATATATAGCCGTCCTGCTCCACCTCTGTTAGTGTGACTTTGTCAATGGTCCAAGTCGGACCGAAACGTCGTCGTAAGCTTCTCTCTTTTATGTGCGGGTATTTGTGTAACTTCAAAGTGTTCTTCCGATTTCATGAATCTTCACCGCATTTTGCAGTTAACCATTCATCGCAACGAATGAAGCTTTACACGTGTCAATAATTATACAGAAACAGTAAAGTTAACATAATAGCAAATGACTGTTTAAACATAACCACTCAAATGTTAGTGGCTCTTTCCCGTTGTTCTCCTCGTCCAGTATCTTACCATTAGTTGTTCCGATAATCACTGCTGACCACCACTTTGTCACTGTCACCTTCGTAGCTGGGAAACAGTAATAAAAGACTGAGTATACGTAAAAGTTAATAGTAGGCAAATAACAGTTGATAAAAACGCAGATGCAACTGGGTTTGGTTTTCGTTTTAGCATCATCTTTACTGAGGGAGGTGACTGCGTCCCTAGGAAACACCTACCCAGTAACATGAATACTTTAACAGATACGGTAACAGTGGAATAACTGGATTACAACGTGTGGTGGTGTGTGAGGCTTTGAGTATTATGTAGTACGTGATAATGTGGGTGGTGTAATGTTTTTGCATTGTATGTAGTGTTGTCAGCGGAATTGTGGGGAACTGTGTGATGATGTATGTGTCAGGGTTTGCATAATATTTTTTGTGTTTATGAGATATGATTAATTTTTTGTGATGTGTCTGGTGAGAGTGATGTGTATTTATGAGTGGTGTGGTGTGACGTGTGTGTGTGTGATGAATGTGGTATGGTGTGAGGTGTGTGATACTGGATGTGCTGTTGTATGTGTGGCGTGTGTTGGGCTGCACATATGTGGCGTATGGCATATATACGTATTATGTGTGGTGTGCAGTGATTTATGTAGTTCTGTGATATTGTGTTTGTGCAATAATGGGGTTGTAACTTGGAGCTGCAGTGCGGGGTAATGATGTTTTGTGATATGTAATGTAGTTCTATAATATAAGGCCTCACCTAGATTATGCAGCTCAATTCTGGTCTCCATATTACAGAATGGACATAAATTCGTTAGAAAACATTCAGCGTAGGATGACGAAATTAATACACAGCATTAGAAATCTTTCTTATGAAGAAAGATTGAAGACTCTTAAGTTACATTCACTTGTTAGACGAAGAATGAGGGGAGACCTGATCGAAGTGTATAAGTGGAAGATAGGTATTAATAAAGGAGATATTAACAAGGTCTTGAGGATATCTCTCCAAGAGAGAACCCGCAGTAATGGATTTAAATTAGATAAGTTTAGATTTAGAAAGGACATAGGAAAGTATTGGTTTGGAAATAGGGTAGTTGATGAGTGGAACAGTCTACCTAGTAGGGTTATTGAGGCTGGGACTTTGGGTAGTTTCAAATTTAGGTTGGATAAGTACATGAGTGGGAAGGGTTGGATTTGAGAGGGACTTGCACATCGGAGCTTGTTTCTTGGGGGCATTGAAAATTGGGTTGGTCAAATGTTTGTTAGTGGGATGAATTGTAAAGGACCTGCCTAGTATGGGCCAACAGGCCTGCTGCAGTGTTCCTCCTTTCTTATGTTCTTATGTTCTTATTAAAAATATTAGTTAATGGTTCACAGACTTCCATTTTGCATTCCTTTAGAACCCTTGAAAAAACCTCATCAGGACCCGGTGACTTATTTTGCTTCAGTCTGTCTATCTGCTTCACAACCATTTCACTAGTGACTGTGATGTTACATAATTTATCTTCTTCTGATCCACTATAAAAATTAATTACCGGAATATTATTATTGTCTTCCTGTGTAAAAACCGAGAGAAAATAATTATTTAAAATCGAGCACATTTCATTCTCTTTGTCAGTAAGATGCCCATAGTTATTTTTAAGGGGACCTATCTTATCTCTGACTTTTGTTCTATAGACCTGGAAAAAACTTTTTGGGTTAGTTTTAGGATCCCTAGCAACTTTAATTTCATAGTCCCTTTTAGCTTTTCTTATCCCCTTTTTAATGTCCCTCTTAATGTCAATATACTGATTCATAAGATGACCCTCGCCTCTTTTGATACACCTATAAATTCCTTTCTTATGCCCTAGGCATTGCTGTCTTGGTTTAAGGTTGCTGCTTACCATAACCCCCAAGTCCTTTTCGCAATCTGTATGGTTAAGTTCTACATTATTTAACTTATAAGTGCTATAATTTATCTCTTCAAACAGGTGCAGTGTCTGATATGTGGAAGATGGCTAATGTAATTCCTATTTTTAAAACAGGGGACAAGTCGTTACCGTCAAATTACCGCCCAATAAGCCTGACCTCAATTGTAGGCAAATTACTAGAGTCAATTATAGCTGAGATTATAAGAAGCCATCTCGATAAGCATAGCTTGATTAATGATACTCAGCATGGATTCACAAGAGGCCGGTCTTGTCTAACTAATTTATTAACTTTCTTCAGTAAAGCTTTTGAGGCTGTTGACCACGATAAAGAATTTGATATTATTTACTTAGATTTTAGTAAGGCATTTGATAGAGTTCCGCACCAAAGACTGTTGAAGAAAGTAGCAGCTCTTGGCATTGGGGGAAGGGTGCTCTCGTGGATCGAATCATGGCTCACAGACAGAAGCAAAGAGTGTCCATAAATGGGGTTAAATCCGAGTGGGATCATTAACAAGTGGCGTTCCACAGGGATCAGTCTTGGGCCCGTTGTTGTTTATAATATATATCAATGATCTTGATGAAGGTATTACTAGTGATATGAGCAAATTCGCCGATGACACGAAGATAGGTAGGATAATTGATTCAAACGTAGATGTTAGGGAACTTCAGGAGGATTTAGACAAACTCTACTCTTGGTCAGAAAAGTGGCAGATGCAGTTCAATGTAGATAAATGCAAGGTTCTGAAGCTCGGGAGTGTCCATAACCCTAGCACTTATAAGTTAAATAATGTAGAACTTAACCATACAGATTGCGAAAAGGACTTGGGGGTTATGGTAAGCAGCAACCTTAAACCAAGACAGCAATGCCTAAGCGTACGTAATAAGGCAAATAGATTACTGGGATTTATATCAAGAAGTGTAAGCAACAGAAGTCCAGAGGTCATACTGCAGCTTTATACATCATTAGAAAGGACATAGGAAAGTATTGGTTTGGAAATAGGGTAGTAGATGAGTGGAACAGTCTACCTAGTTGGGTTATTGAGGCTAGGACTTTGGGTAGTTTCAAATTTAGGTTGGATAAATACATGAGTGGGATGGGTTGGATTTGAGTGGGACTTGCACATCAGAGCTTATTTCTTGGGTAGCATTGAAAATAGGGTAGGTCAAATGTTTGTTAGTGGGATGAATTGTAAAGGACCTGCCTAGTATGGGCCAACAGGCCTGCTGCAGTGTTCCTCCTTTCTTATGTTCTTATGTTCTTAAAAGCTTTACTGAAGAAAGTTAATAAATTAGTTAGACAAGACCGGCCTCTTGTGAATCCATGCTGAGTATCATTAATCAAGCTATGCTTATCGAGATGGCTTCTTATAATCTCAGCTATAATTGACTCTAGTAATTTGCCTACAATTGAGGTCAGGCTTATTGGGCGGTAATTTGACGGTAACGACTTGTCCCCTGTTTTAAAAATAGGAATTACATTAGCCATCTTCCACATATCAGACACTACACCTGTTTGAAGAGATAAATTAAAAATATTAGTTAATGGTTCACAGACTTCCATTTTGCATTCCTTTAGAACCCTTGAAAAAACCTCATCAGGACCCGGTGACTTATTTTGCTTCAGTCGGTCTATCTGCTTCACAACCATTTCACTAGTGACTGTGATGTTACATAATTTATCTTCTTCTGGCCCACTATAAAAATTAATTACTGGAATATTATTAGTGTCTTCCTGTGTAAAAACCGAGAGAAAATAATTATTTAAAATCGAGCACATTTCATTCTCTTTGTCAGTAAGATGCCCATAGTTATTTTTAAGGGGACCTATCTTATCTCTGACTTTTGTTCTATATACCTGGAAAAAACTTTTTGGGTTAGTTTTAGAATCCCTAGCAACTTTAATTTCATAGTCCCTTTTAGCTTTTCTTATCCCCTTTTTAATGTCCCTCTTAATGTCAATATACTGATTCATAAGATGACCCTCGCCTCTTTTGATACGCCTATAAATTCCTTTCTTATGCCCTAGTAGATATTTCAGCCTATTATTCATCCATTTTGGGTCATTTCTATTTGATCTAATTTATTTATAAGGGATAAACGTTCTTTGAGCAGCATGTATTGTGTTCAGAAAACTGTCATATTGATAGCTCTCTTCGTTACCCCAGTCAACAGATAAGTGTTCTCTAAGCCCATCGTAATCTGCTAAGCGAAAATCTGGGACTGTTACTGAGTTATCCCTAAATCATACTTACATTCAATTCTAAATGTAATTGATTTGTGGTCGCTAGCACCCAGTTCCTCTGAAACTTCTAAATTATTAACAAGGGATTCATTGTTTGCCAGAACTAAGTCAAGCAGGTTATTACCCCTTGTAGGTTCTGTCACAAACTGCTTCAAAAAACAATCCTGAACTACTTCTAAGAAGTCGTATGATTCTAAATTCCCAGTCAAGAAATTCCAATCAATATGACTAAAGTTAAAGTCTCCTAGAATTACTACATTATCGTGCCTTGTGGCCCTAACAATTTCCTCCCATAGTAGTCTCCCCTGGTCCCTATCTAAATTTGGGGGACGGTATATCACACCTAAAATTAACTTTTCATGCCCCTCTGAAAATTCTATCCAAACAGACTCTGTATGTGTTACTTCAGATTTAATACCCGTTTTTATGCAACAGTTCAAGCGATCTCGGACATACAGTGCCACCCCACCCCCCTTCCCGATACTTCTATCTACTTGGAACAATTTAAAACCCTGAATGTGACATTCTGCAGGCATGTCCCGACTTTTTGAATTAAACCACGTCTCAGAAATGGCAAATACATCTATGTTACCTGCACTAGCAACTAGTCTCAACTCGTCCATCTTATTCCTAGCACTGCGACTATTTGTGTAATAAATACTTAAAGACCCTCCTCTCTCTTTACCCTTCCTGCTCCTTTCTGTTATTCCACTAAACCTATTACTGTCCTTGTCAATTAGTGCCACTGGCTTTCCAATATCCACCTTATTTTGCCTATTACTAGTTCTCCTAGTACTCATATTACTACCCTGAGACTTCACAGTTTTCCCACAAAAACCCATACCACTAACTATTCCTAGTTTAAAGACCTAACAGCTCCCTCCACTGCGTTGGCCAGTGCTCCCACCCCACACCTATATAAGTGAACCCCATCCCTGGCATACATGTCATTTCTGCCATAGAAGAGGTCCCAGTTGTCAATGAATGTTACTGCATTTTCCTTACAGTATTTGTCCAGCCAGCATTTGACACCAATTGCTCTGGACAACCATTCATTTCCAACTCCTCTCCTTGGCAAAATGCCACATATGACAGGTTTCCCACCCTTCCTCCTAATTATCTCTATTGCTGACCTATACCTGCTAATCAGGTCCTCACTCCTACGTCTGCCAACATCGTTGCCTCCAGCACTGAGACAGATAATAGGATTGCTCCCATTACCTCTCATGATGTCATCCAGACGGCTAACAATATCCTTCATCCCAGCCCCAGGAAAACACACTCTCTGCCTCCTACTCCTATCCTTCAAGCAGAATGCCCTATCCATGTACCTAATCTGGCTATCCCCAACAACAACAATGTTTTTACCTTCCTTGGCGTCGTCCGTCGTGATGCTCCGAGTAGTCGACTCACATTCGCCAGGTAGCATTACACCACTTGTAGAATTCGTCAAGACGTTCTCGATGGTCTTCGTTGGGGTTTCTAGGGATGTCTCACTCACGTCTGCCAATGCTTCTTTGGTGCTCGTTGTGGCATTCCCAGTAGATCACTCACATTCGTCATGTAGCACCGAGAATGGGTTGGAAGTTTCCACGGTAGTCTTCTGGTTTCTCGTTGTTTCTGCCTCTCCAACCGTTTTCTTGATCTTCAGCTTGGTTCCATGTTGCCCGGCCACTGACCAAGCTTCCCTCTTAACCTGGGGACTCACAACAGAAGGATTACTACGAATCCTCTTGTTCTCCTCCGTTAATCGCCGTATCTCCATCTTAGCAACTCTGAGCTCTTCTCTCAGCTGCTGGTAAAGTTGCTCAAGAGAGGGCATCCTGGTTCAGATTCACAGAAATTTGAAACTACCCAAAGTCCTAGCCTCAATAACCCAACTAGGTAGACTGTTCCACTCATCAACTACCCTATTTCCAAACCAATACTTTCCTATGTCCTTTCTAAATCTAAACTTATCTAATTTAAATCCATTACTGCGGGTTCTCTCTTGGAGAGACATCCTCAAGACCTTATTAATATCCCCTTTATTAATACCTATCTTCCACTTATACACTTCGATCAGGTCTCCCCTCATTCTTCGTCTAACAAGTGAATGTAACTTAAGAGTCTTCAATCTTTCTTCATAAGGAAGATTTCTAATGCTATGTATTAATTTAGTCATCCTACGCTGAATGTTTTCTAACGAATTTATGTCCATTCTGTAATATGGAGACCAGAACTGAGCTGCATAATCTAGGTAAGGCCTTACTAATGATGTATAAAGCTGCAGTATGACCTCTGGACTTCTGTTGCTTACACTTCTTGATATAAATCCCAGTAATATGGTAAAGAATATACCACTAATACATCACAGAACATATACATCTCATTAGTAAACCCTTTCTTGTTTCATCCCAATTCATATAATTAAGAAACTGGAGACAAATCTTTCAACAATGCTTTGCTTCGTTCTTGATCATTATCAGGTCAAGGTTGCTAATAAACCCATCAAAACGTCATCTAAAGATTAATATCCAATTTGTGGGAATATTGTTCTTTCCACTGTATTGTGACTTTCATTCTTCATCTTCCTCGTCATGTGTTACTGAGGTTAAATAAGATCTGGTTCCGCATGTTTTTCCATTATCCTCATGTGTTTGGTTGGGTCGTCTTGTTAATACGTAACCTTTGGGTATGTCTATGTAATTCTGTTGTCATTTTTTTGTGTCACTCTGTTGTTATTTGCACTTGTGGGAATCAGATATTTTTTGGTTCGTGTAAGTTCGTGTAAGTTTTGGGTACTTAGGTCACATTTCTGTTTCTGTCACAGTTGTTTATGTAATGTTGTTTTAGCATTGTGTCATTAATAACCAGCACATAGGAGACTGAAACTTACAACGACGTTTCGGTCCGACTTGGACCATTAACGAGTCGTGTGTGACTTGGTTCAAATCGGACCGAAACTTCGTCATGAGTATCATTCTCCTATGTGGGAGTTATTTATGTATTGTTCCAGTCACGGTATTGTGCCTTTTATTCTTAGTGTGAGCAATTGCCAATACATGTGTGTCTGCGTAACTACAATTTTCTGTGTTTGTGTATATCAGAGTGATTTATGCTTGTGTTAATGTTAAACAGTATAAGTGTCACTCCAATGAGATTTTATTGTGTTATGTCAACCAGTTGATCTTTTTCTTGTTTGGAGTCTGGAATATTATTATGAGGAGCCCTAAACCCGTAGGGATTATACAGCGCCTGTGGGGGGGGATGTGGAAGGCATTCAGGCTCAATTCAGGGAATTGGAGCACAGATCCAATTCCCTAGATCAAAAGCCCCTCACCAGCATCAAGGAACCTCCCTTGAGGGGAGGTTCTGTAACCTGCCTCGGGTTATTTCTAACCTTCAGCGATTTTCATGATCGGATCGTCCACGTGTTGAGGCTAAACTTTATACCCACCTGTCTGATCATTCCTGCAGGCTGTGAGAATTTTCTTGCAGCCTATCAGCATCTGGTTTATAATAATGATGACGATAATAATAATAATTAATAATAATAGTATTGTTATTATTATTATTTTGACTATTAATCTTTATACAAGTACATGATACAACTTATACAGATCATAGCTGACATCAGTGACATACTATATAGAAAGCTCCTGATTATGCATAGCATTTCGGGCACCTTAGGTTAACTTTGTCCTCAGGATGCGACCCACACCAGTCAGCTAACACCCAGGTACCTACTTGCTGCTAGGTGAACAAGGCCAGCAGGTGTCTTTAGGAAACACTCCCAATATTTCTACCCGTACCGAGATCGAACCAAGGTGCTAACACATGAATTCATTATAATAATAATAATAATAATAATAATAATAATAATAATAATAATAATAATAATTTGCAAAAGAAATAAACACAGGAGTCAGCCACTTCTGCAAGGCTATTTATATGCAACAGACATCGTAGAGGTGCTAATGCTGATCCACATGATGCCTCGCTCATCACCTTACTCATCGCCTCGCTCATTACCTCACTCATCACCTCACTCATCACCTCACTCATCATCTCACTCATTACCTCACTCATCACCTCACTCATCACCTCACTCATCATCTCACTCATCACCTCACTCATCACCTCGCTCATCACCTCGCTCATTACCTCACTCATCACCTCACTCATCACCTCACTCATCATCTCACTCATCACCTCACTCATCACCTCGCTCATCACCTCGCTCATCACCTCGCTCATCACCTCGCTCATCACCTCGCTCATTACCTCGCTCATTACTTTATCACCTCACTCATCACCTCCCTCATTACCTCATCACCTCACTCATCACGTCACTCATTGCGTTGTATCCTCCCACACTAAAGGTCTATCTCCCGTTCTTCACTTTCCTTTGATTTAAAATCGCTTTTCCATTTACTCCAGATTGATTTTCTAGTCTTTGAATGTCATCGGTGGCACTGTGCCAATGTTCGTCCTACACTCTAAACTCACTTCTGCTAATTTTTTTGTTGATCTCCGGAATTCTGTTGAGCTCCAGCAGGATTCACAGGCTGGGAATCCTTTCGTTAATTCTTGTTTAACGAATCGAAACAATTGCTCTCTAAGTGATCCACCACAACATTGTTTATAGTAAACGTGTGTAATTTAGTGCTCTTTACCACGCCTATTGCTCGTTTTTATTTGCTGGTTTTCAACTAGCAGTAAGTGCTCTACCTCGTGACTTAATGATCTTTGTCGTCTCCAGTTCTTGCAGTAGCTCGCTCACGTCCTCCTCTGTACCGTATATATTGTTCTCTTCAGTTTCGTCTGTCTTTACTTTCTGGTAACAGCCTTGTTTCTTCACTTATGACTTTAATTTTCACTTTAGTTTCCTAAATACTTCTCTGTCATCCTGTGAACTGCCACTTTCATTCTTCTTTCATTACCTGTTTTTGATGTGGCTGTGAGTAGCTTGGGATCTGCCTTACTCAAGAAAATGATAAATTTTCGTATTCTTTATCTACTGCTGTTCTTAATGTGATGTTATTGTAATATTCATACGATAGCTGTGTGTGTGTGTGTGTGTGTGTGTGTGTGTGTGTGTGTGCTTACCTAGTTGTGGTTGCAGGGATCGATTCACAGCTCCTGGCGCCGCCTCTTCACTGACCGCTACTAGGTCGCTCTTCCTGCTCCATGAGCTTTATTATACCTCTTCTTAAAGCTATGTATGGATCCTGCCTCCACTACACCGCTTTCCACTTCCTGACAACTCTGTGACTGAAGAAATACTTCCTAACATCCTTGTGATTCATCTGTGTCTTCAACTTCCAACTGTGACCCCTTGTTGCTATGTCCCATCTATGGAACATTCTGTCTGTGTCCACCTTGTCGATTCATCTCGGTATTTTATATGTCGTTATCATGTCTTCCCTATCTCTCCTGTCTTCCAGTGTCGTCAGGTCGATTTCCCTTAACCTCTCCTCGTAGGACATACCTCTTAGCTCAGGGACTAGTCTTGTTGCAAACCTTTGCACTTTCTCTACTTTCTTTACGTGCTTGGCTAGGTGTGGGTTCCAAACTGGTGCCGCATACTCCAATATGGGCCTAACGTACACGGTGTACAGGGTCCTGAATGATTCCTTATTGAGATGTCGAAGTGCTGTTCTTAGGTTTACTAGGCGCCCGTATGCTGCAGCAGTTATTTAGATGATATGCGCCTCAGGAGATGTGTCCGGTGTTATACTCACCCCAAGATCTTTTTCCTTGAGTGAGATTTGTAGTCTCTGTCCCCCTAGACTGTACTCCGTCTGGGGTCTTTTTTGCCATCCCCAATCTTCATGACTTTGCACTTGGTGGGGTTGAACTCCAGGAGCCAGTTGCTGGACCAGGGGCACAGCCTGTCCAGATACCTTTGTAGTTCTGTGTGTGTGTGTGTGTGTGTGTGTGTGTGTGTATTTATGTACGCTTTCCAGTTTTAGTATCCGTGTTGTGCTTGTGGTTCTAGGTTCTTCCAGTTAATTAAGTTAATTTCCTTGTGGTTAAAGTCGCCTATGATAAGTAGCTTGTCCCTGCTCACGTGGGCCTTTTGGCCACATCAGATAGTGTATCCAATGTTGCTCTGTTTTCATCCTACTCTTGCCTTGGTCTCTTGCTATTATGTGGAAGGTTGTACATTACTGCTATCACCACCTTGGACTCCTCAGTATTATGTGTAATCATTTGCTTCCCCTCTATCTACTTCTCTCATCTCCTCAAAACTCCACTAGTTTCTGATGAACAGTGCCACTTCTCCTTCTCCTCTTTTCCCTATATTTTTTATCATAAGGTGATATCCAGCCAGGAATATTGCATCTGTTATTTCCGTAAGCATTGGCTCTGTAAGTGCTGTAATGTCTGGGGTTGCTTCCTCTATTCGCTCGTATGATTAGTCATTCTCACTTACTTTTCCATCTGCATTAGTGAATCATATTTTAAACTTCTTTTTCTTTACTGAGATCCAGTTCTTGGGTTCCTGAACTCTTGGGCGTTGTGCATGGGTCAGAAGGAATGAGAGGAATTGGAAAGTTATTTGCACCAGACAGATTCAAAATCTTGGATGCAGATGGGGGTGAATGAAGAGGTTGGGGTGTAGGTTGACATAAGGTCTGGGTGTTGGGGGAGGTTCAGCTGTGAGGAAGGAGGGAGGTGGGGCACTGGGGAATGGACTGTGAATGTGGGAAGATGGGTTGGGATAAGGTTTGGGGTTATTGTGTTAGGGTGGGAGAGGGAGTATGGGGTTGCGGAAAGTCTGTGTGTGGGTGTGACTGGTGATGCTCCAGAGGCTGAGCTTCCACACCTGTTAATGCTTGTCCTGTTTTCCTTTCCTGCCTCTGACGTCTTTGTGTTCTCTCTCATTTGACCCCATCCTTTCTTGTTCTGTTTTTGTTGAGGTACACTTGGTGGTATTTTTTTTATCCGACTGAACCTTGATTTTCGTTGCACGATTTTGTCTCATGCTCTTTGTGCCGTGAGAGTTAATTTGACTTGATGTAGTTTTATCGCACAAATACTTTCCAAGTCGCTGCTAATTTGTCATCTGCATCATTTCTGATGATAGGCTAATGATTGTTTTTAATTTCCTCTTCCTCCATCTGCCTTAGTTCATCATTTCCTTCCTTCAGTCTATTGAAGATCATGGATAATTTACTTCAGATTTGTTTGACTGTTTTGATCAAGGCTGGTTTTCGCTGTTTTCCTTATCTTCTGCACCTCCCAGTTGCCTGAGAGTATTTTCTGGAAAGATCCACTTTCCTTCTATTACTGTTCCTTCTCCCATCTCCTTACCTCTTACATTCATCACCTCCAGTTTCCTCTTTACTTCATTCAGAGCCTCTTCCAGGCTTTATACCTTTGTCTCAGCAGCTGCAGCCTTTCCCATTCTCTGTTCTTTGCAGATACTTTCTGTACCTTCTACTCCATCATTTTGCAAAAATCACTAAACTTTTCTCCACTCTTGCTTCATCTTACACCTAAGCCCTGCTACCAACAATTATCTCTGTCCCCTCCTACCATGATCTTTACTCCTCGGCTTCTCGTCCTCTCCTAGTTGTCTTTTGGGTTCCCATTTCTGCACTATTCAAGTTTCCTAGTTAGATACAATAACTTCTTCTAGTCGTTGCTATGCTCATGGACAGGCAGCTCTGTAAAGCTGAACTGTGCTTGTACTCGCCTAGTTGTGGTTGCAGGGGTCAAGTCACAGCTCCTGGCTCTTGTGTGTGTGTGTGTGTGTGTGTGTGTTGCATAATCTGGTGTGTGTGATCCTTCAAAGCAGCAGCAGCAGCAGCAGCAGCAGCAGCAGCAGCAACAACAGCCGCAGCAGCAGCAGCAACAACAGCCGCAGCAGCACCAGCACCAGCAACAACAGCCGCAGCAGCAGCAGCAGCAACAATAGCCGCAGCAGCAGCAGCAGCAACAACAGCCGCAGCAGCAGCAGCAGCAGCAACAACAGCCGCAGCAGCAGCAGCACCAGCAACAACAGCCGCCGCAGCAGCAGCAGCAACAACAGCCGCAGCAGCAGCAGTGTTGAGTGTACATGATTACCACAAATGATAACATATTGGCTAGGAAGAGGAGAGCTGACAGCACACTGTCAGCTGCAAGTGATTATCCTTGTCCAGTCTGAGAGACGCAAGATGGAGAGGGAGAGATGGGAGGGAAAGATGGAAGGGGGAAACGGTGGAAAGAGAGAGAAAAGAGATAGAGAAAAGAGAGAGGGAGGGAGGGAGAGGGAGAGAGAGAGAAAGGGACAGAGAAAGAGGTCTGAAGAGAAAAGAGGTGTGGAGTGAGAAGATAAAAGATGGCAGCAGTGAGAAGAGGGAAGATAAAAAAGGACAGAAGTGAGGAGAGGGAAGATAGAAGAGAAACAGTGAGGAGAGGGAACATGGAAGAGAGAAGCAGTGAGGAGAGGGAAGATGGAAGAGAGAAGCAGTGAGGAGAGGGAAGATGGAAGAGAGAAGCATTAAGGAGAGGGAAGATGGAAGAGAGAAGCGGTGAGGAGAAGGAAGATGGAAGAGAGAAGCAGTGAGGAGAGGGAAGATGGAAGAGAGAAGCAGTGAGGAGAGGGAAGATGGAAGAGAGAAGCATTTAGGAGAGGGAAGATGGAAGAGAGAAGCAGTAAGGAGAGGGAAGATGGAAGAGAGAAGCAGTGAGGAGAAGGAAGATGGAAGAGAGTAGCAGTGAGGAGAGGGAAGATGGAAAAGAGAAGCAGTGAGGAGAGGGAAGATGGAAAAGAGAAGCAGTGAGGAGAGGGAAGATGGAAAAGAGAAGCAGTGGGGAGAGGGAAGATGGAAAAGAGAAGCAGTGAAGAGAGGGAAGATGGAAAAGGGTGAAAAGGTAGATGTGGTCTGTAATTCAACTTGTGTTAATCACATATATTGTGTCCAACATATATTATAGTATTCAACACATATATTGTTTCCAAAACACACGTATTGTATCAAACATATATTGTGTACAACACATATATTGTATCCAATACACATACTGAATCCAACAGATATATTGTGTCCATCACACATATTGTATCCAACTCACATATTGTGTCCAACACATATATTGTATCCAACACACATATTGTGTCCAACACATATTGTATCCACACATATTGTGTCCAACACACATATTGTGTCCAACACACATATTGTGTCCAACAGACATATTGTATTCAACACACATTGTATCCAACACACAGTGTATCCAACACACATGGTGTATCCAACACGCATATTGTATCCAACACACACATATACAGCACACACAGTTTCATCACATATATCAGTGTGCCACAAAAACACTCCCTGATTTCAAACAGGTACAACATGTAACTTTATTGTAATAATCTTTCACAGTTAGTAGCCTCAGATGCAGGATATCATTCAGTTTCATGTGGTATAGGGTAGCATTTTAAAGGCGCTCAATGTGCGCCCCTCTGGTTGCTCGGTAAACATCGATGTGATAGTCCAGTTCGGTTCCAGACGCTCTGCAGCATATCTGGTGTTATCATGCTGTTAACTACTTCAGTGATCGAAATTTTCAGCTCCTCCAAGGTTGCAGGTAGTGGTGGTACGTAAACTGTACGGTGACCTCGCAGGCCACTTCCAAAGGTCACCGGACCTATTTGTGACTTCTTTCTTTGGGGGTACGTGACGAGCACAGTTTACGTACCACCACTACCTGCAGCCTTGGAGGAGCTGAAAATTTCGATCACTGAAGCAGTTCGCATGATATCACCAGATATGCTGCAGAGCGTCTGGACCGAACTGGACTATCACATCGATGTTTACCGAGCAACCAGAGGGACGCACATTGAGCGCCTTATATACCATATATACCTTATATACCCTATACCACATGAAACTGAATGATATCCTGCATCTGAAGCTACTAACTGTGAAAGATTATTACAATAAAGTTACATGTTATAC
Source organism: Cherax quadricarinatus (assembly GCF_026875155.1). Taxonomy (NCBI): domain Eukaryota; kingdom Metazoa; phylum Arthropoda; class Malacostraca; order Decapoda; family Parastacidae; genus Cherax; species Cherax quadricarinatus. The sequence goes on along the minus strand of NC_069487.1, from coordinate 17,449,969 downwards.
CTGTTTAAAACCAGGAGTGCTTTTCTCGACACCCTGAATTGTGTCCAGGACACATATTGTGTGAAATACACATTATGTATCCAGTACACATATCGTGTCCAGCACACATACTGTACCCACACAACGAGTCCAGCACACATACTGTATCCAACACACATTTTGTATGAAGCACGTACATTGTATCCAGCATACATATTGCACATATATTGTATCCAACACACATATCCATCACACATATTGAACCCATTACATATACTGTATTCGGCACACATTGTATTCAGCACGCATACTGTGTCCGTAACACATACTGTATCCAGCACATACATTGTGTCCATCAGACATATTGTGCGCAACACACATTGTGTATCAAGGTTCACATTGTGTCAAGGTTCACATTGTGTGTCAAGGTTCACATTGTGTCAAGGTTCACATTGTGTATCAAGGTTCACATTGTGTGTCAAGGTTCACATTGTGTATCAAGGTTCACATTGTGTGTCAAGGTTCACATTGTGTCAAGGTTCACATTGTGTATCAAGGTTCACATTGTGTGTCAAGGTTCACATTGTGTATCAAGGTTCACATTGTGTGTCAAGGTTCACATTGTGTCAAGGTTCACATTGTGTGTCAAGGTTCACATTGTGTGTCAAGGTTCACATTGTGTATCAAGGTTCACATTGTGTGTCAAGGTTCACATTGTGTCAAGGTTCACATTGTGTGTCAAGGTTCACATTGTGTCAAGGTTCACATTGTGTCAAGGTTCACATTGTGTGTCAAGGTTCACATTGTGTCAAGGTTCACATTGTGTATCAAGGTTCACATTGTGTGTCAAGGTTCACATTGTGTCAAGGTTCACATTGTGTGTCAAGGTTCACATTGTGTATCAAGGTTCACATTGTGTATCAAGGTTCACATTGTGTGTCAAGGTTCACATTGTGTCAAGGTTCACATTGTGTGTCAAGGTTCACATTGTGTGTCAAGGTTCACATTGTGTGTCAAGGTTCACATTGTGTCAAGGTTCACATTGTGTGTCAAGGCAAGAGATATTCGTGAATAAGTGAAGAGCAGAAAGAGAAACATAAATAGAATAAAGTATAGAGAAGAGTAGCCTAAGGACACATAAGGGCAGGTGAGAATGAGGAGGTGAAGAACTGAGGAAGAAGAAAACACTGATAAATGTGGCTATCAGTAAACAGGAAGAGAGACAAATAATGTTAAATTTCCTAATTTTTGGGGGTGAGTTTTGTCACAGAGACGAGGGAGATATCTCAGCAGGGGGAGTGTAAAGGAGGGGAAATATAGAGGAGGGGAGAGTATAGAGGAGGGGAGAGTATAGGGGAGGGGAGAGTATAGGGGAGGGGAGAGTATAGAGGAGGGGAGAGTATAGGGGAGGGGAGAGTATAGAGGAGGGGAGAGTATAGGGGAGGGGAGAGTATAGGGGAGGGGAGAGTATAGGAGAGGGGAGAGTATAGGGGAGGGGAGAGTATAGGGGAGGGGAGAGTATGGAGGAGGGGAGGGTATAGAGGAGGGGAGGGTATAGAGAATGGGAGGGCATAGAGAATGGGAGGGTATAGAGAATGGGAGGGTATAGAGAATGGGAGGGTACAGAGAATGGGAGGGTATAGAGAATGGGAGGGTATAGAGAAGGGAGGGTATAGAGAAGGGGAGGGTATAGAGAAGGGGAGGGTATAGAGAAGGGGAGGGTATAGAGGAGGGGAAGTTATAGAGAGGGGGAGGATATAGAGGAGAGGAGGGTATAAAGAAGGGGAGGGTATAGAGAAGGGGAGAGTATAGAGGAGGGGAGAGTATAGAGGAGGGGAGAGTATAGAGGAGGGGAGAGTATGGGAGGGGGAGAGTATGGAGGAGGGGAGAGTATAGAGGAGGGAGAGTATAGAGGAGGGGAGAGTATAGAGGAGGGGAGAGTATAGAGGAGGGGAGAGTATAGAGGAGGGGAGAGTATAGAGGATGGGAGAGTATAGAGGATGGGAGAGTATAGAGGAGGGAGAGTATGGAGGAGGGGAGAGTATAGAGGAGGGGAGAGTATGGAGGAGGGGAGAGTATGGAGGAGGGGAGAGTATAGAGGAGGGGAGAGTATAGAGGAGGGGAGAGTATAGAGGAGGGGAGAGTATAGAGGAGGGGAGAGTATAGAGGAGGGAGAGTATAGAGGATGGGAGAGTATAGAGGAGGGGAGAGTATAGAGGAGGGAGAGTATGGAGGAGGGGAGAGTATAGAGGAGGGAGAGTATAGAGGAGGGGAGAGTATGGAGGAGGGGAGAGTATAGAGGAGGGGAGAGTATAGAGGAGGGGAGAGTATAGAGGAGGGGAGAGTATAGAGGAGGGGAGAGTATAGAGGAGGGGAGAGTATAGAGGAGGGGAGAGTATGGAGGAGGGGAGAGTATAGAGGAGGGGAGAGTATAGAGGAGGGGAGAATATGGAGGAAGGGAGAGGATTGCAATAAATACATAGGAGAACAGATAGCATCAGAACTCATTCGCTCAGTATCGATATTATGATCTCAGGAGTGATCAGTGTAGCTCTTTCTGTTGGAGTTGACACAGGCGAGACAGCGATGGTATACAGTGGAACGCTGTCTCACTCCAGTTTAACTGCTGCCTTGAAGAAAACATGAGAAAAATAAAACTGTACGTCTTACTGAAAAACTTTCTTGGATATAGGAAGGGAGGGATAATTTAGGTATGCATTTCTAACACTGCTAGATGCTGCTACTGTTATCCCTTCCGCTGTTATTGTTGCTGCTACCCCTTCTGCCGTTACTGCTTCTGCCACTACCCTTTCCGCTCTTACTGCAGCTGCCGTTGCTGCTGCTGATGTTACTGCTGCTGAAACTATTGCTGGTGTTGCTGTTACTGCTGATGTTGTCACTACTGTTGCCGTTGCTGCTGCTGTTGCTGCTACTAATATGTCGGAATGTTCAATAGTTAACTTAACGTCCGTGAATGTCAATTAGGTAGCATCAGAACTTTTCAGTGGTCAAAGCGAACTCCAGTTTTGTACTTTATCAACCTCGATACTCTGTCTGGTTGAATCTGATATCAGGTATGTGCTTGTCACATCTGTAATTATGGGCTGTGCGTTTCTGAGCATTTGTGAATATTTTGCAAAAAGTTTTACCATATTTGTGTTGCAATTTTGTTTCGACGTTTTTCGGTATTGTTTCGCATTGAGTTATGCATTCCAGTATTTCACTGTATTTAATTATGCAACTTATTTTATTTTTGTTGTCAGAGAATAAATGAGATCTCGTAGTTAACGTATCTTAAGGAAGGACAGGTTAATTTCACTTAGTGACTTAAGAAATCGTAATGACACGATTGCAAACAAACCATACCCCCGGCCGGGATTGAACCCGCGGTCATAGTCTCAAAACTCCAGCCCGTCGAGTTTTGAGACTCTATGACCGCGGGTTCAATCCCGGCCGGGGGTATGGTTTGTTTGCAATCGTGTCATTACGATTTCTTAAGTCATGTTGACGGCAGTGAAGGGACTTGAGCTAGAGTTCGTCACGGCCACGCTAGCTGGAGATTCGTCTGTAAAAACTTGCATTTGTGGTCACAGAGGTGCCTGTGCTAACCTTCCTATGGTGTAGAAATATACCTAGTTGGATGAATCTTATTGTGGCTAGCTGGTCTAGTGGCTAACGCGACGGGCTGGAGTTTTGAGACTATGACCGTGGGTTCAATCCCGGCCGGGGGTATGGTTAATTTCACTTAGTATTTCTTCCAAAGGTTTCATGATAATACGTTCCATGTTCTCTTGTGGACCATTTCTAGTTTAGAATAGTAATTTATGTGATTAAGGCCCGAAAATATTATGACATTCAAAGTGAGATTTGTTATGAAGCCTCAGTACTCTTTCTCCTGATTTGTTATCTTTTCTATTTATTAGGCTCAGTATTCAGTTGATTATGATACTCAAAGTTAGACAATATTAATGACTTCCTCAAAGAACTAATCTTATTTTGTTTGGTATTCTCACATCTAAAAATTATTTTATATACACTTGTTTCAAATGAAACTGCTGAAGCTTATCACTGTCCCACTTACATTCGGTCATGAACGAGGCTTTTTTGTTTTCAATCTCGTCCTCCAGCAACTTTGCGATTTTAAGTGGAAGGTGATCTTTTATATAGTGGAAAAGACCGAGTCAAAAATTGATCCATGAGGAGCTTGTCTTATTGTGTTCGGACTCTTTGACATAAATCATACCAAGGGTGGGGTTAGAACCCGCCATCAGAGAGTCTCACAACTAACTCGTCGGCCTGGAGTTCTGAGACTCTCTGATCGCGTGTTCTAACCCCATCCGTGGTATGGTTTGCAATCGTGTCATTACGATTTCGTGAGTCTCGGACATATTCTGAGAAAAACCACTCGCTGTTTCCTGTCGGCGAGTCGGTTGGTAGTAGTCAAGTTTCTCTTCTTTACACCTTTACATAAACAACCTGCACATATAAACTTGGTGACGACGTTTCGGTCCGACTTAGACAATTAACAAGTCACACTAACAAAAGAGGGTAAGGGAGGAAGCAAAAAAAGAAGTGAAGATAGTGGTGGTAGTGGTAATGCTTGTAAAGGAAGTAGTTGAAGTAATAGTGAGGAGGGAACAGTGGAAGTGGCACAAGAGACAGAAAGTGGAGTGAAACGAGACAATAGCTGTAGTAGTAGTAGAGTAGTAGTAATAGTACAGTAGTAATAGTAGTAGTAATAGTACAGTAGTAGTAGTAGTAGTAGTAGTAGTACTGGTAGTAATGTTTCAGTCATGGTATTGTGCCATTGTGTTCTTTATACACCTTTACGTCATTTGACAATCTTTGATGTGGTAACTTTTTGGAAAAATTCTGGAAATTGTGGTAAACACCGGTGTTTACTTTCTCTCTTTACATTTTGGTGTAATAGTAAGTTTTGTAAAGCGTGGTCTTTGGGGTAAGCACAGAATTTACATTTCCTGAATGCAATGCATTTTTTGGTCTATGATTTCAACTAGTAATCTTATCTGCCAAACTGATTTGGTTGTCAGTCTCGTATAACCTTTCTTGGTTTTATATTCTATTACTGTATCCATTTTTTTTCTGTTTTTGGTCCTCTATGTAATTCCCAGTCAACAGTTTATGATTAAAGTCTCTCAGAATTAGTAGTTTTGCAATTGTTCAATTCGTTGCATGTGCTACTTACTCCGGGATTACATGTAGCTCCAATGATATTTTTCGTAAAGCAATAAAACTCACGACTCTGTTATAATGTTTGTTGGTGGAATGTAAACAGCTGCTAAACTTCTTAAAAATCCTTCTGTCTTAATTGTCCCTTCTGCAAAATCACACAAATCTTCATAGCAGAGGTTAGTGGCCCTTTCAGATTTCTGCGTTTCGTTTATTAGTTATGCCACATACTCGTTTTCTTTCTCTCCTTACTATGAAATACGCTATTTATCATTCTCACGAGTTTTGTCTCAACTTTTACTGTTATATTTGGTTTTGTTTACAATGCTCTCACCTTCACTGTACTGTTTTCGTAATTTCATTTGGGTGGGTGTACAATACTTTTATTTTTCTGTCTTCGACCTCTTTTCTACATTTGGTCCCTGTTTGCTGCTGGCTAGATGTACAGGAAAGGAAAGTTAAGAGGAAGAGGTCTGGAATGGGTCTACTATCCTCTCTCTCTTTAGAGTGTCTCCTTCTTTGATTGAAGAGGAAGAGGGATACCAGGTATTAATGAAGTCTATGTAGTATGTGTGTATTCTTTGCCCACCTGGATGTAGGAAGTGTTTGGGCAGGCCTAGGATGTGGTTAGTAAATGTAGGTATGTTGGGAGAAGAGAGAGATGTAGGTAGTTATGTTTAGGGGGGTAGGATATAGTGGTAACTTGTAGTATTTAACAATAGAGGTGTTAGAGTAGACTGCTGGCGGAATTAGTGGAGGGATGCTGGCAGGATGAGGGGTTACTCGTGTCACATTCAAAGTGAGATTTGTCATGTACCTGCATTTGTGTCCCACAGTTGTTACACGGCTACTCTAGTGTCATTCTTCAATTAGTGAGTCAATTGTTGTCCTTGCCTTGGTTCTGGGTATTTCCACCCCAACGCCTTACATTTTGGTAACATTATTTGAGTTCTTTTCTTGTTCCACCTAGTCTTTCTCCATATTTTTTTTTATTTCTCTGATTCGTGGCGACTTTTCCTCTTCGTTAGTACTCTGTCTTTCCTGCTGATATTCATGTTCATGTTTTGTTCATCGTAAAACTCTGTCTTTGCGAAATTTACGAAATTGTTCTGGTTCGTTTCCAAGTTTATCAATATACAACATTCCTTCTCTTCTACTGACCTGTTTATCTTTTTGCACTTCGGCTTCACTTAAAATTTTCATTCCAATTCCTTGTGCTTCACTGTTCATATTTGTCTTCTTTTAATATCTCCCTCATATTTACCTATTTTTTTTACTATTGTCGTCCTGTAGTAGTGTGGTATAAGTAGTTTATAAAACTAACAAGTTGAAGAATGAGACACTAGTGAAACATCTGGGATTCTTTATTGAGGAAACGTTTCGCCAGCAAGTGGCTTTCTTCAGTCCAGTACAAAGAAGAACAGAGGAAAAGGAGAAGTAGTTTGAGGTAATCAGTCCCACAGCCTGGAGTCATGTGTGTACTCCAATAATCTTGATGGACAGAACACATCGACACCAGGTTGAGGGACTGATTATATCAAACTCTTCCTCATCTTTCAGCGTTCTTCTCTGTATTGGACTGAAGAAGCCACTGGTTAGATTCCCAAATATTGCACAATTGTCTCATTCTTCCTCCTATAGCAGGTTAATAAAACTGTTTCTCTTTCCTCATCCTTCTGCTTCGTTTATCTTCTCCATCCCTCTGCTTCCTTTGTCTTCTCCATCCCTCTGCTTCCTTTGTCTTCTCCATCCATCTGCTTCCTTTGTCTTCTCCATCCCTCTGCTTCCTTTGTCTTCTCCATCCATCTGCTTCCTTTGTCTTCTCCATCCCTCTGCTTCCTTTGTCTTCTCCATCCATCTGCTTCCTTTGTCTTCTCCATCCATCTGCTTCCTTTGTCTTCTCCATCCCTCTGCTTCCTTTGTCTTCTCCATCCCTTGCTTCCTTTGTCTTCTCCATCCATCTGCTTCCTTTGTCTTCTCCATCCCTCTGCTTCCTTTGTCTTCCCCATCTCTCTGCTTCCTTTGTCTTCCCCATCTCTCTGCTTCCTTTGCCTTCCCCATCTCTCTCCTTTCTTTGTCTCCCCATCCCTCTGCTTCCTTTGTCTTCCCCATCTCTCTGCTTCCTTTGTCTTCCCCATCTCTCTGCTTCCTTTGTCTTCCCCATCTCTCTGCTTCCCTTGTCTTCCCCATCTCTCTGCTTCCTTTGTCTTCCCCATCTCTCTGCTTCCTTTGTCTTCCCCATCTCTCTGCTTCCTTTGTCTTCCCCATCTCTCTGCTTCCTTTGTCTTCCCCATCTCTCTGCTTCCCTTGTCTTCCCCATCTCTCTGCTTCCTTTGTCTTCCCCATCTCTCTGCTTCCTTTGTCTTCCCCATCTCTCTGCTTCCTTTGTCTTCCCCATCTCTCTGCTTCCTTTGTCTTCCCCCATCTCTCTGCTTCCCTTGTCTTCCCCATCTCTCTGCTTCCTTTGTCTTCCCCATCTCTCTGCTTCCTTTGTCTTCCCTTTTAACCGCAATTTTTCTCTTATGTTTTTTTAAGTCATCTCCGAGCCTTTCTATTTCCACTTAAGTTGTTGTTCTACAAATACATATGCCATATTTTCTTCATCACCAAAATTACATTTCTAATTATTTCTTTATCTACAATTGTCTCTTTTCCATTTATCTAATTTCTTGGTTCACAATTTTTATATTCCTTCTTCTACTCTATATAAACGATTATTTTCATAGTATTCCTTAAAATTGTCTTCTTTCTCATCCACTTCTTTTGGTATCCTTATCTCTGCCGGATTGTGATACGTTGTGCGAGTTGTGTTATGGCAGTAATGGTGGGATGGTGATATGTGAGCTGTGATGCGGAGATAGTGAACGATGGTGAGTGTGGTGGTAATATGGTGATGGTGTGGTTGGTTTGTGGTGCCTATGCTAACCTTCCTGTGGTGTATAAATATACCTTGTTGAATGAATCTTATTGTAGCCAGCTGGTCTAATGGCTAACGCGTCGGTCTTGACTTTTACGACTCACTCACCGCGAGTTCAATCCCCGCCCGTACCGTGGTTTGGTATGTGGTAATGTGATTGCATGTTGTGGAGTGTTGCGTAACACATGTGATTACAGTGTGCTTATATATCTGATAAGTCAGTACTTGAGTCTGTGATTGTTGATATTTCTTACTAATTAGTCTGGGAATAGCTCAGGTTATTAGTGTAATATGCATGTTCTGTAATTATCAGAGGGAGTTCATCTCCAGATAATAACAATAATAATAATAATAATAATAATAATAATAATAATAATAATAATAAATAATATCTTTATTTACTACAAGTACATGTGAGTTGTTTTATGACCTAGCTGACATCAATGATATACACTAGGTCAGTTTTGTCCCAGTATGCGACCCACACCAGTCGACTAACACCCAGGTATCCATTTTACTGATGGGTGAACATAACCGGTGTAAAGAAACACGCTCAATGTTTCTACCCGCACTGATAATCGAACGCAAGACCCTCGCCGTGTGAAGCGACAGCTGTAGCCACCAGGCCACGGCGCACGATAGGGAAGACAGAGACTGCAGTATAGAGAAAACTTTGTACTAGACTTTCGCCTTACTGTATATTTCTATATCAAGTACAGGACAGTGCGGGGAAGGAAATGGAGGGTCGAGACGGACCCGACGGACGAGTAACAAATTGTACTTGAAGTTTGTCTCTCATCTTTCCACAGGGATTGTCACCTGAAAATATTCTCTGAACATTAAGGATAAGGAGAGAAACATATCAGCCACAGCTACTTGCCTGCACATTCATCTCTTCCTCAATTTGTGTTACTTGTAACATACTGCTGATTGTGGTGCACATTTTAACTTTTTATCCACGGCCTCTCCCTTTTTACTTCATAGTTGCCAGGCTGCCTGTAGGGATCTCGTGGAATATTTATAGAGTCACTGTGTGAACAATTTAATGTTGATGTTTTGTAAATGATGACGGTTGTTTTATCTTAGTGTAATGTTGTGTGATTGGTAGTGTGATTAAGTCTTATATTTGAGGGATAATTTTAGACTGAGAGTAGTATTAGTTGACTCTTTAATAATTTATAGTATTTTCTGGTTATTAATGCTGAAATTCCCGGTACGTCAAAGTGCACAATAAATTTCACATCTTCCTTCCAGCCATTGTTCTTGGATTCTGGTGTGGCAACCTTGTAATATCTGTTTAAATGTATTTGTTGAGTTGACCTCCACTACTTGCCACCCCATGTACTCACCTAATTGTGGTTGCAGGGGTCAATTCACAGCTCCTGGCCCCGCCTCTTCGTGTGTGTGTGTGTGTGTTTGTGCGTTTAATCCGTCAGTAAGGCTTGTAAAATTAAATGATGCATATATATGTTTTTGAGTATAACACATAGATGCTGGGCTTGACCAATTAACGTAGGTGTCGAGGTGGTCTTAAGTGCGAGTGACCAATCAGCAACGAGCAATAAAACTCGAACTTTTGACCAATCGGCGTCGAGAAATAAAAATCGCTGAAGCTTTTGATCAATCAGTAGAGCGTAGTATTATTTTTTGTTAGTTATCTGTCGATTGCGTGAAAAATATCCTGTGAACTGCTGGCGATATTTTTTTCGAAAGAGATTTTTGTGACAATTTAGTGTATCTCTGATTATATTAGTGCGTCTAGTGTTACCAGTCATTATGAGCGTAAAATAATTAATCAACGCTTTTGGAAAAATGTCTCCTGTGTTAAAATTATTAACATGGCTGTTAGCTAATCTTAATCAGTGTACAGAATATTTGTCGAATCATCTTCTCTGTACCTGATATTACCGAAAGTTTGGGCTAATCAGCATTGACTTGCAGTTGTATGGGAATGCACAGGCATTTTTGCTTCGTTATATATGATATCGGATGATCTCAGATGAATCAGAGCAGCGCAGAAATATTTGAGTTATAGTATCTTCATGCTGCTTCAAAGTTTGTTGATTACTCGTTATTTTTGGTGGACAGAAAGCATCCTTCTGGCAAGACAGTGATGGAGTGAATGATGGTGAAAGTTTTTCTTTTTCGGGCCACCCTGCCTTGGTGGGAATCGGCCAGTGTGTTAATAAAAAATAAATAGAGAGCAACGGAATGGGTATGAAAGAAGAGCAGAAACGGAGGAGCAGGAGTAGGAAGATGTGTAGCGAGTACATAACATAATATGTCTGCTCATTTGTAGCAAGACGACTATTAAATGGGCGATGGTGAATGTGATTCCTTCTTTAAATCACTCTACATTAGTGACGAAAGCGTCTCTGATAATACTAATAGCTAGATATATTTAGGTCGCCGCGATATGCAAGAAAGTCGAGGACGACGGAAAACAGATCAAAAAGGCTACAGATTCTCTGAAGTACGCGAGGAAACTCTGGCTGGGGAAATGAGGAACATCGAGCAAAAATTGATGGAATCATATAGAGTCCAGGAGAAAAAGAGAAAGAAAAGAGCAATATATGATAACAGAAGAGATCCCAAACACTTTTTCGCTTACGCAAATTCCAGGGCCAAAAATCTCACTAAGTATAGGGACTTTACTTAATGGAAATGGAACATATGTTGATGACAGTAAGGAAATGAGTGAAATGTTGAAGCCGCTCATTAGTCGTAAGATCGAAGACCCTGATGAGTATTTTTGTGAATGAGGCTTAAAATACCGCTCACGTATCCATAATTTCTGATATAGGCTTATACCCAGTTGATTTTGAAGATGTCATGAACGGCATGCCCATGCATTCTGCCCCAGGCCTAGACTAGTGTAACTCCATATTCATAAAATATGGAAGGAACCATTATCTCGAGCTTTCAGAATATTATGGAGTTCCTTCTTCTAAAATGTAAGCTCTCGCATCTTTCACCTGCCATTCTTCCTTCTACGTTTAATTCCACGATGTGTTAGTTTAGCACAGCATGGCTCCAAGCGCCCAGGGAGTTTTCGTATTCTGTATCACATATAACGGATGTACTTGGCGTAAATACAAAGCAGTCTTGCTGGTTCACCTCTCTCTCTGTCTCTCTCCCTCCCTCTTCCTCCCTTTCTCTCTTCCTCCTCTCTTTCCCTCTTTTTTTTTACACAGGGTTTGACAAAGTTAGGTTTATTGATAAGCTATGTACAAGTTAAGGATTCCTAAATTTATTGACAGGCTAAGAGCTGTTACCTACATCACCTCATTTGAAAGCATTTTTATTGTTATGAGACATACAAGTAGGGAACAGAATGAAGTTGGAGCCATCTGTGGGCCAGCATTTTCATTTGACCATCTGATTTTATCTCGTTGACATCATAATGCTGTACGAATGTGTTCCAGACTCGAGTCATCCTGGGTATATATGATCTCAGATGAAGTGACATTCTCCAGACGGGTACAGCCAGAGTAAAGTTGCTGTTTTCTGCCCGTCTTGTGGTATAGAAGCTTGCTTATCGCTGTCCTCGAAGTGGATCCAAGTGTGGTACTTTTACAATATTGGCCTTGTACATAACAGTAAGGCCACCCACATCCCTCCTGTGTTGAGGGCTCTGCTGTAATGACAGATCTATCCAGGATGGGTCCCCCTTTCTCTCTCTCTCTCTCTCTCTCTCTCTCTCTCTCTCTCTCTCTCTCTCTCTCTTTCTCTCGTGTCATGTCTTTAACATGCTGACACAAAAAGTTTTCCTTAATCACCAGCATCAACTTTGCCCTTCACATGTCTGGTCCCCATCCCCGCTCGATCCAAGTTCTCCCAATCTATTTCTTCGTGGTTGAAATCACCAAAGTTAAATAGCTTTACTTTAGCGTTATTTGCACTTCTAGATGCTCCTTCTATGATGTCAACCATAACCTTGTTGTTGCCGTCTTCACGCTGCTGTCTGGGCTTCCTGTAGCAGTGAAGGGATGAACAACACACACACACACACACACACACACACACACACACACACACACATTGCCTGAAGAAACATCGTTCACCGGTGGCTAGGAATGACTACGTCAATGATTCCAGTTTGTTCACTTCTAGGAAAACAGGACAATATCACATCTTCCCTGACCTTGTCTGTCTCGTAGCATCCATGAAGTGTTAACAGCAATTTTCGTAAAATTTTCCGGAGTTCTGTCGTCCAAGAATGTCTCAACGACGACGATCATGTCAGCACGACCAGAGTTCGCGAAACTTTGCGTAAGCTTACCAACAATGGTAATGAAGCACCAAATGTTGGCAGAAATTAAGCTGATAGACTGAGTTTTCATGTTTGTACATAACGCCTCTCTCTCTCTCTCTCTCTCTCTCTCTCTCTCTCGCTTCTGTCTCTTTATCTATCTTTATGTCTGTCTGTGTGTTACGAAGTTAACATGAGGTAGGGGTGAATAAAAATACATTGTCTAGGGGTATGTACAAGGTTATGTAAAAATAAGCCCACCTAAGCCCACCTAAGCCCCCCTAAGCCCCCCTAAGCCCCCATGCTTCGTAAAACAGGAAGTCAATACCTTAGGTTTGATTACCAGGAAGGGCAGATAAACTCACCCTCATAAAAAAATAATATATTATTAATAATATACAACACAAAAACAGGTATATAGACAGACAATGGTTATAAATGACCGTAATTTTTAAAAGGGTGGACCGGTAAGCCAGCGGAAGGCCTCGGTCAGATGACCAAAAGCTCCAAAGGCGGGTCAGGAAACATTTGTCCTGTTTCCTGACGAACCTTACCTAACCTAACCTAACCTAACCTAACCTAATCACAAAACTTCCCTTGTACACATTTCACATCTTACGAAATAGATTACTAGCATACTGCTACTAGGCCATAAGAAATACATATCCACAGCAGTGGGTCTCCAGGACCCACATAGACCACACATAAATGCTCAATGCTAGGGCCAACTTAGAGTACAAAAATTTAATAAAAAACAACCTATGGTCTAAACATTACCAAAAAAAAAAAAAAAAAAAGGGCACACTACTTAACGTCACTCCAACACATCTTGGCAGCGACTTCTGGATTAGTGAAGCTTCACAGCTCTCTCACTCACCCGTCTGTTCTGTTACCTGGAGTTTACCTGGAGAGAGTTCCGGGGGTCATCGCCCCCTCGGCCCGGTCTGTGACGTGTCCATCTACCGCTCAGTTCGCATCCACTTAAGCAGTGACACTATTTTTGGGAGTCTTTCGCCACACTATAAACACTTTAACTTATAAAAAATATCTCACTTCAGTATCCTGCATAATAGTCTGTCTGCCTCTCTCTCTTTCCCTCTCCGTCTCTCTCTCTTTCCCTCTCCGTCTCTCTCTCCCTCTCCATCTCTCTCCCTCTCTCTCTCTTTTTTCCTATGACGTAACAGCAGTGAATTCGTGGCTAACCAGGGCTTTTTAAACGACCTCATTAGGAATGCCTCGTAAGTTTTCTGGTGAATTTAAAAAAAAAAAATTGTCCCTCTGACAGTCTCTTCGTCTCTCACGTGGTAGATGCAACTCCCTTCTGCAATAATATTTATCCTGAAGAAGAATATTTGTGTAAACGAATACCGTGCTTCAATATTCGCCACAGTATCACGAAATAAATAGTTCTACGTGTATGTATGTGTGTATGTATGTATGTATATAACTGCACTGGTCAAGACTCGGACTCTGGAACTTTAATTAACACGCCACTCGGGTAGCATGTGAAAATTCGAGACGCCCTGAACAACCGATCCACCAATGTCACATACATCAGGTGACAAGTAGCACTGGACATGTCACTCCTGATGCGGACACATAAGTGGCTGTGGCAAGCGAAGGACTAATTTCACTCTCCTCTCGTTTGAAATACCAGTTGCTCAAGTAGTTTTATATATTAATGCATGCACGAAGAAGTTATTTCAAGCAAATAACATGTAAAGTGCTATTGGGCACATGTTGTATGTGACAATGATGATTTTTTTATATTTTATTTAAAACCAATACAGTATACATAAAAATAAAAATAAAAGGAAACAGTATGGATCTCAATCCTGAAGGTTCGGCCATTGACATAAGAAACCCAACACAAAATAAACTAATTAATGGATTGCACCTATATACTCGCAAGATATAGCTGTATAACATACAACAATAACTTACGGCAGGAACATAGCTACAAATAAACACAGTAACAGGGTCATGAACTGACATATATAAACATTCAATGACTCAAAACCTAACTTACATATAAATTTTACATATAACATGACATATGACAAAGACTCATTACAATTGAAAAGAATATATACGAGAAAATGTAACAATTACTTCCAGCCTTCTCATTAATCAATAAACCAAAACCTAACATCATAATCCTGCTAGAACATCTACATACTTATTCCTAACATTACAGATTTACATATACCAAAATACAAATAAACATACAAAGAAAACAGCTTAGATCTCAAAACCGACTCATTACAGTTACAATAAACCCGTATACAAAAATCTCAGACACAAAAGGAATGCGTCTATAAACTGGCTAGATATATCTGTATATCATACAGCCAAAACTTACGTCAAGAACATAGCCATGAATAACCAATATCAGGGTGCTGACAGTCTATAAGTACATCTTAACATACAAAAACCTAGAACATAACATGAACTAAAAAAACTTCATATGGCAAAGAACAATACCGTTGTATAATGCTATACAAAGTACATTGAAATGACAATTGAAAAAGTAACGAAGAGGGAACATACAACAAGCATGTCTTGAATACATATAAACCTACACATCACATACACCACAGTACTATCTTTGTATAACAAAACTGTGTACGTAGATAACAACATAATAATAAGACTTAAGACTACTATGTACATAGAATAGTGTATAGTCCATGACAAAAAAAAAAAAAAAAAAAAAAACTGGCCAGCTCCACAGGTGCTAGCACCCTTGGTCCATACATTATTCACTCACGCATCACTCATCCAACACACACGCAAACATTTGTTGTCATCCATTACCAGGGAGGCGACCCTGTTTTCACCCATGACTTCCCTGCCCCACTTTCCAATCGTACCCTCCCCTCCCTCGTATATTACAAGTCTAATAAAACCTGTATCGTAAGTTGCCTATATCCTTCTGAAAAATCCCTTACCCACCTCCTCCCATAAATTTCTTTATTTCTACGTACCGTTTTATAGAACGTTACTGCTAACACCCTCCTCTTCACCTCACTGACCTGTTTCCCCCGCAATCCCCACAATATATATATAATATATATATATAATATATTATATATTATATATATATATATATATATATATATATATATATATATATATATATATATATATATATAATCTGCCATAATGTACCCCACAGCTCTGATTACACTTTCCTCCCAACCCCCCACGTCGAGACTTAATGCTCTCAATACAGAAATTCCTTGACCTCCTATCCTATATATCACCCTATTTAACCACCCCTTGACACTCCTCAGTCCGTCACAAAAATATACTACATGAAAAGCCGACTCCTCCCCACCACATATCCCGCACACCCTCCCGTCAACGACCCGTCTATCCCGTAGAACCACACCCGATGGTAAAATGCCGTGCAGAAAACGATACATTACATTCCGAACACGAGGTTGCAGCCTCATCCTACTCAACCTATTCCATATACTTCCCCATGCATACATGGGGAAAATTCCCTCTACAGGCGCTACAACCCTCCCGGCTAACAATCTACACAACCTACCTATTTTAACCTTTGCTGGCTCATGATCCCACGCCAGAGCCGTCAACACAGTTTCACACTCATGCAACTCAACTCCTGTATACATCCGTTACAATCTGTTATGGATCCTGGCCAAACCCCCCCCACCCACACTTTCCCTCATCACCTCCCTTTTAATGAAGACACATTTGACCCTCCGCTTTAAGTCCAGCAATCCCAGCTCCCCCTGACTTACAGGTAACATTACCACGTCCCTTTTAATCCAATCACAGCTCGAACCCCACAAGAATTTAAAAACCTTCCTAAGTATGTTGGTTATTGCTGGCCCAGTTAATGGGAACACGGCTGCCACGTGCCATACTTTGCTATACAGTAAGATATTAATAACAATGGCACGCTGCACAAGGGTCAAATGATAAGGTCGCAATGCTCCCAAACGTCCCTGAATCCTTTCTACCATCCTACTCGAGTTTTCCATGCGTGCCACAGTTAGATCGTCTGCATAAATAAGACCGCAAATTTTTAACGAATTCGCCTGCTTCCTCACAACTGCACTACCCCAATCAACCCTACCCGCCCAAGCTCCTAACCCCATAACCATGGATTTATCTGAATTTACCCTCATACCAGTTGCTCCTGCGAACATTCGTACTACCCCATCTAATGTGTCCATTGACATCCTCTCCCTGATCAGAACATTATTATTATTATTATTATAATCAAGGGGGAAGCACTAAACCCGTAGGATTATACAGCGCCTATGGGGGGATGGAAGGCATTCAGGCTTAATTCAGGGAACTGGAGCACAGATCCAACTGGAGCACAGATCCAATTCCCTAGATCAAGAGCCCCTCACCAGCGTCAAGGAGCCTTCCTTGAGGGGCCTGATCAGAACAGTTGTATCATCCACATACCCAATTAAAACTGGACAAACCCTCGCAACCTCACACCCTGGCCCCTCTACGTGACACATACGCTGCTCCATCAATCTATAAAAGGGGTCCTGTACACACGCAAACAATAATTGTGACATTGGACACCCCTGTCTAAGTCCCCTACCCATTACAATCTTCCCACCCAATCGACCATTAATCTGTACCCTCGCCATTGCACCTCCATACAACGCCTCAACCCAACCCACTATTTCTTCCCCAAACCCCTGACCCCTGAGGATGGCTTTCAATGCTTTCCGATCCACTCTATCGTATGCCCCTTGCCAATCGAGCGCCACCAAACCTCCCCCCTCCCCCCCCCCTTTTGCCTCCACGAAATTCCTAAGTAACCCATGCCCCTCCACCATAGACCTCCCTGGCAAACCAAACTGAGTTTTTGATACTACCCGCCCCACCACACACTTGACCCGATTTCCCAAAATCTTAGCAAACAATTTGTAATCTGCGCATAACAACGAGATCGCCCGGTAATCCCGAAGCGTATGCTGCCCCTTACCCTTTGGTACCAATAAAAACGACAGCCGTTGCCTGCTTCTCACCCAGCTCACCTCTCTCCTTCATGCAATTTAATAACCTAACCAAAAAATGCCTCATTAATTCCCAATGCTGCTGATAAAGCTCTGCCAGGAGTCCATCAATTCCCGGTGCTTTGCCCTTTCGCATTCCACTTAAAGCCCTCCATATTTCCCCCTCAGTTATTTCCCCACCCAGTGCTTCCCTATCACTGTTACGCAACTGACAAAACCACACTCCCACACACCTGTTCTAAAACCCCATCCTCTACCCCTTCTCGTTGCCAGTACTTCTCATACCACTTATCAGCAAACGCCCCCATTCCTCCATAGCTTTGTATGACCTGCCCCTCCCTGTACCCTCCTATCGACTCATGAACCTCCAACCAGGGTTTATAGTCATTGCCTGCTGTCTTTGTTTCTGCCTACGCAATACGCACGATGAAGGTCTATCGCCCCATAACACCTCTTCCACCCCCGCCTGTACCCGCACCGATTGGAACCTCTCATCCTTCACCTCACGCAGCCTCCCTTTAATTGCCATAATATCATCCAATGGATAAGTGCCCGCCACCGCCCCCCTCGCATAACAACCCCATAACCTATCCTCCAAATAGTTAGCAAGCCCATATTTTAAAGAATTGATACGTTTCCCTTCCTTTACGTAATATTGCTTAATCCGTTCTTTAGCCACACCATCCCACCACATCACCACATCCTCTACCCCATTTACCTCTGCACGTAACCCCTCCCACAGCGTTGCAAATCCCTCTATCCCCTCCTCATCACCTAACACACTTGTATTTAACTTCCAATATCCCCTAGATATACCTGCTAGTGACTCCCACCCCACCTCTGCTACTACCGCCCGATGATCCGAATAAGCTACTTCTATTGTACGGAAAAATGTCAACCCAACCCCTTGAGATATATACAGCCTATCCAACCTAGCCGCTTAACCCCGTCTTACAAAAGTGTGTTCTACCTCCCACGCCCCTCCTCCAACCGCATCCCGCAACTGAATATCCTCTCAAAAGATCTCGCAAGGCCGCCGACACGTGCCCCGCCCCTTTTGGTTCCACGTCAGCCCTCCTAATAACGCAGTTCCAGTCCCCACCAACGACGGCCACTGTAGGTAAACCACGTAAGAAGAAAACTAGTTCTTCACATACAAAATCCCTTTTTACCCTCATCATTTTCTGCTGGTGCATACACACTTACAAAAGATACCCTCTGCCCCATCCACCACCCATCCACGAGCAATACTCTTCCCCCCCTCCCCCCCCACTTCTTAGCAACACAAACGGGCTCGCCTCCCTGATCAATATACCCACACCACCTTTCAGACGTACAGATGGCAGAGTCATGACCCGAAACCCTTCCACCTCGAGCACTCTTCCCTCCTTGAAATTGTGTTCTTGCAGGAACACTACATCCACCCTATACTTATACAGAAACATTCGAAACCATTCCCTCTTCACACTATTACACAGTCCATTTACGTTCACAGTCATACACCTAAAGGCTCTTTATAGTTTCCAACCCTTCCTCCTCGCTTCATTCATCCCAGGGCCTCCTGCCCCAGAGCCAGCACAAGGCTTCACACCATCAACCCCCCCCCCTTTTTGCGATGCCTCTTATCGTGACTACCTCGACAGTGCTCTTCCTTCCTCCCAGACCTCTGCCCGGCGTCAGGACATCATCTGAGTCTGACGCCGCCGCTCTCTTCCTCGTGATGCCCTCCACATCCATGTTATCTAATGAGGTTCCCTCACGATGTACCTCAACCTCCAACACGCCTCGTTCCACAGCACACGGCGACAACTCACGCTTACTAGTTGGCCCGTTAACCCTGCTATGGCTTTTATCATTACATTCCTCTACAGGCAACGCCGTGCCTCTCACCAGCTCAGGAACAACATCCTCTGCAGGCGGCGTCAATGTCCTTAACACTTCCTTAAGCTCTTCCTCTAGAGCCTGCACCTCCTCCTGCACTTGCACTTCTGTACTTTTCCCTTGCTTAGTAACAGATCCTTTTACGTCACAGCTTACCTCACACACGCCAGTCTCCTCTTTGGAATCCTCCACCTCTTCACTCCACAAGCGCCCAAGCCCTTGCTTTCGCGTGGGGCTCTCAACAACAGCTATCACGCTGGTAACTGGTGCTTCACCAGTTTGTGCAGGCGCCCTCCTCAGCTTCACACACGCTGCCGCCATATGGTCGTACGCCCCACATATTCTGCACGTACGTCTCTGTCCGGCATTTCGATACCATAACTTGCGTCCTGAAGTCCTCCAACACGACATAAGACGGTATGGGATTTTCTCAGAGTCATCTTCAGGGAAAAGGTTCCCTCCAGACGGCCCATGTAAGCACCTGCCGTCCACTTGCCTTGTTGTGCCAGATGTACGGTCCCATATGCCTCAAAAACATTCCTGATGTCAGCCTCATCTGCCTCAAATGGGGCATTACGAATCTTAACCCACGTAAAGTGGCGAGATACGTCGATCAAACGCACCTTCACAGCTGGAGTAGCGTCAAGACTCACGTCTTGGAATCTCGTCACCAAAGACTCGTATACGGACGTGGAATTCAGTTTGACGAAGATTCTGTAAGCCCCATTCAGGGCTACACCATACACCTCATCGTCTTGGATTCCATAGGTCTCCCTAATGATTGTTGGGAGTAATACCTGCGCTGAAGAGGGTGAAATCGCCCCACGAAGCAGCTCAATACCAATGGTATTTACGCGTCTCCTCACACTCAGCGCCATGTTGATACAAGGTAGCTCGCCTGAAAACAGCAGAGGGGTGCAGAGCACAACCACACTCGACCGTGGTCAGGCAGCGAATGGATGATGATTCGGTGGTTTACGGCATTTCGAATTTTGACAGGCTACCTGGGAGGCGTGTTAAAGTTCCAGGGTTCGAGTCTCGGCCAGTGCAATTGTTACTTGCTTATAACCACTTGTTCATGGATGCATTAGTATGTATGAAATTTTATATTATATTATATATATATATATATATATAAAATATATATATATATATATATATATATATATATATTTTATATATAAAGAAAAAACTTTCATCATCATTCACTCCATCACTGTCTTGCCAGAAGGATGCTTTACACTACAGTTATAAAACAGCAACATTAACATCCCTCCTTCAGAGCGCAGGATGTTATATCTTCGAAATTGGTCATCCTGTGTTATTTAACTATTGTAAGAGAATATGTTCATCACTTAATATTATAGCGTGAAAGTCCCCGTTTATAGCTAAAATAGAGACTTTCGGCGTTATATTATTATCTGTTAATATATGAAAAATACCATGGTATTATCGCTATTATCACTATTTTGTTATCACTATTATTTTATTATTATTGTTAGGTTGGATTTTTTGTGTATATAGAGTAGAGTTTAAGTCTCGGAACCATCCGGTGAATTGTTCAATTGTTTATGTCCGGCTGACTGACGTTGGGTCAGGTGATCCAACCTGACGACACGTCAACAGACTGGCAAGTAGTCAGTCTGCTCCCTGCTCTAGCCCTGACAACTGATCGTATATTGGCTCTTACGGTGTACAGTTTGAATGGTTTTGAGAATTGGACTCTAGAGCTGACTCACTTTGTTCCTCATTACTCTGAAAGATTCTTTTGATATTTATATTTGTAGATGAATGGTTCAGAGAACCGACATGTTGATAAATTAGACACATGTGCAACTTTTGGGTATCGTTATTGAGGAAACGTTTCGTCACACAGTGGCTTCATCAGTCCATACGTAGTAGAAACTTGAAGAACAGGAGGAGAATGAGGTTGAGGGACTGATTACCTCATTCTTCTCCTGTTATTCAAGTTTCTCCTACGTATGGACTGATGAAGCCACTGTGTGGCGAAACGTTTCCTCAATAAAGATACCCAAGAGTTGCACATGTGTCTAATTTATCGATATTTATATTCTTGGTCAGTTCAGTAATCCATAGATACTTTACGGCCAGATTCAAAGGTCTTGTTAAATCTTGTACCTTTTGTATTTTGAGTTTAGTCTTGTTAAGACAAAGACGTAAATGTTATTGAAGACTGAATTACAGGAAGAATAATTAATCTTCCTTATTAATGTAACATTTCCATGATTTTGAACTAAATGTATATGGTAATTTTATTGTACAAAGTATTAAGTTACATTAACTACAAAGAGAAGATAAAGTATTGTATTTAAATACTTTAATAAATTTGAATATTATTCTATGGAGTTTCCCCAGTTGAAATTATTTCCCCTAGACTCTAAAACTTTAAATAACTCGGATCCAAAAATCTTGTTGCATAAGAAATAAATGGTAACAGGCAACATTCTGAAGTTCTTTAAAAAAATTTCTTATTCGCAACACAGGCACTGTACTTCCCATCTCCAGGACTCGAGTCCGGCCTGCCGGTTTTCCTGAATCCCTTCATAAATGTTACTTTGCTCACACTTCAACAGCACATCAAGTATTAAAAACCATTTGACTCCATTCACTCCTATCAAATACACTCACGCATGCTTGCTGGAAGTCTAAGCCCCTTGCATACTGAACCTTCTTCCTTTACCCCCTCCCTCCAACCTTTCCTTGGCTGACCCCTACCCCGCCTTCCCTCCACTACAGATTTATACACTCTACAAGTCATTCTGTTTCGTTCCAATCTCTTTACATGTCCGAACCACCTCAACAACCACTCCTCAGCCCTCTGCATAATAATTTTGGTAATCCTGCACCTCCTCCTAATTTCTAAACTACGAATTCTCTGCATTCTATTCACACCACACATTGCCCTCAGACATGACATCTCCACTGCCTCCAGCCTTCTCCTCGCTGCAACATTCATCACCCATGCTTCACACCCGTACAAGAGCGTTGGTATAACTATACTCTCATACATTCCCCTCTTTGCTTCCACAGACAAAGTTTTTTGTCTCCACAGACTCCTAAGTGCACCACTCACCCTTTTCCCTCATCAATTCTATGATTTCCCTCATCCTTCATAGACCTATCTGCTGACACGTCCGCTCCCAAATATCTGAATACATTCACCTCCTCCATACTCTCTGCCTCTAATCTGATATCCAGTCTTTCGTCACCTAATCTTTTTGTAATCTTCATCACCTTACTCTTTCCTATATTCACTTTTAATTTTCTTTTATATACCCTACCAAATTCATCCACCAATCTCTGCAACTTCTCTTCAGAATCTCCCAAGAGCACAGTGTCATCAGCAAAAAGAAACTGTGACACCTCCTACTTTGTTAGATTCTTTATCTTTTAACTCCACGCCTCTTGCCAAGACCCTCGCATTTACTTGTCTTACAACCCCATCTATAAATATATTGAACAACCATGGTGACATCACACATCCTTATCTAAGACCTACTTTTACTGGGAAATAATCTCCCTCTTTCCTACATACTCTAACTTGAGCCTCACTATCCTCGTAAAAACTCTTCACTGCTTTCAGTAACCTACCTCCTATTCCATACACCTGCAACATGTGCCACATTGCTCCCCTATCCACCCTGTCATACGCCTTTTCCAAATCCATAAATGCCACAAAAACCTCTTTAGCCTTATCTAAATACAGTTTACCTGTGTTTCACTGAAAACACCTGGTTTACACACCCCCTACCTATCCTAAAGCCTCCTTGTGTATCTATCCTATTCTGTCTTACTCTTAATTCTTTCAATAATAACACTACCATACACTTCACCAGGTATACTCAAAAGACTTATCCACCCCTATAATTTTTGCACTCTCTTTTGTCCCCTTTGCCTTTATACAAAGGAATTATGCATGCTCTCCGCCAATCCCTAGGTACCTTACCCTCTTCCATACATTTATTAAATAATAGCACCAGCCACTCCAAAACTATATCCCCACCTGCTTTTAACATTTATATCTTTATCCCATCAATCCCAGCTGCCTTACCCCCTTTCATTTTACCTACCGCCTCATGAACTTCCCCGACACTCACAACTGGCTCTACCTCACTCCTACAAGATGTTATTCCTCCTTGCCCTATACACGAAATCACATCTTCCCTATTTTCATCAACATTTGACAATTCCTCAAAATATTCCCTCCATCTTCCCGATATATCTAACTCTCCATTTAATAACTCTCCTTTCCTACTTTTAATTGACAAATCCATTTGTTCTCTAGGCTTCCTTAACTTATTAATCTCACTTCAAAACTGTTTCTTTTTTTTAACAAAATTAGTTGATAACATCTCACCCACTCTGTCATTTGCTCTTTTTACATTGCTTCACAACTCTTAACCTCTCTTTTTCTCTCCATATACTCTTTCCTCCTTGCATCACTTCTACTTTGTAAAAACCTCTCATATGCTAACTTTTTCTCCATTTACATCTTCCTTCTCGCACCCACTTTCCTGTACCCACAAGCTTCTGCTGAACACTCTAGCACTACTTTTTAAACCTACCCCATACTTCTTCGACCCCATTGCCTATACTCTCACTATGCCATCTATCCTCCAATAGTTGCTTATGTCTTACCCTAACTGCCTCCTCTTTCAGTTTATAAACCTTCACTTCTCTCTTGCTGTTTCTATTTTCCCTTGTACCCCATCGACCTTATACTCTCACTGTAGCTACAACTAATAAGTGATCTGATATATCTGTGGCCCCTCTATAAACATGTACATCCTGAAGTCTACTCAATGGTCTTTTATCTACCAATACATAGTCCAACAAACTACTGTCATTACTCCCTACATCATATCTTGTATGCTTATTTATCCTCTTTTTCTTAAAATATGTATTACCTATAACTAAACCCCCTTTCTATACAAAGTTCAATCAAATGGCTTCCATTATCATTTACACCTGGCACCCCAAATTTACCTACCACACCCTCTAACCTCTAAATGTTTCTCTTACTGTAACATTTAGGTCCCCCACCACAATTACTCTCATTTGGTTCAAATGTTCCTATACATTCACTTAACGTTTCCCAAGATCTCTCTTTCTCCTCTACACTTCTCTATTCTCCAGGTGCATACACGCTAATTATGACCCACTTTTCGCATCCAACTCTTTTGGAGGGGGGGGGATGAAGAGGGTTGGAATAGTTTTAAAAATGCAGTATTAGAATGTGGAGAAGTTTGTGGTTATAGGAGGGTGGGTGCTGGAGGAAAGAGGAGTGATTGGTGGAATGATGAGGTAAAGGGTGTGAAAAAAGAGAAAAATGTAGCTTATGAGAAGTTTTTACAAAGCAGAAGTGTCTTAAGAAGAGCAGAGTATATGGAGAGTAAAAGAAAGGTGAAGAGAGTGGTGAGAGAGTGCAAAAGGAGAGCGGATGATTCAACTTCACAGGTGATAGGCACAAAGGCTTGCGAGGTCTCACAGACTGAGAAACTAGGTAGCGAGATGAAGAAGTAGAAGTAGGAAGAGGTACGGAGGTTGGAGTTTGAGGATAAAACCGAAAAAGAATTAGAAACGGGGGTGGCCCCTGAAGAGAAGGTAGCAGAGGACTGGTAGGCGGGAGGACCGTCAATGTTGGAGGTCTCCGAGCTACTCGAGAATAAGAAACGTGGATAAGAAACACGAGGAAGATTTCCCTGAAGGCAGAGCTGAGAGGCAGCCATACCGTAAGTAAGGCCTTCACTCTCTTGAAGATAATGGATTTCTCGTTCATTCCGATAGACTTGACAACGGCGTGAAAAAGAAGGATGAGATTTATTGCAATTGAGACAAGGGGGGGGGGGAAGACTGCAAGATGTATGGGCATGATCTGCGGCACTGCAGACTGGGCACTCTGCCGCAGATCTGTAGTATTTAGCGGGTTGTCCGAAGCACCAGCACTTCCGACACTGTTGGGAAGCAGGGACTACTTTACAGGGACTCACGAGAGTCGCTGTGCCCTGTGGCGGACGGGGACTCTCGTGACCAACGCAGTGATATCTAAACTTACTAATGTAAAATAATCAGACATGTTGATATTATGCAATTTATCGATGAGGTCAACAATGGTATGCCTGGGGGCATTTCCTGTTCCCATTTCTCTCCCTATCCCTCACTCCAGTGATGACGTCCCTTGGGATCGCATTTGTTTGGACATAAATGAAGACACACTCATATAATTACTGCAACTTTGTAATCTCCTGATAATGTGTTGATTGCAACACGAAAGGCCTAGAGCTATCATTCCACTTCCCCCGTGGTTGTTTTGCATATATATATATATATATATATATATATATATATATATATATATATATATATGTCGTGCCGAATATGTAAAACTGGTCAGTTAGCAAGAAATCATTAAAATTAAGTCCTTTCTAAAATTTTCTCTTATACGTTTAAAGATATATTTTTTCATTAATGTTAATGTAAAAAATTTTAATTTTGCACCAAAAGAATCTTAGAAAACTTACCTAACATTATTATAACAAGAACGATTTATTTTAACCTAACCCAACTATATATATATTTTAGATTTGTTTACAATAATTTTGTACTAAACAAATACAGTGAAATATATTTTTTCGTTAGGTTCAGAATGATTTTGTCGAAATTATTGCATACACAAATTTTCGCTTCTCCTATATGGCAAGATGAGCGTTGCTATTTAAGCCGAGATCGCAAGTTCTGCCATTATATATATATATATATATATATATATATATATATATATATATATATAATATATATAATTAATGTCGTGCCGAATAGGCAGAACTTGCGATCTTGGCTTAAATAGCAACGTTCATCTTGCCATATAGGACAAGTGAAAATTTGTGTATGCAATAATTTCGCCAAGATCATTCTGAACCTAACGAAAAAAATATATTTCACTGTGTGTGTTTAGTATTAAATTATTGTAAACAAATCTAAAATATATTTAGTTGGGTTAGGCTAAAATAAATTGTTCTTGTTATAATAAGGTTAGGTAAGTTTTCTAAGATTCTTTTGGTGCAAAATTAAAAATTTTTACATTAACATTAATGAAAAAAATATATCTTTAAACGTATAAAAGAAAATTTCAGAAAGGACTTCATTTTAAACGAGTTCTTGCTAATTGACCAGTTTTACATATTCGGCACGACATATATATATATATATATATATATATATATAATGTCTGAGTGTGTGTCTGTGTACAGAAGATTGAATACGTAGAGATTTTAAGAGACAATAATATCTATCGCAGTCTCTCAGTTTTTGTTGTCATCCTTTATGTCATAAATACAATACTGTAGATGAACAATAGAAACATGTGTATCATCTGGGCATCTTTATGTGTAGAGTTTTCACCAGCCAGAGGCTTCATCAACACGAGAACATAATCTAAAGAACGTAGAATTATATACAAAAGATGAGGTAATGAGTCCCTCAGCCTCGGAGTTGATGGAGGGCACCGTAGTCTAGAAAGAAGTGAAGCACAGTCGTGGAGCTTGGAGCTTATATACCGGCGACAGGTGAGGGAAGTGCAGCAGACGAAAACATTGTCTCCGATAGGCGCGATTCCCCAGTGAAAGTAGGTTATACCCAAGGAATCTTGATAGAGAAGACACCTACACAACCTTTTTGCTTTCTACTGGCCCAAGTAGGTATAACCTACTTCCACTAGGGAATCCCGCCTACCAGTGACAATGCCGTCGTCTGTTGCGCAACCTTCACCTGTCGCCGGTATATAAGCGCCAAGGTCCATGACTGTGCTTCAGTTCCTTCAAGACTACGGTGCTCTTTATTTCTACAAGTACATGCACAAGGTATACAGGCCTAGCTGACATCAATGACATACTACTATACGGAAAGCCGCTTGTTATGCTGAGCATTTCGGGCAGATTAAGTCAGTTTTATTCCAGGATGCGAACCACGCCAGTCCACTAACATCTAGGTACCCATTTTATACTGATGGGTAAACATGGACAGCAGGTGTCTTATAGAAACACGTACTAATGTTATCCAGCCGTATCTGGGATTCGAACTCCGGACCTCAGTGTGTGAGGAGAGTGCGCTAGCGATCGAGCTACGGGACACCTAATTCTACATTCTCCAGCTTATGTCCTTGTATTGATAAAGCCACTAGTTGGCGAAACGTCTACAAATAAAGATAACCAGACGTTGTACATGTGTCTATTCTCTATCTTATCGATATTGCACATGTCTGATAAGTTTGTTTGATGAGTCCACAGTCTTATCGGAAACTACCCTGCTTAGAATTATACATGTTGTATTATTAATCTCTTAAATTATTTATCAACAGTACAACAGAAACATAGGAAAATAAGTATTCCTACGAAGAAACTGGTTTTATATGAAGTGAAGCACCGGGCTATGATTTGCTGCATTGCGAGGGACATTGCTAACAGTAAGAAACTAAGATATTTCTATCAGAATGGATCTCTTAACACTGCATTATCCATTACAATGCTGCGTACACAAGCGTTCTTGATTATTGCGTATATAATCGTTGCAAAAAATAAATTCATTTCAGTCTGCAACCTTGCACTGCAGACTTTTAAGAGGCATTTCTAAAACTCTAAGATGATTATAAAGGTTTCATACTCCACACTGAAGTTACTTGGCTCAGAAAATGAAAAAAATAGTGTTTTCAAGGTCCTAGACCCGAGGGAAGAGATGAAGGAGTTTCTCAACTCCATAAACGAGCTCTATATAAAACTTTAGCAGGAGTTTCTCAAGCATATTACTGTTCATTAGCCGCAAATTTATGGCAACTTTTGCTTTCCAGATTTTGATTTTCTCTCAGACGTAACTTTCAAGATTCAGAAGTTTGATCCTGGAACATCTGAATAAAGGTAAGCATATAGCTGGTGTAATTAGTTCAGTCTCAGAGATGGAAACAATAATTATGAAAATCACACCTGATTAATAAATCATACCACATTAATACATCATATCAGGTTAATAAATCATATCAGGTTAATAAATCATATCAGGTTAATAAATCACACCAGGTTAATCACACCAAGTTAATAAATCACACAAGGTTAATAAATCACACCAGGTTAATCACACCAAGTTAATAAATTACACCAGGTTAATAAATCACACCAGGTTAATAAATCACACCAGGTTAATAAATAACACCAGGTTAATAAATCACACCAAGTTAATAAATCACACCAAGTTAATCACACCAAGTTAATAAATCACACCAGGTTAATCACACCAAGTTAATAAATCACACCAGGTTAATCAAACCAAGTTAATAAATCACACCAGGTTAATAAATCACACCAGGTTAATAAATCACACATAACTAAGAAATCATATTCTCATTTCCAAAACGTAAAAAATTTTATTAATCTTGTTGAAGACAGTTTGAACCTCCTCTGAACCTTCCTTAAAGTTTACATGCAAACACAATTACAAGTTTATATGTTAACTCTTAAGAAAATATACATGTAAACAATCCAGTAACCTTACAACGAGGCGATACGATAAACCTCCTGTGAGTTTACATTGAAACTCTTCCACAAGTAGATGTGTTTACATGTCTGAAACTCTGAATGTAAATCCTTCGGCAAGGTATAATGTATACCCTCAGTAAGTATACATATAACTAAATATACATGATAACACATGTGAGCTACATGTAGACACTTAAGATTAGTGAAATGTAAACACTTCTGGAAGGTATACATGTAAACAATTCTGCAATTAAACTTGCAAACATTTCAGAAGAAATAAACGTAAACACAAATTGTTTACTAAATCATAAGCAATTTTTTGTAAACTCATTTATCACGAATGATGCTTCGTAAAATGTTGGAAATGTTAAGTTATCATTTCACTATTAGATGATAAAATATTTTCTAGAGAAGTGCAAGGAATATATCAATGAACTCTTGAGCAATAATGTCTTAAGGCAGAACTTGGACACACGATGGAGAGACCTTGAATAATGCATGACATGCCACACAAAGGTGGATTAGCTAAGTAATACAAAGGGAATATGTTATGTGGAAATGTGGGGAAGGTCTGACCTCCTCCTGCCTCACGAGCTGGGATATTGCCCAGGATGCTCCTTTATAAATCAAAAGACACTGGGAGGGAGAGCGAGAGAGAGAGAGCGAGAGAGCGAGAGAGATAGAGAGCAATCCAATGTTAAAAATACAACTTATTGCTCAGATCAAAGCATGGTCTAGTCTGCGAGGGTTCGACTTTCTATTGAATGTGGTGTTTCTCTGCGTATTTTTCAAGACTACTGCTGGAGGAATACACCAGACCCTGGTGTAGATGTAACACCCTGGTATTGTTATTGTGTACACCAGACCCTAGTGTCGATGTAACACCCCGGTATTGTTACTGTGTACACCAGACCCTAGTGTAGATGTAACACCCCGGTATTGTTACTGTGTACACCAGACCCTAGTGTCGATGTAACACCCCGGTATTGTTTCTGTGTACACCAGACCCTAGTGTAGATGTAACACCCCGGTATTGTTACTGTGTACACCAGACCCTAGTGTCGATGTAACACCCCGGTATTGTTCTGTGTACACCAGACCTAGTGTATGTAACACCGGTATTGTTTCTGTGTACACCAACCTAGTGTATTGTAACACCCCGGTATTGTTACTGTGTACACCAGACCCTAGTGTCGATGTAACACCCCGGTATTGTTACTGTGTACACCAGACCCTAGTGTCGATGTAACACCCCGGTATTGTTTCTGTGTACACCAGACCCTAGTGTAGATGTAACACCCCGGTATTGTTACTGTGTACACCAGACCCTAGTGTCGATGTAATACCCCGGTATTGTTACTGTGTACACCAGACCCTAGTGTCGATGTAATACCCCGGTATTGTTACTGTGTACACCAGACCCTAGTGTAGATGTGACACCCTGTATTGTTACTGTGTACACCAGACCCTAGTGTAGATGTAACACCCCGGTATTGTTACTGTGTACACCAGACCCTAGTGTCGATGTAATACCCCGGTATTGTTACTGTGTACACCAGACCCTAGTGTCGATGTAATACCCCGGTATTGTTACTGTGTACACCAGACCCTAGTGTAGATGTGACACCCCGGTATTTATGTGTACACCAGACCCTAGTGTCGATGTAACACCCCGGTATTGTTACTGTGTACACCAGACCCTAGTGTCGATGTAACACCCCGGTATTGTTACTGTGTACACCAGACCCTAGTGTCGATGTAACACCCCGGTATTATTGTGTACACCAGACCCTAGTGTCGATGTAACACCCCGGTATTGTTACTGTGTACACCAGACCCTAGTGTCGATGTAACACCCCGGTATTGTTACTGTGTACACCAGACCCTAGTGTCGATGTAACACCCCGGTATTATTGTGTACACCAGACCCTAGTGTCGATGTAACACCCCGGTATTGTTACTGTGTACACCAGACCCTAGTGTGATGTAACACCCCGGTATTGTTTACTGTGTACACCAGACCCTAGTGTACGATGTAACACCCCGGTATTATTACTGTGTACACCAGACCCTAGTGTGATGTAACACCCCGGTATTGTTTCTGTGTACACCAGACCCTAGTGTCGATGTAACACCCCGGTATTTATCTGTGTACACCAGACCCTAGTGTCGATGTAACACCCCGGTATTGTTACTGTGTACACCAGACCTAGTGTCGATGTAACACCCCGGTATTGTTACTGTGTACACCAGACCCTAGTGTCGATGTAACACCCCGGTATTATTGTGTACACCAGACCCTGTGTCGATGTAACACCCCGGTATTGTTACTGTGTACACCAGACCCTAGTGTCGATGTAACACCCCGGTATTGTTATGTGTACACCAGACCCTAGTGTCGATGTAACACCCCGGTATTTATGTGTACACCAGACCCTAGGTCGATGTAACACCCGGTATTGTTACTGTGTACACCAGACCCTAGTGTCGATGTAACACCCCGGTATTGTTACTGTGTACACCAGACCCTAGTGTAGATGTAACACCCCGGTATTGTTACTGTGTACACCAGACCCTAGTGTCGATGTAACACCCCGGTATGTTATGTGTACACCAGACCCTGGTGTCGATGTAACACCCCGGTATTGTTCTGTGTACACCAGACCCTAGTGTGATGTAACACCCGGTATTGTTACTGTGTACACCAGACCCTAGTGTCGATGTAACACCCCGGTATGTTCTGTGTACACCAGACCCTAGTGTAGATGTAACACCCCGGTATTGTTTCTGTGTACACCAGACCCTAGTGTCGATGTAAACACCCCGGTATTGTTTCTGTGTACACCAGACCCTAGTGTAGATGTAACACCCCGGTATTGTTTCTGTGTACACCAGACCCTAGTGTAGATGTAACACCCCGGTATTGTTACTGTGTACACCAGACCCTAGTGTCGATGTAACACCCCGGTATTGTTACTGTGTACACCAGACCCTAGTGTCGATGTAACACCCCGGTATTGTTACTGTGTACACCAGACCCTAGTGTCGATGTAACACCCCGGTATTGTTACTGTGTACACCAGACCCTGTGTCGATGTAACACCCCGGTATTGTTACTGTGTACACCAGACCCTAGTGTAGATGTAACACCCCGGTATTGTTACTGTGTACACCAGACCCTAGTGTCGATGTAACACCCCGGTATTATTGTGTACACCAGACCCTGGTGTAGATGTAACACCCCGGTATTGTTTCTGTGTACACCAGACCCTAGTGTCGATGTAACACCCCGGTATTGTTACTGTGTACACCAGACCCTAGTGTAGATGTAACACCCCGGTATTGTGTACTGGTACACCAGACCCTAGTGTCGATGTAACACCCCGGTATTGTTACTGTGTACACCAGACCCTAGTGTAGATGTAACACCCCGGTATTGTTACTGTGTACACCAGACCCTAGTGTAGATGTAACACCCCGGTATTGTTACTGTGTACACCAGACCCTAGTGTCGATGTAACACCCCGGTATTGTTACTGTGTACACCAGACCCTAGTGTCGATGTAACACCCCGGTATTATTGTGTACACCAGACCCTAGTGTCGATGTAACACCCCGGTATTGTTACTGTGTACACCAGACCCTAGTGTCGATGTAACACCCGGTATTGTTACTGCGTACACCAGACCCTAGTGTCGATGTAACACCCCGGTATTGTTACTGTGTACACCAGACCCTAGTGTCGATGTAACACCCCGGTATTGTTACTGTGTACACCAGACCCTAGTGTAGATGTAACACCCCGGTATTGTTACTGTGTACACCAGACCCTAGTGTCGATGTAACACCCCGGTATTGTTACTGTGTACACCAGACCCTAGTGTCGATGTAACACCCCGGTATTGTTACTGTGTACACCAGACCCTAGTGTCGATGTAACACCCCGGTAGTGTTGTATACACCAGACCGTAGTGTAGATGTAACACCCTGGTATTGCTTTGGTGTACACCAGACCTTAGTGTAGTGTAGATGGACTCATATATACACAAGGACTGGCACACGCACAAGGACTGGCACACGCACAAGGACTGGCACACGCACAACGACTGGCACACGCACAACGACTGGAACAAAAATTATGTGATACACAAACAATATCTGACTCGCTAGAACTGCAAACAAATACAAACTGATAAACAAGGACTGATACACAAATAGGTCAAACACATAAATGAAGACACACTCATATAATTACTGACACATAAAAATTGTCTGACTTACAAAAAATGAATAATTATTCAAACAACGACTGAGACTCAAACAAGGACTGACATTAATACACAATCTGGCGCACTAACAAGGAAACACAAACATGGACTGACATAAGAAAAAGTCTCATCTGCTCTCATGTTGTTTGTAAACAAAAATCTGTGAGCATGAGTCTTCAGGGCCTTGCAACTCTCAGTCACTGGACGCTCTCAAGGTTCTGGGTATATTTTAAAAGCATGCAACGTGGAATTATGTTGAGAAGGAAAACAGTTCGTTTTTTCTTCGGTGAACCTCATTGTTTAAAGAACAATGAGGCTAACTGAAGGGAAGGGAATATCGCGATACTACGATAGGTGACAGATTGCTGTCAGTGAAAGTAACGGTAAATGAGGTGAATCCTATCGAGAGGATTTTGTGATTAATGAGAGAATCCTATCTAGAGAATATTATGATTAATGAGGGAATCCTATCGTGAGAATGTTGTGATTAATGAGGGAATCCTATTGAAAGAATGTTGCAATTGGTGATGGAATCCTGTAAGAGTGACGGAATTACATGGTGGTAGTTATAGGAGCGGAGAGGATAGGCTGTCTAATAAGAAGGAAAATGTTGCAATATGCAACGGAATTTTATCGGGTAAATAGGTGGAGGGAGTGTTGCCTGGTAAATGGGTGGAGGGAGTGTTGCCTGGTAAATGGGTGGAGGGAGTGTTGCCTGGTAAATGGGTGGAGGGAGTGTTGCCTGGTAAATGGGTGCAGGGAGTGTTGCCTGGTAAATGGGTGGAGGGAGTGTTGCCTGGTAAATGGTGGAGGGAGTGTTGCCTGGTAAATGGTGGAAAGAGTGTTGCCTTGTAAATGGGTGGAAAGAGTGTTGCCTGGTAAATGGGTGGAGGGAGTGTTGCCTGGTAAATGGTGGAAAGAGTGTTGCCTGGTAAATGGTGGAAAGAGTGTTGCCTGGTAAATGGGTGGAAAGAGTGTTGCCTGGTAAATGGGTGGAGGAGTGTTGCCTGGTAAATGGGTGGAAAGAGTGTTGCCTGGTAAATGGGTGGAGGGAGTGTTGCCTGGTAAATGGGTGGAAAGAGTGTTGCCTGGTAAATGGGTGGAAAGAGTGTTGCCTGGTAAATGGGTGGAGGGAGTGTTGCCTGGTAAATGGGTGGAAAGTGTGTTGCCTGGTAAATGGGTGGAGGGAGTGTTTCCTGGTA
The DNA here is from genome assembly GCF_026875155.1 of Cherax quadricarinatus. NCBI lineage: Eukaryota > Metazoa > Arthropoda > Malacostraca > Decapoda > Parastacidae > Cherax > Cherax quadricarinatus. The sequence continues at coordinate 17,415,720 of NC_069487.1, read as the reverse complement.
AATGGGTGGAAAGAGTGTTGCCTGGTAAATGGGTGAAGGGAGTGTTGCCTGGTAAATGGGTGGAGGGAGTGTTGCCTGGTAAATGGGTGGAAAGAGTGTTGCCTGGTAAATGGGTGGAGGGAGTGTTGCCTGGTAAACGGGTGGAGGGAGTGTTGCCTGGTAAATGGGTGGAAAGAGTGTTGCCTGGTAAATGGGTGGAGGGAGTGTTTCCTGGTAAATGGGTGGAAAGAGTGTTGCCTGGTAAATGGGTGAAGGGAGTGTTGCCTGGTAAATGGGTGGAAAGAGTGTTGCCTGGTAAATGGGTGGAGCGAGTGTTGCCTGGTAAATGGGTGGAAAGAGTGTTGCCTGGTAAATGAGTGGAGGGAGTGTTGCCTGGTAAATGGGTGGAGGGAGTGTTGCCTGGTTAATGGATGGATTGAGTGTTGCCTGGTAAATGGGTGGAGGGAGTGCTGCCTGGTAAATGGGGGGAGGGAGTGTTGCCTGGTTAATTGGTGGATTGAGTGTTGCCTGGTAAATGGGTGGAGAGAATGTTGCCTGGTAAATGGGTGGAGAGAATGTTGCCTGGTAAATGGGTGGAGGGAGTGTTGCCTGGTAAATGGGTGGAAGGAGTGTGCCTGGTAAATGGGTGGATTGAGTGTTGCCTGGTAAATGGGTGGAGGGAGTGTTGAATGGTAAAAGGGTGGAGGGAGTGTTGCCTGGTAAATGGGTAGATTAAGTGTTGCCTGGTAAATGGGTGGAGGAAGTGCTGCCTTGTAAATGGGTGGAGGGAGTGTTGCCTGTTTAATGGGTGGATTAAGTGTTGCCTGGTAAATGGGTGGAGGGAGTGTTGCCTGGTAAAAGGGTGAGGGAGTGGTGCCTGGTAAATGGGTAGATTGAGTGTTGCCTGGTAAATGGGTGGAGGGAGTGCTGCCTGGTAAATGGGTGGAGGGAGTGCTGCCTGGTAAATGGGTGGAGGGAGTGTTGCCTAGTAAATGGGTGGAAGGAGTGTTCCCTGGTAAATGGGTGGATTGAGTGTTGCCTGGTAAATGGGTGGAGGGAGTGTTGCCTGGTAAATAGGTGGAGGGAGTATTGCCTGATAAATAGGTGGAGGGAGGGTTGCCTGGTAAATGGGTGGAAGGAGTGTTGCCAGGTAAATGGGTGGAAGGAGTGTTGCCTGGTAAATGGGTGGAGGGAGTGTTGCCTGGTAAATGGGTAGAGGGAGTGTTGCCTGGTAAATGGGTGGAGGGAGTGTTGCCTGGTAAATGGGTGGAGGGAGTATTGCCTGGTAAATGGATGGAGGGACTATTGCCTGGTAAATAGGTGGAAGGAGTGTTGCCTGGTAAATGGGTGGAGGGAGTGTTGCCTGGTAAATGGGTGGAGGGAGTGTTGCCTAGTAAATGGGTGTAGGGAGTGTTGCCTGGTAAATGGGTGGAGGAAGTGCTGCCTGGTAAATGGGTGGAGGGAGTGTTGCCTGGTAAATGGGTTGAGGGAGTGTTGCCTGGTAAATGGGTTGAGGGAGTGTTGCCTCGCAAATGGGTGGAGAGAGTGTTGCCTGGTAAATGGGTGGAGGGAGTGTCTGGTAAATGGGTGGAGGAAGTGTTGCCTGGTAAATGAGTGGAGGAAGTGTTGCCTTGTAAATGGGTGGAGGGAGTGTTGCCTGGTAAATGGGTGGAGGAAGTGTTGCCTGGTAAATGGGTGGAGGGAGTGTTGCCTGGTAAATGAATGGAGGGAGTGTTGCCTGGTAAATGGTTGGAGGAAGTGTTGCCTGGTAAATGGGTGGAATAAGTGTTGCCTGGTAAATGGGTGGAGGGAGTGTTGCCTGGTAAATGGGTGGAGGGAGTGTTGCCTGGTAAATGGGTGGAGGAAGTGCTGCCTGTTAAATGGGTGGAGGGAGTGTTGCCTGGTAAATGGGTGGAGGGAGTGTTGACTGGTAAATGGGTGGAAAGAGTGTTGCCTGGTAAATGGGTGGAAAGTGTGTTGCCTGGTAAATGGGTGGAAAGAGTGTTGCCTGGTAAATGGGTGGAAAGAGTGTTGCCTGGTAAATGGGTGGAGGGAGTGTTGCCTGGTAAATGGGTGGAAAGAGTGCTGCCTGGTAAATGGGTGGAGGGAGTGTTTCCTGGTAAATGGGTGGAAAGAGTGTTGCCTGGTAAATGGGTGAAGGGAGTGTTGCCTGGTAAATGGGTGGAAAGAGTGTTGCCTGGTAAATGGGTGGAAAGAGTGTTGCCTGGTAAATGGGTGGAAAGATTGTTGCCTGGTAAATGGGTGGAGGGAGTGTTGCCTGGTAAATGGGTGGAAAGAGTGTTGCCTGGTAAATGGGTGGAGGGAGTGTTGCCTAGTAAATGGGTGGAAAGTGTGTTGCCTGGTAAATGGGTGGAGGGAGTGTTGCCTGGTAAATGGGTGGAAAGAGTGGTGCCTGGTAAATGGGTGGAAAGAGTGTTGCCTGGTAAATGGGTGGAAAGAGTGTTGCCTGGTAAATGGGTGGAGGGAGTGTTGCCTGGTAAATGGGTGGAAAGTGTGTTGCCTGGTAAATGGGTGGAGGAGTGTTTTCCTGGTAAATGGGTGGAAAGAGTGTTGCCTGGTAAATGGGTGAAGGGAGTGTTGCCTGGTAAATGGTGATGGAGGGAGTGTTGCCTGGTAAATGGGTGGAAAGAGTGTTGCCTGGTAAATGGGTGGAGGGAGTGTTGCCTGGTAAACGGGTGGAGGGAGTGTTGCCTGGGTAAATGGGTGGAAAGAGTGTTGCCTGGTAAATGGGTGGAGGGAGTGTTTCCTGGTAAATGGGTGGAAAGAGTGTTGCCTGGTAAATGGTGAAGGGAGTGTTGCCTGGTAAATGGGTGGAAAGAGTGTTGCCTGGTAAATGGGTGGAGCGAGTGTTGCCTGGTAAATGGGTGGAAAGAGTGTTGCCTGGTAAATGAGTGGAGGGAGTGTTGCCTGGTAAATGGGTGGAGGGAGTGTTGCCTGGTTAATGGATGGATTGAGTGTTGCCTGGTAAATGGGTGGAGGGAGTGCTGCCTGGTAAATGGGGGGAGGGAGTGTTGCCTGGTTAATTGGTGGATTGAGTGTTGCCTGGTAAATGGGTGGAGAGAATGTTGCCTGGTAAATGGGTGGAGAGAATGTTGCCTGGTAAATGGGTGGAGGAGTGTTTGCCTGGTAAATGGGTGGAAGGAGTGTGCCTGGTAAATGGGTGGATTGAGTGTTGCCTGGTAAATGGGTGGAGGGAGTGTTGAATGGTAAAAGGGTGGAGGGAGTGTTGCCTGGTAAATGGGTAGATTAAGTGTTGCCTGGTAAATGGGTGGAGGAAGTGCTGCCTTGTAAATGGGTGGAGGGAGTGTTGCCTGTTTAATGGGTGGATTAAGTGTTGCCTGGTAAATGGGTGGAGGGAGTGTTGCCTGGTAAAAGGGTGGAGGGAGTGGTGCCTGGTAAATGGGTAGATTGAGTGTTGCCTGGTAAATGGGTGGAGGGAGTGCTGCCTGGTAAATGGGTGGAGGGAGTGCTGCCTGGTAAATGGGTGGAGGGAGTGTTGCCTGGTAAATGGGTGGAAGGAGTGTTCCCTGGTAAATGGGTGGATTGAGTGTTGCCTGGTAAATGGGTGGAGGGAGTGTTGCCTGGTAAATAGGTGGAGGGAGTATTGCCTGATAAATAGGTGGAGGGAGGGTTGCCTGGTAAATGGGTGGAAGGAGTGTTGCCAGGTAAATGGGTGGAAGGAGTGTTGCCTGGTAAATGGGTGGAGGGAGTGTTGCCTGGTAAATGGGTAGAGGGAGTGTTGCCTGGTAAATGGGTGGAGTTAGTGTTGCCTGGTAAATGGGTGGAGGGAGTATTGCCTGGTAAATGGATGGAGGGAGTATTGCCTGGTAAATAGGTGGAAGGAGTGTTGCCTGGTAAATGGGTGGAGGGAGTGTTGCCTGGTAAATGGGTGGAGGGAGTGTTGCCTAGTAAATGGGTGTAGGGAGTGTTGCCTGGTAAATGGGTGGAGGAAGTGCTGCCTGGTAAATGGGTGGAGGGAGTGTTGCCTGGTAAATGGGTTGAGGGAGTGTTGCCTGGTAAATGGGTTGAGGGAGTGTTGCCTCGCAAATGGGTGGAGAGAGTGTTGCCTGGTAATGGGTGAGAGGGAGTGTCTGGTAAATGGGTGGAGGAAGTGTTGCCTGGTAAATGGGTGGAGGAAAGTGTTGCCTTGTAAATGGGTGGAGGAGTGTTGCCTGGTAAATGGGTGGAGGAAGTGTTGCCTGGTAAATGGGTGGAGGGAGTGTTGCCTGGTAAATGAATGGAGGAGTGTTGCCTGGTAAATGGATGGAGGGAGTGTTGCCTGGTAAATGGTTGGAGAAGTGTTGCCTGGTAAATGGTGGAATAAGTGTTGCCTGGTAAATGGGTGGAGGGAGTGTTGCCTGGTAAATGGGTGGAGGGAGTGTTGCCTGGTAAATGGGTGGAGGAAGTGCTGCCTGTTAAATGGGTGGAGGGAGTGTTGCCTGGTAAATGGGTGGAGGGAGAGTGTGACTGGTAAATGGGTGGAAAGAGTGTTGCCTGGTAAATGGGTGGAAAGTGTGTTGCCTGGTAAATGGGTGGAAAGAGTGTTGCCTGGTAAATGGGTGGAAAGAGTGTTGCCTGGTAAATGGGTGGAGGGAGTGTTGCCTGGTAAATGGGTGGAAAGAGTGCTGCCTGGTAAATGGGTGGAGGGAGTGTTTCCTGGTAAATGGGTGGAAAGAGTGTTGCCTGGTAAATGGGTGAAGGGAGTGTTGCCTGGTAAATGGGTGGAAAGAGTGTTGCCTGGTAAATGGGTGGAAAGAGTGTTGCCTGGTAAATGGGTGGAAAGATTGTTGCCTGGTAAATGGGTGGAGGGAGTGTTGCCTGGTAAATGGGTGGAAAGAGTGTTGCCTGGTAAATGGGTGGAGGGAGTGTTGCCTGGTAAATGGGTGGAAAGTGTGTTGCCTGGTAAATGGGTGGAGGGAGTGTTGCCTGGTAAATGGGTGGAAAGAGTGGTGCCTGGTAAATGGGTGGAGGGAGTGTTGCCTGGTAAATGGGTGGAAAGAGTGTTGCCTGGTAAATGGGTGGAGGGAGTGTTGCCTGGTAAATGGGTGGAGGGAGTGTTGCCTGGTAAATGGGTGGAAAGAGTGTTGCCTGGTAAATGAGTGGAGGGAGTGTTGCCTGGTAAATGTGTGGAGGGAGTGTTGCCTGGTTAATGGATGGATTGAGTGTTGCCTGGTAAATGGGTGGAGGGAGTGCTGCCTGGTAAATGGAGGGAGGGAGTGTTGCCTGTTAATTGTGGATTGAGTGTTGCCTGGTAAATGGGTGGAGGGAGTGTTGCCTGGTAAATGGGTGGAAGGAGTGTGCCTGGTAAATGGGTGGATTGAGTGTTGCCTGGTAAATGGGTGGAGGGAGTGTTGACTGGCAAATGGGTGGAGTGTTGCCTGGTAAATGGGTGGATTGAGTGTTGCCTGGTAAATGGGTGGAGGGAGTGTTGAATGGTAAAAGGGTGGAGGGAGTGTTGCCTGGTAAATGGGTAGATTGAGTGTTGCCTGGTAAATGGGTGGAGGAAGTGCTGCCTGGTAAATGGGTAGATTGAGTGTTGCCTGGTAAATGGGTGGAGGAAGTGCTGCCTGGTAAATGGGTGGAGGGAGTGTTGCCTGTTTAATGGGTGGATTAAGTGTTGCCTGGTAAATGGGTGGAGGGAGTGTTGCCTGGTAAAAGGGTGGAGGGAGTGGTGCCTGGTAAATGGGTAGATTGAGTGTTACCTGGTAAATGGGTGGAGGGAGTGTTGCCTGGTAAATGGGTGGAAGGAGTGTTCCCTGGTAAATGGGTGGATTGAGTGTTGCCTGGTAAATGAGTGGAGGGAGTGTTGCCTGGTAAATAGGTGGAGGGAGTATTGCCTGGTAAATAGGTGGAGGGAGGGTTGCCTGGTAAATGGGTGGAAGGAGTGTTGCCAGGTAAATGGGGGGGAAGGAGTGTTTGCCTGGTAAATGGGTGGAGGGAGTGTTGCCTGGTAAATGGGTAGAGGGAGTGTTGCCTGGTAAATGGGTGGAGGGAGTGTTGCCTGGTAAATGGGTGGAGGGAGTATTGCCTGGTAAATGGATGGAGGGAGTATTGCCTGGTAAATAGGTGGAAGGAGTGTTGCCTGGTAAATGGGTGGAGGGAGTGTTGCCTGGTAAATGGGTGGAGGGAGTGTTGCCTGGTAAATGGGTGTAGGGAGTGTTGCCTGGTAAATGTGTGGAGGAAGTGCTGCCTGGTAAATGGGTTGAGGGAGTGTTGCCTGGTAAATGGGTTGAGGGAGTGTTGCCTGGTAAATGGGTTGAGGGAGTGTTGCCTCGCAAATGGGTGGAGGGAGTGTTGCCTGGTAAATGGGTGGAGGGAGTGTCTGGTAAATGGGTGGAGGAAGTGTTGCCTGGTAAATGGGTGGAGGAAGTGTTGCCTTGTAAATGGGTGGAGGGAGTGTTGCCTGGTAAATGGGTGGAGGAAGTGTTACCTGGTAAATGGGTGGAGGGAGTGTTGCCTGGTAAATGGATGGAGGGAGTGTTGCCTGGAAAATGGATGGAGGGAGTGTTGCCTGGTAAATGGATGGAGGGAGTGTTGCCTGGTAAATGGTTGGAGGAAGTGTTGCCTGGTAAATGGGTGGAATAAGTGTTGCCTGGTAAATGGGTGGAGGGAGTGTTGCCTGGTAAATGGGTGGAGGGAGTGTTGCCTGGTAAATGGGTGGAGGAAGTGCTGCCTGTTAAATGGGTGGAGGGAGTGTTGCCTGTTAAATGGGTGGAGGGAGTGTTCCCTGGTAAATGGGTGGAGGGAGTGTTGCCTGGTAAATGGTTGGAGGAAGTGTTGCCTGGTAAATAGGTGGATGAAGTGTTGCCTGGTAAATGGGTGGAATAAGTGTTGCCTGGTAAATGGGTTGAGGGAGTGTTGCCTGGTAAATGGGTGGAGGAAGTGCTGCCTGGTAAATGGGTGGAGGGAGTGTTGCCTGGTAAATGGGTGGAGGGAGTGTTGCCTGGTAAATGGGTGGAGGGAGCGTTGCCTGGTAAATGGGTGAAGGAAGTACTGCCTGGTAAATGGGTGGAGGGAGTGTTGCCTGGTAAATGGGTGGAGGGAGTGTTGCCTGGTAAATGGGTGGAGGGAGTGTTGCCTGGTAAATGGGTGGAGGCAGTTTTGCCTGGTAAATGGGTGCAGGGAGTGTTGCCTGGTAAATGGGTGGAGGGAGTGTTGCCTGGTAAATGGGTGGAGGGAGTGTTGCCTGGTAAATGGGTGGAGGGAGTGTTGCCTAGTAAATGGGTGGAGGGAGTGTTGCCTGGTAAATGGGTGGAGGGAGTGTTGCCTGGTATATGGGTGGAGGGAGTGTTGCCTGGTAAATGGGTGGAGGAAGTATTGCCTGGTAAATGGGTGGAGGGAGTGTTGCCTAGTAAATGGGTGGAGGGAGTGTTGCCTGGTAAATGGGTTGAGGGAATGTTGCCTGGTAAATGGATGCAGGCAGTGTTGCCTGGTAAATGGGTTTAGGGAGTGTTGCCTGGTAAATGGGTGGAGGGAATGTTGCCTGGTAAATGGATGCAGGCAGTGTTGCCTGGTAAATGGGTGGAGGGAGTGTTGCCTAGTAAATGGGTGGAGGGAGTGTTGCCTGGTAAATGGGTGGAGGGAATGTTGCCTGCTAAATGGATGCAGGCAGTGTTGCCTGGTAAATGGGTGGAGGGAGTGTTGCCTGGTAAATGGGTGGAGGGAATGTTGCCTGGTAAATGGATGCAGGCAGTGTTGCCTGGTAAATGGGTGGAGGGAGTGTTGCCTGGTAAATGGATGCAGGCAGTGTTGCCTGGTAAATGGGTGGAGGGAATGTTGCCTGGTAAATGGATGCAGGCAGTGTTGCCTGGTAAATGGGTGGAGGGAATGTTGCCTGGTAAATGGATGCAGGCAGTGTTGCCTGGTAAATGGGTGCAGGGAGTGTTGCCTGGTAAGAGGAATGTTTAATCGGAAAGAAAATGAAAAAAGAAAAAGGATATAATATTATGTGAGGTATAATATACATGTACATCTAAATTACATAAAATACAATAATCATTCACTAAGAAATATTTTTCGTAAATATAAAGTCACAAAGTACCGACAAGATAGTTAGTGGGACGCAACGATTGTGAGAAGTATTTTATTGTAACCACGAGTTCAGCCCTCAGGGCCAAGTTTTTTTTATTTTTTTTAAATACAATGAAAAAGGAAAATTACTGATAAGAAAACGCACACACAAACATGCTCACATGTACGCACAGACACACACACACACACACACACACACACACACACACACACACACACACACTGAGGAAACCTACGACGGAAGAAACCAGGAGAAGAAAGCGATCGAAGGTATCATGAAAGCAATTGGTGAGGGAGACATGACCCAGGTGATAAATATTCGGAGAATTGGGTGGTTTGCGAGTGGAAGGAAACGGCCGGTCAAAGTAATTAACAAGGCGAAATCAGCTCGAACCAGGATCCTGCAGGAGAAAGCACAACTGAGGGACAATCCAAAGTACCAGAGTGTGTACCTCGATCGCGACAGAAGAAGAGAGGATGATACTGAGAGAGAGGGTGCAAAGACGAAAGGAGGAACGAGCTGCATTGATGAAGATGAGCAGAACCCAGACTCAGGTGGAAGGGCAAACATACCTTACAGAAACATCCGCGGAAGGACTCCAACCACGACAACCCCAAAGCAACTGAACACACTAAACCAAAACCCACACACAGTTCCCTCTGCCCTCACCAGCCACATCACAAACCCTACCCTTACAGCAGCCCCCTATGGGCACTCTGCCCTCACCCTCCATCACAAACCCCACTCAAACTGCGACAACCCCAATGCAACTGAACAATTTAAGCCAGAACCCACACACCGTTCCCTCTCCCCTACCCCTCAAATCACAAACCCCACCCCTACAGCGGATCCCCATGGGCACTCTGCCCTCCCCCCCACCACAAACCCCACCCACACTGCAAACCCCCATAGGCCCCTCTCCAGGGCTTCTGCTCCCCAACCCCAATATTTTCCCAGGAACACCGTGATAGATGAGCTGAAGGTGTGGTACACGAACGCAAATGGATTATCAAATATGAGGAGTGGCATGAAGGAATCAATGAGAAGTCCCCAGACATCATAGCAGTCACAGAAACGAAACTCACTGAGACAATAACAGATGCAGCCTTCCCACCGGGATATCAGATCCTGAGGAAAGACAGAAGGAGCAGAGGGGGAGGAGGGGTTGCACAACTCATAAAAAACAGATGGGGTTTTGAGGAAACGGAGGGCGTGGGAGTGACTAGATGAAGGGACTACACAGTAGCTACAATTCAGTCTGGGAAACATAAGGTAGTCATTGCTGTGATGTATAACCCACCACAGAACTGCAGGAGGCCAAGAGAGGAATATGATGAGAACAACAGAGCGATGGTGGACACACTGGCTGAGGTGGCACGAAGAGCTCAATCGTGCAGAGCAAATTTATTGGTTATGGGTGATTTCAACTATAGGGAGATCGACTGGGAAAATCACGGGGGTCCTGACATATGGAGAGCCAAGATGATGGATGTGGTACTGGAAAACCTCATGCATCAACACATCAGGGACATTACCAGAGAGAGAGGGGAGGATGAACCAGCAAGACTGGACCTTGTGCTCACCCTGAGCAGTTCAAACATTGGGGACATCACATATGAGAGGCTCCTTAGAGCTAGCGATCATGTGGTTCTGAGTTTTGATTACATAGTAGAGCTGCGAGTGGAGAGGGTAACAGGAGTCGATTCGGAAAAGCTAAACTATAAAAGGGGGAACTACATAGGTATGAGGAACTTCCTGCGGGAGGTTCAGTGGGCCAGAGAGCTGGTAGGAAAGTCAGTGAACGAAATGATGGAATATGTAACAACAGTATGCAAGGAGGCAGAGGAAAGGTTTATTTCCAAGGGCAAAAGAATTAATGAGAAGACCAAAGTGAGTCCTTGGTTTACCCGAAGGTGTAGGGAGGTAAAAACTAAGTGCATTAGAGAATGGAAGAGGTACAGGAGGCAAAGGACCCAGGAAAATAAGGAGATCAGTCGAAGAGTCAGAAACGAGTATGCACAGATAAGGAGGGAGGCCCAGCGACAGTATGAAAATGACATAGCATCAAAAGTCAAATCTGACCCGAAACTGCTGTATAGCCACATTAGGAGAAAGCCAACAGTCAAAGACCAGGTGATCAGGCTGAGGAAAGAAGGTGGGGAACTCACACGAAACGATCAAGAGGTATGTGAGGAGCTCAGCAAGAGATTTAAGGAAGTATTCACAGTGGAGACAAGGACACTGGGAAGACAGGACAGAGGGGAACACCAACAGGGAATACACCAAGTGCTGGATGACATACACACAACTGAGAAGGAGGTGAAGAAGCTGCTAAGTGACCTTGATACCTCAAAGGCAATGGGACCGGACATCTCTCCGTGGGTGGTTAGAGAGGGAACAGAAATGCTGTGTCCCCCATTAACCACAATCTTCAACACATCCCTTAAAACTGGACAACTACCTGAGGCATGGAAGACGGCAAATGTGGCTCCCATTTTTAAAAAAAAGAGTCAGAAAAGAGGTGCTAAACTACAGACCAGTGTCACTGACGTGTATAGTATGCAAAGTCATGTAGAAGATTATCAGGAAGAGAGTGGTGGAGCACCTGGAAAGGAACAAAAGTATAAATGACAACCAGCACAGTTTCATGGAAGGCAAATCCTGTGTCACAAACCTTCTGGAGCTTTATGATAAAGTAACTGAAGTAAGAGACGAGAGAGAGGGGTGGGTTGATTGCATCTTCTTGGACTTCAAGAAGGCCTTAGACACAGTTCTCCTCACAAGAGATTAGTGCAGAAACTAGAGGATCAGGCGCGTATAACGGGAAGGGCACTTGAATGGATCAGAGAATACCTGACAGGGAGGCAACAACGAGTCATGGTAAGTGATGAGGTATCACAGTGGGCACCTGTGACTAGCGGGGTCCCTCAGAGGTCGGTCCTAGGACCAGTGCTATTTTTGGTATATGTGAATGACATGATGGAAGGGATAGACTCAGAGGTGTCCCTATTCGCAGATGATGTGAAGTTAATGAGGAGAATTAAATCAGATGAGGATCAGGCAGGACTTCAAAGAGACCTATATAGGCTGGACACGTGGTCCAGCAACTGGCTTCTCGAATTCAACCCTGCCAAATGCAAAGTCATGAAGATCGGAGAAGGGCAAAGAAGACCGAAACAGAATACAGGCTAGGTGGCCAACGACTGCAAACCTCGCTCAAGGAGAAAGATCTTGACGTGAGTATAACACCGAACACGTCTCCGGAAGCACACATCAACCAGATAACTGCTGCAGCATATGGGTGCCTGGCAAACCTGAGATTAGCATTCCGATACCTAAGTAAGGAATCTTTCAAGACACTGTAGACTGTGTACGTCAGGCCCATACTGGAGTATACAACATCAGTTTGGAACCCGCACCGGGTCATGCACGTTAAGAAATTAGAGAAAGTGCAAAGGTTTGCGACAAGGTTAGTTCCAGAGCTTGGGGAATGTCCTATGAAGAAAGGTTGAGGGAAATCGGTCTGACGACACTGGAGGACAGGAAGGATAGGGGAGACATGTTAACGACATACAAAATACTGCGTGGAATAGACATGGTAGACTGAGACAAGATGTTCCAGAAAGGGGACACAGAAACGAAGGGTCACTCTTGGAAGTTGAAGACTCAGATGAGTCACAGGGATGTTAGGAAGCAGTTCTTCAGTCACAGAGTGGTCAGGAAGTGGAACAGTCTGGCGAGCGATGTAGTGGAGGCAGGAACCATACATAGCTTTAAGACGAGGTATGATAGAGCTCATGGAGCAGAGAGAGAGAGAGGACCTACTAGAGTTCAGTGAATAGGCTGGGCCAGGAGCTGAGTCTCGACCCCTGCAACTACAATTAGGTGAGTACACACAAACTTCAAAAGAGGGGACTCCACACGAATGAAGCAGTTCTTGTATGAGGTGCAGTGGGGAAGAGGGAAAGACAGTAAATGAAATGATAGAACACGTGACCAAAAAGTGCAGGGAGGCAGAGGAGAAAATCGTACCGAAGGGCAAGAGAAACAATGGGAAGACCAGAGTGAGCCCATGTTTACCCTCTAACGCAATTGGCTAAAGCCAATTGCGTTAGAGCATGGAAAAAGTATAGAAGGCAAAGTACTCTGGAAAACAAGAACTTAAAAAAAAATCGAAAGCCAAATATGACAGTTCTTATGTAGCCACATAGGGAAGACAACAGTGAAGGACAAGGTAATCAAGCTGAATGAAAAAAGTGGGGAGCTCACAAGGAATAACCAGAAAGTCTGCAAAAGCTCAGCATGAGTTTTAGAGAGGTATTCTCAGAGGAGACAGAAAAGCTACCAGCAAACTGAAGTGACAGTATCAGTAAGCATTGGAAATAATGAACACAACTGATGAAGAGGGAAAGAAGCTGCTATACGATTGTGATACCTCGAAGGCTGCTGAACCAGAGAATATCTTTCCGTAGGTCCTGAGAGAGGAAGGAAAGGTACAGAGTATGTGTCGTTTCGAAAGACAATGACTGCCAGAGGTGTGGAAGACAGTAAATGCAGTCGAAATTTAAAAAAAAAACAGACACAGGCAGCGTTAAACCACAGACAAATGTTACTGACATGAATAATATGTAAAGTTATGGAGAATATTTTTAGGGTGATATCAGTTATGGAAAATATATCAGGGAAAATATTATCGTGGTGGAGCACTTAGAAAGGAGTAGGTTAATACACGACAACCTGCACGACTTAAGGGATGGGAAATCCTTTGTCACAAACCTACTGGAGTTCTGTGACAAAGTGACAGAAGTAAAACAGGAGAGAGATGAATGGGTAGAGTACATTTTCTTGAACTTTAAGAAGACTTTTGACAGTACCGCTGGAAGCTCGACGAGGAGGTTGGAACAAAGGAAAAGCATTAAGATGGATTAAGGCATTCCCGACAGGAAGGAAACCACGAGGGATGGCTCGTGATGAGGTGTCGAAATAAGTGCATGTATCCAGTAGGGTTCCACAAGGGTCGGTCTTAGGGCCGGTGCTCTTTCTAGCATACTTAAGGGATAGACTCAGAGGTGTTCCTGTTCGCAGACGTTCGTGAAACTAAGGAAAAAACAAGTGAACGAATACCAGGAAAGGCTACATATGAATCTTTACAAACTGCAGACCTGGTCTGACAATTGGCTTCTGGAGTTTAACCCCACTAAGTGCAAAGTTACGAAGTTTGGGGAAAAACAAAGACCACAGATATAGTACAACCCTGGTGGGTAGGGGAGCAAAGACTACAAAACTCACTCAAGGAGAAGGATCTTGTGGTGAGTATCATACCGAGCACATCCCCTGAGACGGACCTCAACCAAATAACTGCTGCAGCACATGCGCATCTGGCAAACCTAAGAATATCTTTTCGACATCTAGATAAGGAGTCATTCACGACACTGTATACCCCGTCGGTCAGGCCCCTATTGGAATATGCAGCGCCAGTATGGAACCCACATCGAGTCAAGCATATCCAGATATTGGAAAAGTGCAGAGGTAAAGGGAACTCAACCTGATGACACTGAAGGACAGGACTAGGGAGGATATGATGACTTACAAAATACTGAGACGAATTGACTAGGTGAACAGGAGGCAGAATGTTTCAGAGATGAGAAAAGGAACACGTGGGTACAACTGGAAGCTGAAAACTCCGTTGACTGTAAGGGAAGCTAGGAAGTATCTTTTAGCCTTAGGGTTAACAAAAAGTGGAACTGTCGAAAGTGAAGTGAGGGATTAATACACAGCTTTAAGAAGAGGTACTATAAAACTACTGAAGCCAGTTGAAAGTTTATCCAGTAATGGCAAGCAAAGATGCTTGACCCCTGCAACCATATATAGGTGAGTACACATCCATGCACGTTACTATACTGTATGTGGAAGGATTACGATGGTCGGGGGCAATGAGAATCACGGTGGTAGTTCAAGGATGGAATATTCGCCTCTATTCATAGGCAAGTAAGCACACACACACACACGCTCACACACACACACACACACACACACACACACACACACACACACACACACACACACACACACCTGGCTCCTGCGGGGCCAGGAGCTGAGTCTCGACCCCTGCAACCACAATTAGGTGAGTACACACACATACACGCACACATTTCTCAGCTGAACTCTGAAGAACTGTCTATATATAGGCAAGGGCCGAGACTGGAGGCTCGTAACCAGTTCAGGCTGCAATCCAAGGAAGTTATTGAACCCGGCCAGGTGAAACTTGAGGAGCGAAGAAATGGGAACCCAAAATTAAGAGGAAGAGCAGCTGAGGAGGAAGAATCAGGAAGCAAGTGAAGTGAGAGGGAATTGATGTCATCAGTCTTTGAAACAAGATGGAACAATAATGGAAAAAGAAATTTTTTGATTTTCTCATAGAGATGAAGGAAAAGGTACAGAATTATCTGTAGAAAGCATGGAATGGAAAGAAGGCTACAGGTGCTGAGGCAAGGGTGCAAAGTCTGGAGAAAGATGTAAAGGAGTTGAGGAAAGAAATGGAGGGGATAAAGAGGTATGCGGTGAAGACAGGAATAGTAACAGCAAGTGAAGAAACAGTAATAAGAAGAGGAAGCAAACAAAACCTTTGTAGATAAACTCTCTGTTAAATGGGAGATATAGATGACAAGGAAAGAGAGAGAGAGAGAGGTTGCTGAGTATCCATAGGCATCAGGAGGCCAAAGAGAGAACTAGTGATGAAAAATAGATGGCAGAGGAGCATTTAATCTCTCAGTAAAGTGACATGTGTGGAGGCTGAACTGATCCAGGTGACAAATAATTGTCAGTGACTAGGAAAAGAGTAGGGAAGTACGCTCACTCAGACTGACCCTCAAACAAAAATGACACAAGCCAGGATTGTGAAACAAGAACCACGGCTAAAGCAGTACAAAACATAGTAATATGTATACCTCGATTAAGACAGAACAGTGAAGAGGAACAACTAAGGGAGAGAGAGATGCCAGAGACAGGAAGGAGAGCCAGGGAATGCATCAGCGGAGGAACGCTTTGTACATCCACACGTAGAATAACCCAACATGTTTTAGCCTCCTTTCCCAATTAAACATAACAGCCTCAAATAAGCCATATTGAACCCCCTTTGCTACACCAACATTCCTCACTTTAATCAGTGAAAAAACCTTCCTCACTAGTACCTTTAACCTAACCTAAAAGATCCACTTACTCTTCCGCCCCAACCTCTCCATCCATTCTCATCTACTTCCTCGATCTTGACCCTCTCCAGTTCAGAAAGCCTATCTTAACTTCCCACTCCCATGCTTATCCCCAACCCCACCTACCCTCCCAACCCCCTGACACATTAACAAGAATAAAAAAAAATCGGAAACCGGAGAACCACAAAACAGTAACAGAAAAGAAACGGAAAGCGTGGCACTCAAATGCAGATTTATAACAAATACAAGAGAAGAATGGAATGAACGAATATTTAGGGCATCACCAGACATTATAACACTCACAGAAACAACGCAGAGAGAGCCCATTGTTTGTCCAGAGGTGCAAAAGAGGAAAAGGTAAAAGTGTTAAAGTATGAAAAGATTATGGAAGGCAAAGAAGGCAGAAAAACAAGAAAAGCGAGAAACAAATTTGCATGGGTAAGACGGGCTCATAAACAATTTAAGAATGACTACATCGAAAGCTAAATCATACTCAAAATTTCTCTAGAGCCACACCAGGAAAAAGATAACAGAGAAGAAAAAGTAATCGGGCTGAAGAAAGAGAAAAGCTTATAAGGAATGTCCAGGAAGTCTGTAAGAAGCTAAGGAAGAAATTTAAGAAAGCATTCTGTGAGGAAATAGTGACAATCCCAGAAAGTCAAAGTGGTGGAGTACATTACAAAATGCACACGACAAAAGAGACGAGGAGACTATTGTGCAAGACAGATACCTCGAGGGCAATGGGAGCAGATAGTATCTCTTCTTGGGTCTTGAAAGAGAGACCAGACGCACTGAGTGAACCGATAGCCATAATCGTAAACAAGTCAATTGATTCAAGGCAACTGCTAGAGATGTGGAAGACGCCAATGTAGTCTGTATTAAAGCAAAGGTACAGATAAATAACGTTCAACTACAGACCAGTGTCACTAACATGCATAGCATGCAAGATTATAGAGAAAATTATGAAGAGAAGAGCAGTGGAGCACTTAGAAATAAGTGGGTTCATAAAGGACAGTCAGCTCAGTTTTAGAGATGTAAAATCCTGTTGTCTCATTAATCTCCTAGAGCAATACAAGGCAACAGAAGTGAGCAGGAGAGAGAAGAACGGATTAGTACTCTGCACATTTCGGAAGGAGGAGGTGAATCATAGAGCTGATGAGGGGTAAAGGGTGAGTGGTGCACCTAGGAGTCTGTGGAGACAAAGAAATTTGTGGAAGCAAAGAGGGGAATGTATGAGAGTATAGTTGTACCAACACTCTTGTATGGGCGTGAAGCATGGGTGATGAATGTTGCAACGAGGAGAAGGCTGGAGGCAGTGGAGATGTCATGTCTGAGGGCAATGTGTGGTGTGAATATAATGCAGAGAATTCGTAGTTTGGAAAATTTGAAAAAGGTGTGGGGGATTACCAAAACTATTGGTCCAGAGAGCTGAGGAGGGATTGTTGAGGTGGTTCGGACATGTAGAGATAATGGAACAAAACAGAATGATTTCGAGAGTGTATAAATCTGTAGTGGAGGGAAGGCGGGGGTAGGGTGTCGGCCAAGGAAAGGGTGGAGGGGAGGGGGGTAAATGAGGTTTTTTGGGGCGAGGGGCTTGGACTTACCCAACAAGCGTGCGTGAGCGTATTTGATAGGAGTGAATGGAGACGAATGGTTTTTAATACTTGACGTGCTGTTGGAGTGTGAGCAAAGTAACATTTATGAAGGGATTCAGGGAAACCGGCAGGCCGGACTTGAGTCCTGGAGATGGGAAGCACAGTGCCTGCACTCAGAAGGAGGGGTGTTAATGTTGCAGTTTTATAACTGTAGTGTAAATCACCCTCTGGCAAGACAGTGATGGAGTGAATGATGAAAGTTTTTCATTTCCGGGCCACCCTGCCTTGGTGGGAATCGGCGATGTGTTAATAAAAAAAATAAAAGAATACTTTTGACACAGTATTGCACAAGAAATTAGGACATAAGCCAGTGTTATCAGGTGGCTCAAGGAATACTTGATTATCCGAGAAGAGGTGCCAGAAAGGGCGGGTGTGAAGAATGGGCCTCACAAGTGTTAATACTAGGACCGGTACTATTTATTTCATAAATGGACAGCAAGTAGCTTCTGCTGATGACGTGAAACTATTAAGGAGAATACAAATGGATCTGGATAGGTTGTAGGCCCGATGTGACAAGTAGCTACTGGAATTTAACCCCAGCAAGTGCAGTGTTATAAAGGTATGGGACGGGCAAAGGCTCCCACTGACACTCAAGGATAAAAACCAGGGGGGTGAGCATTATATCTAGCATATCGCCTGAGCTGCACATAAACGTGTGCAGCAAATGTGAGTTGGGCAAATCTAAGATTAGTTTTGGGGAATTAAAGCAAGCAGTCATCCACGACTCTCTATCCTGCATAGGTTATGCCCGTACTAGAGTATGCAGCACCAATATGGAACCCACTTTTAATGAAACATTTCAAGACACTTGAGATAATGCAAAGGTTTGCAATGAAACTAGTCCCCTAACTAAGGATAATTAAGGGAGGTAAACTTCATGACATTTACAGGAAAGATCTAGGGTTGATATGATAATAATGTACAAAATACGGAAAAAAATGATAAAGCAGGAAGAGACAGATTGTTGAAAAGATAGAACAGAAACATAAGCGCAGAGCAGGAGGTTGAAAACAAATGCGCCACAGGAATGTTAGGAAGTATTTCTTCAGCATTAGAGTAGTCAGGAAGTGAAACGAACTGGGAAGTGAAGTGGTAGAGACAAGATTCATATATAACTTTAATACGAGGTAAGACAGGGTTATTGAAGTGAGGAAAGTGATTTTAGTAACGACCAGAGAAAGGGCAGGAACCAGGATTTGAGACTGGAACCCTGTAACCACATATAGGTAAGTACACACACACACACACACACACACACACACACACACACACACACACACAGTACTGTAACCATTTTGTCCCAGGCACATGTCGATTAGGCACTAGGCCTGTTGTATATGTGTGTGTTGTGTGTGTGTGCGTGTGTTGTGTGTATGTGTACGTGTGTGTGTGTGTGTACTCACCTAGTTGTACTCACCTAGTTGAGGTTGCGGGGGTCGAGTCCGAGCTCCTGGCCCCGCCTCTTCACTGATCGCTACTAGGTCACTCTCCCTGAGCTGTGAGCTTTATCATACCTCTGCTTAAAGCTATGTATGGATCCTGCCTCCACTACATCACTTCCCAAACTATTCCACTTACTGACTACTCTGTGGCTGAAGAAATACTTCCTAACATCCCTGTGATTCATCTGTGTCTTCAGCTTCCAACTGTGTCCCCTTGTTACTGTGTCCAATCTCTGGAACATCCTGTCTTTCTCCACCTTGTCAATTCCTCTCAGTATTTTGTATGTCGTTATCATGTCCCCCCTATCTCTCCTGTCCTCCAGTGTCGTCAGGTTGATTTCCCTTAACCTCTCCTCGTAGGACATACCTCTTAGCTCTGGGACTAGTCTTGTTGCAAACCTTTGCACTTTCTCTAGTTTCTTTACGTGCTTGGCTAGGTGTGGGTTCCAAACTGGTGCCGCATACTCCAATATGGGCCTAACGTACACAGTGTACAGGGTTCTGAATGATTCCTTATTAAGATGTCGGAATGCTGTTCTGAGGTTTGCTAGGCGCCCATATGCTGCAGCAGTTATTTGGTTGATGTGCGCTTCAGGAGATGTGCCTGGTGTTATACTCACCCCAAGATCTTTTTCCTTGAGTGAGGTTTGTAGTCTCTGGCCCCCTAGACTGTACTCCGTCTGCGGTCTTCTTTGCCCTTCCCCAATCTTCATGACTTTGCACTTGGTGGGATTGAACTCCAGGAGCCAATTGCTGGACCAGGTCTGCAGCCTGTCCAGATCCCTTTGTAGTTCTGCCTGGTCTTCGATCGAGTGAATTCTTCTCATCAACTTCACGTCATCTGCAAACAGGGACACCTCAGAGTCTATTCCTTCCGTCATGTCGTTCACAAATACTAGAAACAGCACTGGTCCTAGGACTGACCCCTGTGGGACCCCGCTGGTCACAGGTGCCCACTCTGACACCTCGCCACGTACCATGACTCGCTGCTGTCTTCCTGTCAAGTATTCCCTGATCCATTGTAGTGCCTTCCCTGTTATCCCTGCTTGGTCCTCCAGTTTTTGTACCAATCTCTTGTGTGGAACTGTGTCAAACGCCTTCTTGCAGTCCAAGAAAATGCAATCCACCCACCCCTCTCTCTCTTGCCTTACTGCTGTCACCATGTGTGTGTGTGTGTGTGTGTGTGTGTGTGTGTGTGTGTGTGTGTGTGTGTGTGTGTGTGTGTGTGTGTGTGTGTGTGTGTACTTGCCCATTTGTACTCATCTATTGTGGTTGCAGGGGTCGAGTCATAGCTCCTGGCCCCGCCTCTTCACTGATCGCTACTAGGTCCTCTCTCCCTCTGCTCCATGACCTTTATCATGCCTCGTCTTAAAACTATGTATGGTTCCTGCCTCCACTACATCACTTGCTAGACTATTCCACTTCCTGACATCTCTATGACTAAAGAAATACTATCATCCCTTTGACTCATCTGAGTCTTCAACTTCCAAATGTGGCCCCTTGTTTCTGTTTCCCATTTCTGGAACATCCTGTCTCTGTCCACCTTGTCAATTCCTCGTAGTATTTTGTATGACTTTATCACGTCTTCCCTCACCCTCCTGTCCTCCAGTGTTGTCAAACCACTTTCCTTAGCCTGCGGAACAGTCGGTGACAATTACCGTGTTATGATCCATAACTGAGTTGACATCCTCTTTCCTACGTTCGCCCTAGTGAACTTTTCACTACCAGTGTATACCACTCCTAGTTCTGCCATTTCTGGAAGAACTATACAAAAACCCGACCAAATTTGAAACTGGTCTGCAACAAGTCAGTACCATCGTCAACATACGTTAGCTTCCCTCCAAGCTAAATAAGTTGAGAAGCTAGAGCAACGCATGTTAAAAATATTATTTGCTTCAGTGAATGGGGCAACCGGTCTTCCTAACCTTACGTCGCTTGTTAACTTGGGCTCAACGTCGTCTGTAAGACAACGTAAACACTCAGATGTCGGAGTCTCTCCTTCTGTGCCAACAACTTTCATCTCCACACATTAATGTATTTGTTTCCATATATTGAATGTCACAATATACTACATACCTTTAACAGACAATAAACTACCCTAAATAATGAGCAGTGAGAAATTCACTTTAAAAATACTATAATGTCGTAGTGGGTAACTAAACGATAATAAACATTTGTCAGTGCTAATTAATGATCTATATGGAGATAGAAACTCAGAAGATTGATTGATGTATATATTTCGATCCACTTCTGGGATCCATTTTCTGAAGACGGTCCCAGAAGGGGTCAAAATATACAGATCAATTAATCTTCTGAGTTTCTGTCTCCACGTTGTTTATTAATGACTATAATGACGTTAGTGTTAGGGGAGAGGATACAATAATTAAAACATCACTAAAATATATCCAATAAATTCTTCGTGAGGTCGCGATGTACGTCTCTTAAGTGTGTATATACGCTGAGGAGTTTACATTAATCCTGGCTTAAGGGATTAAAGTGTTTCCGACTGGTGGTAAACAGTTTATATGATGCATGAATGACCCTCGTGTATTCAGTAACCTTCAAAACTGATTAACTAAACAAATGACATTGTCTGCACGTCATGACAAGAATAACACTTGTTCCAATAAATGCTG
Organism: Cherax quadricarinatus; assembly: GCF_026875155.1. Lineage (NCBI taxonomy): Eukaryota > Metazoa > Arthropoda > Malacostraca > Decapoda > Parastacidae > Cherax > Cherax quadricarinatus. The sequence goes on along the minus strand of NC_069487.1, from coordinate 17,394,747 downwards.
AAAATAAAGTCAATAATTATGAAGATTTTTCATTAAATAAAAGAGAATAGAGAGAGATAAACCGGACAAAGCGGAGTAGGAAAGCCACTTGAGAAATATAACGATCAACGAGAAATGTAGCACAGCCTCTGTCCGGAGAGCTACTGAAATGTTCTTACTGCAAAGCGAGAAGTGAAGCGGCGAATGGGGCAGCGAGTGCTGCAGTGAGTGAAGCAGTGAGTGCTGCAGTGAAACAGTGAGTGGAACAGCGAGTGCTGCAGTGAGTGAAACAGTGAGTGCTGCAGTGAAACAGTGAGTGGAACAGCGAGTGCTGCAGTGAGTGAAGCAGTGAGTGGAGCAGTGAGTGGAGCAGTGAGTGGAACAGTGAGTGGAACAGTGAGTGAAGCAGTATAACAGTGAGTGGAACAGTGAGTGAAGCAGTAAGTGGAACAGTGAGTGGAGCAGTAAGTGGAACAGTGAGTGGAGCAGTGAGTGGAGCAGTGAGTGGAGCAGTGAGTGGAGCAGTGAGTGGAACAGTGAGTGGAACAGTGAGTGGAACAGTGAGTGGAACAGTGAGTGGAGCAGTATAACAGTGAGTGGAACAGTGAGTGAAGCAGTATAACAGTGAGTGGAACAGTGAGTGGAGCAGTATAACAGTGAGTGGAACAGTGAGTGGAGCAGTAAGTGGAGCAGTGAGTGGAACAGTGAGTGGAACAGTGAGTGGAACAGTGAGTGGAACAGTGAGTGGAACAGTGAGTGGAACAGTGAATGAAACAGTTCAATAAGTTTAGCAGTTTAGTTTGTGGAACAATGAGCGGGGATGAATAATGAGCGAGGATGAACAATGAGCGAGGATGAACAATGAGCGAGGATGAACAATGAGCGAGGATGAACAATGAGCGAGGATGAACAATGAGCGAGGATGAACAATGAACGAGGATGAACAATGAGCGAGGATGAACAATGAGCGAGGATGAACAATGAGCGAGGATGAACAATAAGCGAGGATGAACAATAAGCGAGGATGAACAATAAGCGAGGATGAACAATAAGCGAGGATGAACAATGAGCGAGGATGAACAATGAGCGAGGATGAACAATGAGCGAGGATGAACAATGAGCGAGGATGAACAATGAGCGAGGATGAACAATGAGCGAGGATGAACAATGAGCGAGGATGAACAATGAGCGAGGATGAACAATGAGCGAGGATGAACAATGAGCGAGGATGAACAATGAGCGAGGATGAACAATGAGCGAGGATGAACAATGAGCGAGGATGAACAATGAGCGAGGATGAACAATGAGCGAGGATGAACAATGAGCGAGGATGAACAATGAGCGAGGATGAACAATGAGCGAGGATGAACAATGAGCGAGGATGAACAATGAGCGAGGATGAACAATGAGCGAGGATGAACAATGAGCGAGGATGAACAATGAGCGAGGATGAACAATGAGCGAGGATGAACAATGAGCGAGGATGAACAATGAGCGAGGATGAACAATGAGCGAGGATGAACAATGAGCGAGGATGAACAATGAGCGAGGATGAACAATGAGCGAGGATGAACAATGAGCGAGGATGAACAATGAGCGAGGATGAACAATGAGCGAGGATGAACAATGAGCGAGGATGAACAATGAGCGAGGATGAACAATGAGCGAGGATGAACAATGAGCGAGGATGAACAATGAGCGAGGATGAACAATGAGTGGAGACGTACTCTCTCGTGTGTAAACTCTGATATGTACACACTCGCTTGCACATGGATATACACACACTGTCTCACCCTCTGGTGTGCACACTGACACTTTCACGTGCACACACACACACACACACACACAGGGATGTGCACACCCATGCTTTCACAAAAAAGTACACTCGCTGACACCTAACAGTGCTTGCTGGCTTACTAAATACCGTGCACTCTCGCTTACACATTGATATCTACACAGGAGCCAGGAGCTGTGAATCAACCCTTGCAGCCACTAATAGGTGAGTAAGGATAAAAACACAAACATGTACTAATAAAACAAGATAAAATAAGTTTTATTAAACCATTTAATTAAACCGTTTAATTACAACGTACTTGTATAAATATTTTGTATGGTACATAACTCACGGTGTATGAACGTGTATGATTTCCCGGCTCATACACCCCAAGCACTGTATTTAATGTATACACAGTGTATGTTTTGCTTCTCATGCACACATCACGATGTATCAGCGTGTATGTATTACCTGCACTTTCGCACGTCACAGTGTATCATTGTGTATGTATTCTCCGCTCATCCATGTATCACGACGTATGTAAGGAAGGAAAACAGGTACACATCCCTGATAAGAAAAGCAATAACAGAAGCAAAAGAGCGTCAGGCCAGAAAAATAAGGGGAAATATTCACCTTGGTGCAGAAATAGATCCCGGGTCACACGAGCATAAAATATTTTTCAGACTGAGAGCTGCTGCTGCCAGGGTGAGCTGGAGCGTGTTCGCTCACCCTATAAAGTCAACACTCGCCTCAGCATATTTTCTCAGCTCTCACTGCAGGGAGGAACATAGTCACTGGAATGTGCTTCTCTACTACAGAAGTCTCTCTCTCTCTCTCTCTCTCTCTCTCTCTCTCTCTCTCTCTCTCTCTCTCTCTCTCTCTCTCTCTCTATCTCTATCTCGCTTTCTCTCACTTTCTCTCACTTTCTCTCACTTTCTCACTCTCTCACTTTCTCTCTCCGTCTCTCTTTCACTCTCTATTTCTCTCTATCCCACACACACACATACACACGCATTCACATACATGCCGCATAAACACATACGCAAAAATATATTCATACACACACATGACATGACGGCAAGGACAGAGGAGAACACAAGCAGATGTGGACCACAAAAGGCTACAAATGGATTTGGACCGGCTGCAGGCATGGTCCATCATGTGGCTCTTATAGTTTAATTTCAGCAAGTACAAAGTTATGAAGTTTGGGGAAGGGCAAAGAAAACCGCAGACAGAGTACAGGCTTGAGGAACGAAGGCTACAAACATCACTCAGGAAGGCTCTTAGGGTGAGTATTGAGTCAAACATTTCGCCTGTGTTGGGCACCAACCAAATACGTTCTGCAGCAAATACGCTTCTAGAAAATCCAAGACTAGCTTTTAGACTTCTAAGCAAAGTCATTCACGATGCTACACCGTGTACGTCAGGTTCACATTGGAGTGCGCAGCATCAGTATGGAACGCACACCTGGTCACTAAATGTCTGAAGCCGAGCAAGGGAGGCATTCTCCAGTCATTCCAAATTTATTAACTATTTAGATTTATCATATCTGCATCTACATTGACTAAACTTACTGGACACAGTCATGTAGATACGATGCATCAATAGATGTATTCTCAGTGATATTTAACATGTAATAGGATAATCGTACTATTTAACACACAAAATTGGCAAAGGACCACATAAACACTTCAGGAACACTCGCAGGATTCTTCAAAATCAAATATAACAATGGTGAATGTTTGAAGTCAGTCGGAAGAGGCTTTTGAAAATTATAGAACTAATTTCAAGATTCCTGGAAAAGTCTATAAAACATTAACAAGAGGGCGGGTGCGTACGCCACAAGTACATGAATCCTCACCCCTCCCCCCTCCTTCCATCAGGTATAGTAAACCAGTAAACCAACAGGTACATCCCCTCCCCCTCCTTCCATCGGGTACAGTAAACCAACAATGAATTTTTGATACTGATCGGATGCAGCGGTCTCAAGAGATGAACGAATCTTTGAAAAAGGAAAAAGGAAAAATTCAGACAACCACTGGAAAGTCCCCTTCGGGGAAACTTAAATTAAAAAATAATTTTTGACTGAGATGTATTTGAGGGGAACTTCTCAATGTGGAGAAGAGACAAAGATGAGAACAAATGAGGGAAGTAGCAGTGTTGGTAAAATAAATAATTCTAGCTAATTATTAAGAAATCAAAAACACATTTCATAATTTTTTGCTTAAAGAGCCAAAGTGATGATGAGAAACTCAGATTTTTACGAACAGGAACAACTATTTAATCAAACTTGGGACCGAGAAAAGTTTTAAGAGATAAAGTATTATATACCATAATAAGGTAATGGAATTGTAGATGATTGACCAGGAAATGAAAAAAAAAAACTTTCTCTAACTGAAGTGTTTATTAGACTTTAAGAGGACTTTTTTTTGAGAGTTCCCATATTAAAATCTAATTAGGAAACTAAAATTTTGATGAGAGTACATGACAAAGAGAGATGACAGAGGACTTGAAAGTCCATGTCAAGTAACCTGCTGAGTATAACCGTCTCCTTATACTCCGTGGCCTGGTGGCTAAAGCTCCCGCTTCACACACGGAGGGCCCGGGTTCGATTCCCGGCGGGTGGAAACATTTCGACACGTTTCCTTACACCTGTTGTCCTGTTCACCTAGCAGCAAATAGGTACCTGGGTGTTAGTCGACTGGTGTGGGTCGCATCCTGGGGGACAAGATTAAGGACCCCAATGGAAATAAGTTAGACAGTCCTCGATGACGCACTGACTTTCTTGGGTTATCCTGGGTGGCTAACCCTCCGGGGTTAAAAATCCGAACGAAATCTTATCTTATCTCTTACCATCGTGTCTTATCTACCGTATTTCGCGGCTTATAAGACTTGTTTTAGTTTCAATGGTTCGGCATCGGACATAACTGAGAGAGCTACAGTCCAACCTAAACTCATAGCTCCCGTCACTGACCTTCCATGACGCAGGCTGGTTTTTGGAGATATGAAAAAATGCGTCTAATAAGCCGCGAAATATGGTATTTTATGCCGGCTTCTACCGACATGAAAACACGGGGATGGGGGGGGGGGATCATACCATATTGGAAAACGACGGAATTTAGTGGAGAGACTACAGCTACTTTTATTAATGTAATTATCATCTAAACTACTCTTGTTACTCCGTCACTAACAGAATTAACCTTTTGCACTTACAACATAAGCGGGTAATTTATTCCATTCTGCTTTCCATACGTTCGTGTTTCATCTTCTGTCTCGCAGCTTAATTCCATTGTTTCGAATTATGGAATCATTCAGCATTACATATAAATATTCATGTCAAAACCATTCGGTATCTTCAAAGTTTTGAGTAAAATCTCCTCGGTAGTCTCCGTTTCATCAGAAAATAAATGCATATACTGATTGTTATAAGTCTATCTTCAGTGTTTGTTTCTGAGTGATGACGTAAGTTACATACCCCTTCTTGGTATCCTTGTATCATTGTCGTTTGTGTAATCTGGAGATCAGCATTCGTCTCTCAACCCTTGAGTGGAGAGGACGTGTGCTGCTGCTGCCCCCTGGAGTTGTCTGGTGGCAGTATTATTTTCACCAACATGGCGCAGGCTCGCCGGCGCAGGGTAAATACAGTCTGCATTTACGGGGCCATCAATGGAGTTGCTTTTGCCTGCAATCATCAGAGATACCTACGGAATAGCCAAAGAGGAGATTTGTGGACTTGCATTGAACGGAACGAAGAGGATTTTTGTAAAATTTAGTTCGGCGACTGTGTATGAGGCAGTTGTGAATAAGTTTCAAGAGGTGGCCATACCAGTTAACCATGCTGTGACGGTGCGGCTGCATGATGTGTCCAGCTATTACACATGGGTTAAGATCAGGAATGTGCCGTTCGAGGCGGATGCATCTGACATCCGGTTCATTATGTGTAAATACGGCACAATACATACGATCACTGCAGGAAGGTGGTCAGTTGGCCAGTATATGGGGATACCTGAGGTGCATTCTCTGTCAAGATGACGCTCAGACATCCAATTCCATCGTACGTGGTGATGGAAGATTTCAGGACTCAGGTTTTTGTAACATACGCTGGGCAGCGAAGCACTTGCCGTTTGTGCGGGTCGTATGATCACCTGGCTGCGCAATGTGAAAGAAGACGTGGTGATAGGGACCAGCAGCAACGACGAGATGTGGAGGAAAGGAGAGAGGATCAAGATCAACTGTTTTCGACTCTGCCTCAGCAGAGTTTGACATGGAGTGAGGAGGTTGAGAGGGCCGAAGAAAAGGAGATGGCGGGGGCTACGCGGGGGGACGACATCACTTCCCTGGACGTTGTACAAGTGCTTGATGAGGTCATCGCGGAAGCGAATGGTAGTGACGCGGAAACTACGATAGTGTCGACGTTTGAGAACATTTTGGATAATGAGAGTCCTTGTCCGGATGTTGGTACAGACCTGGATCATGGGTCTGCAGTTGAGGAGGGCGTGGTGACGCCAACCCAGACTGAAGTGTGTCGTAAGGATGCACAGTTGGTGAGAACTGTGGAGGTGGAGGTTCATCATGGCACTGAGCTGGATGACTTGATGCAGGTCGCGGGTACGACGCGAAAGCGCGCAGCAGTGCTTTCGGATTCCGACGACGTGCTTACGCCCGCACAAAGACCTGGGAAGAAAACATGGGCGGAAGCCATGCGGAGAGGTTCAAGTGGCGCCCAGGGGCAGGGGTTGGGTAAGGGTGGACAGAAAGGAGGGGGGGAGGGAAAAGGGTGCACTGAAACGATCAGGTGATAAGTCGGTAGTGTCAAGAGGGAAACCCCCTTTGTCGGTTTTAAGTGCCTGACATTGAACATCAATGGCTTGAGGTCTCAGAGAAAGTGTGAGTGGTTTAAGGAATATTTGGTGCGTCATGACGTTGACGTTGTGTTCTTGCAGGAACACAATTATAGACCGGGTTATGAGTTGAAGGTGGATGGGTATAATGTGTATGTTGAGCATGCAGTCAGATTGAAAGGAGGTGTGGCCATTTTGGTGAAAGAAACTAGCCCGTTGGTCGTCAGGCATAGTGAGGGGGGAGAGGGGAGGGTGATTCGCGTGGATGGGTTATGGGGTCAGATACAGATGACGTTGGTGTGTGTGTATGGCCCAGCAGAGGGAGATGTGAGGATAAAGAATAAATTCGTAAGGGACGTTCTGGTATATTATTTGCGTGGATTGCCGGGGGTTGCTGTGATAGGAGGTGACTGGAACTGTGTGATAAGGAATAAGGATGTTGAACCGAGAGGGGCAGGGCATTGTTTGAGGATATTGGGAGAATTGTTATCCGGGATAGGATTGACAGATGTTGAGGGAGGTGAGGTGGTGGAGCACACATTTATTAAGCGTGGGTATGCGGCTAGGCTCGATAGATTATACGTTCCCAGGACAGTTGTAATACATAGTGTGAGGGTAATGGACGTAGTATTTTCTGATCACAGGGGTGTTTTGGTGGATATAGGTTGGGAGGGGTTGCCGAGAAGGTGTAAGGGGTTTTGGAAGTTGAATGTAAAGTTGTTGCAGCAAGAAGAGTATCAACAGTCATTTGTTCAATTGTGGGAGGAGTTGGTGACGGAGGCGCCTGGGAATAGTGAATTGGTTAGTTGGTGGGACTCTGTGGCGAAATCTTGTATTAAGGAATTTTATATCGTAGTGGGAGGGAATATAACAGGTTGAAGTATGGGTACCAATCTTATCTTGAGGGACAGTTGAGAGCTTGCTACGAGCGTGGGAGTGCTAGTCATCCGGTGGATGATATTGAGGGATTAAAGGAGCGTATCAGGGATTTGCAAAATGAAAGATTTGATGGCGCGCGAGTTTTGGGTGGGCTGGAAGAGGTGTTATGGGGTGACAGGCCTTCGGCATGCGTGTTGAGGAAACAGCGTAAGAGAAGAGTGGCGACGGAGATGATGGGATTAACTGTTCATGTGGGGATGGGAGGGTATAGAGAGGGGCAGGTATTAGTAACGACAGAGGGTATGAGTGGTTATCTAGATGCATGGTTTAGGTCATATGCACAAAACGGAGGTATTCGAGATGAGGCTTTAAAGGAAATGGGAGGTTTCGTGCAATGTGAGATTGATGGTATGGATAGGGTAACATTAGAAGGTCCGATCACGGAAAGTGAGATTTCGCAAGCTTTGTCTGGTGCAAGTTTATTTAAGGCGCCAGGTGTAGATGGGTTGCCTAATGATTTTTACGTTAGGAATTGGGAAGTATTGAGAGGATTTTTAGTTAGGTTATTCAATGTAATGAAGGATGATGGGGAAATGGGGGAGCAGCAAAGGACTGCTGTCGTGGTATTAGTTCCGAAAGGTGGACAGACTACAGTAGAGGATTACCGAGCAATATCGCTTATGTGTGGCGATTATAAGTTATTTGCACGAATATTAGGGAATAGAATAAAAAAGGTGATAGGTAACGTAATTGACAGAGGACAATATGGGGTACCGGGTAGGACAATGTATGAAGGGCATGGAGTTCTTAGAAGTTTTATAGAAAAGAGGGGGGGGTTGGGGGGTGGGGGTGTGTTGGCATTGGATTGGCGAGCTGCTTACGATAGTGTGGAGAGGGATGCGTTATGGAGGTTCATGCGTTGGCAGGGATTCGGGAAGGAAATTATATCTTGGGCGAAAACATTGTATCAGGGAGCATCTATGAGAGTACAGGTTAATGGAAGGCTAGGTGTTAACATTCAGATGGGAAGGGTTTGCGACAGGGTTGCCCTCTATCGCAAATATTGTTTGCGTGCCTCCAGGATCCCTTTTATAGGGCAGTTAGGTGGAGTATCGCAAGTGGAGGGGTTAGTAATGAACGAGAGGGTTGGCCGGGTATTGTGGGTTATGTGGATGATACAACTGTATTGGTGAGGGATGAGACGGATTTACACAAGGTTGGAAAGGTGGTAGATGTGTTTGGAGAGGCTACTGGGATGGAAATTAATGTGGCAAAGTCTAAGTATATGGACCTAGGCAATAACGTAAATAGATGGGACTGTAGGGCGCGGGTGGAGTGTGGTGGATCAGCTATTGATTTGTGGGATAGTGTACGCTAAGAATGATAGGGTCGCACAAGAGGTAAATTCGATGCGCACCATGGATGGGGTATTGAAAAGATTGGGTGGTTTGAGGACGGCGCAGCTAACGTTGCATCAGAGGGTCATTGTGACGAACGTGCTGTTGTATAGTAAGATATGGCACGTGGTGGCAGTATACCCGCTGAGGCGGCGAGAGGTGCAACGGTTGCAGCATGGGATTTTCCGATTTATATGGGGATCGGGTTGTGACTGGCTAAGTAGAGGGTGGTGACGCTTCCCGTTAGCCACGGGGGCTGGGGCTTATACATTTAGAAAAGCGTATGATGAGTGTGTATCTAAAACGCGGGTATTTGGGGGAGGTGGGGGCGAGGAAAGGGGGGCTAGAAAAACTGCGTATGGATATGCAACGATGGTGGGGGGGTAAGGATTTAATGATTGGTGAGGCCATGTTGAGGGTTTTAATGACGGTGAGGGATCCGAAGCGCCTTAAATTGAGGATTCTTGAGAGGGTGGGGGGTGGGTCTGTGGTGGCGGCAGTTGAGGGGGCATACCCCATGTATGCGTGGGGGAATATCTGGAAATGTTTACGGCAATTGCGTATTAAACCAGGTGTAAGGGAGGTAATGTTTAGGTTTCTACATGGAATCTTGCCGTCTGGTGTTGTGTTATTTAATAGGAGACTCAGGGAGGGTGGGGAGTGCAAAGTGTGTGGATGTTCCGAGACTATTTTTCATGCGGTGTATTTTTGTAATTATTTAGAAGCTGTAAGGGTATGGTTAGGTAGGGTAGTTAGGTTAGTGGGTGGGGAAGGGTTACAGGTGTTAAGGGTGTTAAGTTTAGATATAGGTGGGATGAGTCAGATGGTGGTGAATACGGTTGCGTTTGTGGTTACTGATTTTATTTATACGTCTTGGGCTATGAGGGAAGTGGGTGTGAGGGAGGTGGGTGTGAGGGAGGTGGGTGTGAGGGAAGTGGGTGTGAGGGAGGTGGGTGTGAGGGAGGTGGGTGTGGATGAAAGAATAAAGGTGTTAGCGGCCACCATTTATAGAACTAAGTGTCGCAATAGGGATCTTTATGGGGGAAGGTGGGAGACAGTGTTTACTGAGGGATACCCGAGTTTTAAGTTAAAGGATTTACGGGATTTAAGTGTAAATGGGTAGCGACGGGCTAGTTTCTTGAGCGGAGATGTGTGGATGGCTTTTAAAGTGTGTGACTGGATTTGCACTGATACATTTATGCTTATCCTGAGTAGTGAGTGTGGTGTGGGTGGTGTTTTTACACATGTGTTCCCTTTATGTCGTGAAGATTTTGGATGGTATATGTACGTAATGTATTGGAGCACTACATCATTGTGTGTATACAAGGTGAAAGAAAAGGTAGAATCTTAAAGTTTTTATGTGTGTGAGAATGACTGTTCGTTATTGTGAGAGTGCCTTCAAAGATGTTATAGAAAGCACATACTAAATGGTGTTACTAAGGTATGCCATATGACTGTATCGAATATGCTGTGATACAAAGTCCGGGGTTTCCCTTCTTGTAGGATGCATTCTGTAAGACACAATTTCTGTATATCAGAAGGTTCGAAGTTTACATAGCTGTCATGAGTAACGTGGTACAGTTTTGTATTATGCGAGATTGTATTTTGGTACATAAGGCCTAACATATAATGTTTCAGCGGCCTGGTTAAGATTATATAGTACATAAGAACATAAGAACATAAGAAAGGAGGAACACTGCAGGAGGCCTGCTGGCCCATACTAGGCAGGTCCTTTACAATTCATCCCACTAACAAAACATTTGCCCTACCCAATTTTCAATGCCACCCAAGAAATAAGCTCTGATGTGAAAGTCCCACTCAAATCCAACCCATCCCACTCATGTACTTATCCAACCTAGATTTGAAACTACCCAAAGTCCCAGCCTCAATAACCCAACTAGGTAGACTGTTCCACTCATCAACTACCCTATTTCCAAACCAATACTTTCCGATGTCCTTTCTAAATCTAAACTTATCTAATTTAAATCCATTACTGCGCGTTCTCTCTTGGAGAGATATCCTCAAGACCTTATTAATATCCCCTTTATTAATACCTATCTTCCACTTATACACTTCGATCAGGTCTCCTCTCATTCTTCGTCTAACAAGTGAATGTAACTTAAGAGTCTTCAATCTTTCTTCATAAGGAAGATTTCTGATGCTATGTATTAATTTAGTCATCCTACGCTGAATGTTTTCTAACGAATTTATGTCCATTTTGTAATACGGAGACCAGAACTGAGCTGCATAATCAAGGTGAGGCCTTACTAATGATGTATAAAGCTGCAGTATGCCCTCTGGACTTCTGTTGCTTACACTTCTTGATATAAATCCCAGTAATCTATTTGCCTTATTACGTACGCTTAGGCATTGCTGTCTTGGTTTAAGGTTGCTGCTCACCATAACCCCCAAGTCCTTTTCGTAATCTGTATGGCTAAGTTCTACATCATTTAATTTATAAGTACTAGGGTTAGGGGCACTCCCAAGCTTCAGAACCTTGCATTTATCTACATTGAACTGCATCTGCCACTTTTCTGACCAAGAATAGAGTTTGTTTAAATCCTCCTGAAGTTCCCTAACATCTACGTTTGAATCAATTATCCTACCTATCTTTGTGTCATCGGCGAATTTGCTCATATCACTAGTAATTCCCTCATCAAGATCATTGATATATATTATAAATAACAACGGGCCCAAGACTGATCCCTGTGGAACGCCACTTGTTACAGATCCCCACTCGGATTTAACCCCATTTATGGACACTCTCTGCTTCCAGTCAGTGAGCCATGACTCGATCCACGAGAGCACTTTTCCCCCAATGCCATGAGCTGCCACTTTCTTTAACAGTCTATGGTGCGGAACTCTATCAAAGCCTTACTAAAATCTAAGTAAATAATATCAAATTCTTTATTGTGGTCAACAGCCTCAAAAGCTTTACTGAAGAAAGTTAATAAATTAGTTAGACAAGACCGGCCTCTTGTGAATCCATGCTGAGTATCATTAATCAAGCTATGCTTATCGAGATGGCTTCTTATAATCTCAGCTATAATTGACTCTAGTAATTTGCCTACAATTGAGGTCAGGCTTATTGGGCGGTAATTTGACGGTAACGACTTGTCCCCTGTTTTAAAAATAGGAGTTACATTAGCCATCTTCCACATATCAGACACTACACCTGTTTGAAGAGATAAATTAAAAAATATTAGTTAATGGTTCACAGAGTTCCATTTTGCATTCCTTAAGAACCCTTGAAAAAACCTCATCAGGACCCGGCGACTTATTTTGCTTCAGTCTGTCTATCTGCCTCACAACCATCTCACTAGTGACTGTGATGTTACATAATTTATCTTCTTCTAGCCCACTGTAAAAATTAATTACTGGAATATTGTTAGTGTCTTCCTGTGTAAAAACTGAGAGAAAATAATTATTTAAAATCAAGCACATTTCATTCTCATTGTCAGTAAGGTGCCCCTAGTTATTTTTAAGGGGACCTATCTTATCTCTAACTTTTGTTCTATAGACCTGGAAAAAACTTTTTGGGTTAGTTTTAGAATCCCTAGCAACTTTAATTTCATAGTCCCTTTTAGCTTTTCTTATCCCCTTTTTAATGTCCCTCTTAATGTCAATATACTGATTCATAAGATGACCCTCACCTCTTTTGATACGCCTATAAATTCCTTTCTTATGCCCTAGTAGATATTTGAGCCTATTATTCATCCATTTTGGGTCATTTCTATTTGATCTAATTTCTTTATATGGGATAAACGCTCTTTGAGCAGCATGTATAGTGTTCAGAAAACTGTCATATTGATAGCTCTCTTCGTTACCCCAGTCAACAGATGATAAGTGTTCTCTAAGCCCATCGTAATCTGCTAAGCGAAAAATCTGGGACTGTTACTGAGTTATCGCTACTATCGTACTTCCATTCAATGCTAAATGTAATTGACTTGTGGTCGCTAGCACCCAGTTCCTCTGAAATTTCTAAATTATTAACAAGGGATTCATTGTTTGCCATAACTAAGTCAAGCAGGTTATTTCCCCTTGTAGGTTCTGTCACAAACTGCTTCAAAAAACAATCTTGAAATACTTCTAAGAAGTCGTACGATTCTAAATTCCCAGTCAAGAAATTCCAATCAACATGACTAAAGTTAAAGTCTCCTAGAATTACTACATTATCGTGCCTTGTGGCCTTAACAATTTCCTCCCATAGTAGTTTCCCTTGGTCCCTATCTAAGTTAGGGGGACGGTATATCACTCCTAAAATCAGTTTTTCATGCCCCTCTGAAATTCTATCCAAACAGACTCTGTATGTGTTACTTCAGACTTAATACCCTGTTTTTATGCAACAGTTCAAGCGATCCGGACATACAATGCCACCCCACCCCCCCTCCCAATACTTCTATCTTCTTGGAACAATTAAAAACCCTGAATATGACATTCCGCAGGCATGTCCCGACTTTTTGAATTAAACCACGTCTCAGTTAAGGCAAATACATCAATGTTACCTACACTAGCAACTAATCTCAACTCGTCCATCTTATTCCTAGCACTACGGCAATTAGCATAATAAACATTGAAAGACTCTCCTTTCTCTTTACCCTTCCTGCTCATTTCTATTTTCCTACTAAACCTATTACTGTCCTTATCACCCAAGGTCCCTGGCTTTTCAATATCTATCTCGTTCTTATTATTACTAGTTTCCCTAGAACTCGTAATATTACTACACTGGGACTTCACTGTTTTCCTGCCAAAACCCATACCACTAAACTATTCCTAGTTAAAGTCCTAACTGCTCCCTCCACTGCAGTTGCCAGTGCTTCCACCCCACACCTAGATAAGTGAACCCCATCCCTAGCATACATGTCATTTCTGCCATAGAAGAGGTCCCAGTTGTCAATGAATGTTACCGCATTTTCCTTACAGTATTTGTCCAGCCAGCAATTGACACCAATTGCAATGGACAACCATTCACTTCCAACTCCCCTCCTTGGCAAAATACCACATATGAGAGGGTTCCCACCCTTACTTCTAATTATTTCTATTGCTGACCTATACCTGCTAATCAGGTCCTCACTCCTACGTCTGCCAACATCGTTGCCTCCAGCACTGAGACAGATAATAGGATTGCTCCCATTACCTCTCATGATGTCATCCAGACGGCTAACAATATCCTCCATCCCAGCCCCAGGAAAGCAAACTCTCTGTCTCCTACTCCTGTCCTTCAAGCAGAACGCCCTATCCATATACCTAACTTGGCTATCCCCAACAACAACAATATTCTTACCTTCCTTAATGTCTTTCGTCGTGTCGTTCCCAGTAGTCAACTCACATTCGTCGGGTAGCACTGAGAATGTATTGGATGTTTCCACAACAGTTTCCACGGCAGTCTCTTTCTTCTTCATCGTTTCTACCTTTCCATTCGTCTTCTTAATCGTCAACTTCTTTCCCTGCTGTCCAGCCACTGACCAGTTTCCCTTCTTGACCTGAGGACTCAAAACAGGAGGACTACGAATCTTCTTGTTTTCCTCGGTCAATCGCCTAATTTCCAAATTCGCCAACCTCAATTCTTCCTTAAGCTGTTGGTAAAGTTGCTCGATGGAGGGCATCTTGCTTCAATTCTAGAGAGCGCGCAAACAGGTCTTCACAGAGCCAAGTACACGTCAACACTGCGCAAATGCCAACTCAATCAGGAGCTACTGCGCAGCACGTCCGCACGGCCCAATAGCGATGCCGTGTTAAATATTTTAAGTACACGCTGTTGTTTTCCCTTTGCTATTTTATTGTTTAAAGTCACATATAAGAGTATATGTAAGGTAATATAAAAATGTATATTGATTTTGTGTAAATACGCAATTTCAGATGACTTTGTTGGATCAGGTGTGCATATGAGTTCAAGTAGCGGTGTATATTATGTATTAATACTGGTATAGGGTATATAGTGTATGAAGAAGTCTTGGGTGGATTGCACCCGTGTTGAGATATAGAGTATATTATCCTTGTATGCTAGGCAAAGTTTTCATAATTGTTACTTAGAGTAAGTAGTATCCTGCGCTCTTATAGTATGTCGATGTTTTGTAGGTATTTGATGAGGGGGGGGTACCTTTTACTTCCAGAGCACATATGTACGACTTTATAAATGTACCTTTGGTGGGGGTGGATGTATAGGTTTTAATGGTATGTGGTGAGGTTTTTACCTTTAAGAATTGTTTTGTATATAAAACTTGGCATAAGATGTTTAAGTGTGCTGAAGTAGATTCTCTGGATATGTTGTTGGTACACCTGTGCGAAGTTTCTTTTTCTTTTTTGATGGTGTATACGTATGTTGTACTTTAATTTTGTTGTTATATGTTGATTGGTTTCGTAACATGTTTGCTTACACGTATAATGTATACTGTATTTTAAATACAAAAAAAAAAAAATGTATAGAGGATGAGGGACAGTTTGTGTCAGCACAAAGTTAAATGTTTGTGTATTTTGACAATGTAATTTATAATTCTGGGTAAGAACTGATACTATGTTCTTTTATTTATTTAATGTATTGTATTGTTTTAAATAAAATATAAAAAAAAAAAATCTGGAGATCAAAACTGGATGACATATTCAACATGGGTTCTAACGGGTGCATTATAAAAGTCAATATTCAACATAGGTTCTAACAGGTGTATTATGAAAGTCAGTATGGTGTCTGGTGTTGTGAGCAGGAAGTTCCGAGGTTTGAAACCATTACTTGGTGCTTTTTAAATATTAACTTTGAAGGAATTCAGGGAAACCGGTTATTTTCATACAGTCCGACTTGAGTCCTGGAAATGGGAAGTACAGTGCCTGCACTTTAAAGGAGGGGTTTGGGATATTGGCAGTTTGGAGGGATATGTTGTGTATCTTTATATGTATATGCTTCTAAACTGTTGTATTCTGAGCACCTCTGCAAAAACAATGATAATGTGTGATGATTACTCAAAGGTAATCTCCAATTTCGGTTAGTTTGTTACCAGATACTGTGTATTCATAAAACAAACCACAGTACAGGTGGGGGTTGAATCCATGGAATCCATGAATCCCCAATGGAAATAAGTCACTCTGTCTGACTTTTTTGGGTTATCCTAGGTTCTCTACACATATGCTGCTATGTATGATAATTTTATGTAACTGTATTGTGTATACCTGAATAAATTTACTTACTTACTTAAGTGAGTCGTAAAGCTCGAGGCCACCAAGCAAACCGCTCGGCCAGCTGGCTACATTAAGATTCATCCAACTAGGTATGGAAGAAATCACAATAAAACGCATGATTTTAAATATGAGGAGATACCAGAGTGAACATACGAAATAAAACCTGAGCGCTTTCATGTGCTTCCTATTCGGAGGAATAGAAAGCTGAGGCAAAAGAAGCAGATTTTAAATGTTAAACCCTGAGGTGGCACCTCCGAGAAGGTGACAACGCTTCACACAAACCTATCCCGCACAAACCTAACTCACACATACATTTTTCCAGCATTAAATAAAATTCTTCGCCTGACAAGGAACACACACTATATTTTGTGAAAAATATTTTTACCTTAAAGATTATGAACAATATTCCGGACTATAAAACTGTCAAGTTTATACATTCCAGAACACAGATTTGAAGTATGTTGTGCATCGTTTTTGATAAGAGATGATTATACAATATTTTGTTGAACTATAGAATTACAGGGAAGTAATTCTTTGGCATTAGTCCAATCTGAATAATGGCCTGTATCTCGTATACGAATGAACAAATCACTGGTTTCTTCTCCAATAGATACTGCCTATTAATGTTGTTTAACTCTGGTCTCATGAGATTTGCCAGTTCGTCCTCAATAAAAGGTATCACCACTTTTGCTCCTGGAACAAGACAAATATCAATCAACTGTTGTAAATTAAGGAAACAAATGGATATGAAGGGATAGAAAATTATTTTTCTTCATAGAGTAAAAGACAAATAAACTAAACACAAGTGGTAAGACCTGCAACCATTGAAAACAATAAAAAATATATATAATTAAAAATTGGCTGACGACATGACACTACAGGCACAAATCTGGTCCTGAAGTTTGAAACTGGTAGTTATAAACACACACACACACACACACACACACACACACACACACACACACACACACACACACACACACACACACTTAAAAGCACACAAACATATACACATACGTACACACACACTCACGCACTGGAATGGCTGGAAGGCAAGTTCATGAGGAATAACATAAGGGAAAGGGGAAGGATATAGCGACCCGTATAGATGGTGATCTGGAAAGTGAAAGCAAAAGAACCAAGACACTTGCAATAAAAACCCTAAAAACAGAAGTGGCTGTTCAGCACGCAATTCAGACAGCAACAATCCAAGGAACAAATACTGGTGTCGGTATTCAGGATTATTACAATATTTTTTTTTCCATAATTCTTGCCAGAGTAAATACACTATACAGAAACCAGTACCAAAGAAAAGTTGTTGATAAAGTGACACCTAATATTTACAGAGGATTTCACCCACAAGTACGAGGCGCAGAGTTATCGTTTACTTAAGATATACAAACAAAAGGGTTGCAATTACCGGAGTACCAACTCGGGGCCTCATACGAGTGAAACGCCATGAATGTATGAAATAGTTTATTGTAGATCAGGGGAAAGCTGGAAGAGTCAGTTGACTGCTGTAGTTTATGGGAATGTAAAAGCAAAACGAGACCAGTGAAGGTTGAAATAATGAAAAATTCTTCTTGAAAAATTACATATTAATGTAAATACGCGAGATATAAGTCATGAGGAGATAGCAAAGTCGCAGCAAAACAGTGATGACAAAATTTATGATACGGTGAGCAGCTAGGAGTCAAATGCAAAATATGGATGACACATTTATCATTGTCATGGACTTACTGAAGATGGAAGTGACGAGGATAGTGTTGGAGGGCAAAACACTAGAGAAGGAATTAATGAGGGAGAAGAATATAAGAAAAGACGAAGTAGGGGGAATACGAGAAGAACTAATGAGGGGGAATACGAGTTTACGAATGGAGGAAGGAGGAAAGAGTGAGAAAGAGTAACACATGAGAGGAGGCAGTGAGAGAAGGAAATGAACTAGGGAAGGAAGTAGTAAGAGAGGGAAATGAACTAGGGAAGGAAGCAGAAAGTGACAGGGAAATAAATTAGGGAAGGAAGTGGTGAGTTAGGGGAACACACAAGTTAAGAAAGTGGTGGAAGCAGACTTCATACATGAATTCATATCTAAATACAGCAAAGCCTTCGGCGCTGAGGATGCATCACATTGGCTGATTAATTGTTAGCAGCCGATGCTTGAAGTGGTCGAGCTGCGTCCAGCCACATGCATTCTCGCTTGTCCTAGGCAACTTACATCTTCTCTCTACACACTATGTAGCTTAGGATATGGAGATAAATGATATAAAATACTGACACGATGGAAAAATAGACAAAAATGCAGTATAATGCGATCCACTATCGAATAGATTTCGCCCACACAGTGGGCATTACCAAGTTACAAACAGATCTACCTGAGCATATAGTACATGAGTATATATAAGGATGATAGTGATGTGAAGAGTCAGGGGGCGGAATGCTGAAAAGATGTTCGATTTGAGAAGGACATTCACGGAACTGGCAAGTAGGTTTGTTGCTGTCTAGGATTACAATGAGCACGTTTACTAGCAAAAGGTTCAGCTGTGTTGTAAAGTCGTTGTTCTTGTTGAAATTATTACATATACAGATATATGATTCAAAGATCCTGCTGTACTGAATGTTTTCTTCGCTGTAATTAATTAAATGACTGTAGAAATTTCGGTGTAAAACACAGGCATTCCTGAAATCGTCCATTCTCCTGGCGTATGGGTGTTATGAAATACGTGATTGAAAGCCTCTGGATATTCGCCCACATATAATTGGTTGCAGTCGTTGAAAGGGATTACGTATACCCCTGCAGAGGATTGAAATTGGTGATGTCTTTGATGATGGAGGATGTTGAAATACTTGGAATGCTGTTTTGATAAAGATGTTGGAGACGTGTATGGCAACGGAGTTAGTGGGGAGGACTATGTATCTCCTCTTGGTGGTCTCATGCCTGAGTGAGTTGAAGATGTTATGAGTAATGAGGAAATTCTTCATCAAGAAATTCACTACAACAAATTTGGAGGGTACTAAGGAAGAAGCCTTTGGTTACACCACGTTTAGTTTTGGTGTCGTGGTGAGAGTAGAGGTGGAGAAAATTGTGTTCGTTAGTTGGTTTACGGTAGACTTTAAATCGAAGTTCGTGGTCAGTTTTGCAGAGAACATCAAGGAAAGCAAGTGTCGTCGACTTCTTCTAGCTTATGCTGGACTGAGGGCTCGACCTGGTTGAACTTGTGTTGGAGAGCAGGAAGGTTGAAGCTTCTGGGAGTTATGATGAGAAAGTCGTCAGCGTAATCGAGCTTCTAAATGTTGTTCCAGGTATGGGTTCGTCAGTACAACACTAAGTGGGGACCCCATGGGCAGTCTAAAAGTAAGTTGAAAAAAAGATAATTTTCAAAAGAGAAATAAGTGTAACCAAGACACAGTTCAACAAGGTCGATGAAATCGCTGGCTGGAACAGCAGGGTCGATGAAATCGTCAATTTTCCAGCAAAGGAGATCGATGGCTTGTGTAACAGTTACTTGGTAAATAGGGTTGTCAAGTCTAGGCTGGAGAGTTTCTTGCTCCAGATGTTAATGTGGCGGATGCGACTGAAATCACCAGTGTGTTTAAGATGTACTCGACTGATTGTGCCCAAGAGTTTAGAGGAAGAATCTTTAAAAGTTGGTGTGGAGCAGTGCCTATTTCAGAGATGGGCCTCAGTGGATTTCCTGGCTTGTGAGTTTTCGGCAGATCGTCCTTTCTGGCTGGTTTAGGGTTGCTGACAATGGTGTTCAGAAGTTTATTCGCTTGTTGTGAGTCCTTTTAGCAGAAGACACAAACATCAGGATCACCAGCGCTGTTAACGTAGGTGCCATGGAACAAAACGCTCATTCTAATAAATGACCCAGACACCTACAAAACTCTCACAGCAAACCAAGTGAGAACCTAACCAAACCTTTTCTTCGCAAGGCTCGCCTCACTATGAGGGACTCATTACAAATGAAGAAACTTGTTCACACCACTGCACCCTTCACTATGCTTCCTGTATATACTCATGTACTCTCTACTCAAGTAGAGCCGTTTGTGACTTGATGAAGCCTACCATGTGAGCGAAACGTACACAAAAAAAGGCATTATACTGCATTTGTGCCTATTTTTCCATAGCCTAACCTATATTATCCTAGAGAACTAGCTTATCACTCAACTGTCTACACAAACCTTCCTCAGAGACCTAATCTACTAATCCACACTACATATTTTAGCCTGGCCTATCCTGGGTAACTATCCTATTATTCCAGACTCTCTATAGCTTAGCCTCACCTATTCTAGAAAATTAATCTAACACTCAAAATACGATACATTCGACGATATATAGCATTCACTGAACTATATATGTAAAGAACTGACTTCCCATTCCACAAACTACTTAAGAACGATGGAACACTGCAGAAGGCCTACTGGCCCATGCGAGGCAGGTCCAAGTCTCCTACCGGCTTAAGCCAATGCACCCAACCTAGTCAGGTCAGGTCACATTGACTTAAGGGAGGAACACGGCAACCGACCTGGTAGCACAAGCTATCAGGTCTAACTCACACCCACCCACATCTACTCATGTATTTATCCAACCTATTTTTAAAAGCTACACAACGTTCTGGCCTCTATAACGGTACTTGGGAGTTTGTTCCACTCATCCACAACTCTATTACCAAACCAGTACTTTCCTATATCCTTCCTGAATCTGAATTTTTCCAACTTAAAACCATTGCTGCGAGTCCTGTCTAGGCTAGATATTTTCAGCACGCTATTTACATCCCTTTATTTATTCCTGTCTTCCATTTATACACCTCAATCATATCCCCCCTAATTCTACGTCTTTCTAGAGAGTGCAGTTTCAGGGCCCTTAGTCTATCCTCATAGGGAAGGTTTCTGATACATGGGATCAACTTTGTCATCCTCCTTTGTACATTTTCCAGAGAATTTATATCCATTCTGTAATACGGTGACCAAAACTGTGCAGCATAATCTAAATGAGGCCTAACCAAGGATGTATAGAGTTGAAGAACAACCTGAGGACTCCTATTATTTATGCTTCTTGTTATGAAGCCAAGGATTCTATTAGCTTTATTGCGAACACTTATGCACTGTTGTCTTGGTTTCAGATTACTGCTAACCAGAACTCCTAAATCTTTTTCGCAATCCGTAATATTAAGATCTACATTATTTAGTTTATATGTGGCATGGTTATTGTCCTGTCCAACATTTAGAACTTTGCATTTGTCTATATTAAACTGCATCTGCCACTTCTCCGACCACTGCATCAGTCTATTCAAATCTTCCTGGAGTGCTCGAATGTCCTCGTCAGAATGAATTCGACGGCCTATTTTGGTGTCATCGGCAAACTTGCCGATGTCGCTCTTTATGCCCTCATCTATGTCGTTTATGTAGATTGTGAACAGCAGGGGGCCCAACACTGACCCCTGTGGAACACCGCTCGTGACGCTTCCCCACTCTGATTTCTCCCCATTTATGCAAACTCTCTGCTGCCTATTTGTCAACCATGCCTCTATCCAGGAAAAAATTTCTCCTCCTATTCCATGTGCTTTAATTTTCCTCAATAGTCTCTGATGTGGGACCCTGTCAAAAGCCTTACTGAAGTCCATATACACAATATCATATTCATTACCATGATCTACCTCCTCAAATACCTTAGTGAAAAAAGTTAATAAATTCGTAAGGCAGGAACGCCCCTTTGTAAAACCATGCTGAGATTCGTTGATTAATTTATGCTTTTCAAGGTGGCTACGAACTGCTCGGCAATTATTGATTCCATAAATTTTCCCACTATGGAGGTTAGGCTTATTGGTCTATAGTTCGAAGCTAAGGACCTGTCACCTGTTTTGAAAATAGGTATCACATTTGCCATTTTCCACTTATCTGGCACCATGCCAGTTTGTAGTGATATGTTGAAAAGATTAGCCAAAGGTGTGCTAAGCTCCTCTTTACATTCCTTTAACACTTGCATACAGTTCATCAGGGCCTGGGGATTTGTTAGGTTTCAATTTATCTATTTGCCTAAGGACCATGTCACTTGTGCCCCTAATTGTGCACAGTTTATTATCGTCCTGTTCTACATAATTTATCATTACTGGTATATCGCTGGTATCCTCCTGTGTAAAAACTGAGAGGAAGTATGTGTTTAAAAATTCTACACATTTCCTTATCACTGTCAGTGAGCTGACCCGAGGAACTTTTGAGTGGGCCTATCTTGTCCCTGATCTTACTTCTGTATACCTGAAAGAATCCTTTTGGGGTTAGTCTTCGATTCTCTTGCAACTTTAACCTCATAATCTCTTTTCGCTTTTCTAATTCCCTTTTTTATTTCTCTCTTTAAACTGAATATATCGATTTCTTAATTGGCCCTCTCCTCTTTTGATTTGCCTATATATGCCTCTCTTTTGACCAATCAGATATTTTAATCTATTGTTCATCCATTTAGGATCATTTTTGTTTGATCTGATTTCCCTATTTGGAACATAATTTGACTGAGCAGCTAGAACTATGCCCTGGAAAGCATCATATCGGCAACCATCACCACCTACCTGACCCTTAGTCAGGTCATTCCAGTTCAGCCCACCTAAGTAATTTTTCAGTCCTATGAAATCAGCCAAGCGAAAGTCAGGGACGGAGACTTGATTGCCATTATTAGGGGAATTCCATGATATATTAAAAAACTGAGTGATTTGTGATCACTTCCCCAAGCTCATCATTAACATCAAGATTATTAATTAGTGTTTCCCTACTGGCAAGAACCAAGTCAAGGAGGTTATTTCCCCTAGTTGGCTCCGTCACAAACTGTTTTAAAAAACAATCCTGGATCGTATCAAGAAAGTCACCCGACTCTAAATTTCCTGTCAAATTGCTCCAGTCAATCTGTCTATAGTTGAAATCTCCCATTAGCACAACATTTTCGTATGTAGATGCCTTACGAATTTCGTCCCATAGAAGTTTACTGCACTCCCTATCAAGATTTGGGGCCCTGTAAATCACACCCAAAATTAGTTTTTCTCGGCCCTCGAGAAGCTGTAACCAAACAGATTCAGTGGCTGACGCTTCTAATTTAATATCTTGTCTTACACAACAATTTAAATTGTCTCTGACATACATCGCTACTCCACCACCTTTCCTGTTGACCCTGTCAGTGTGGAATAATTTATAGCCTTGTATGTGACATTCAGAGGGCATCTCTCTATCTTTCAGATTGAGCCAGGTCTCTGTTATAGCAATAATATCTATGTTTCCTGCACTTGCAATTAATCTTAGCTCATCTATCTTATTTCTAACACTCCTGCTATTAGTATAGTAAACCTTAAGGGAGCTAGTCCCTTGCTGCCCTCTGCTGCCCCCCTTTGTTAGCTGACCTGTTCTATTGTCTTTATTTATAACTTCATGCTGAATGCCTTTTATACATTTACTGTTTCCAACCTAGTGTTGCAACCTGCTTGTTTCCCACACACACCCATACCTCTATCTTCCATCAGTTTAAAATCATAGGCATTTCACCAATGCCTTCTCAATCGAGTCTGCAAGTGCTACCACCCCTGCCCCAGAGAGATGTACCCCATCCCTTGCATACATATCATGTTTGCCATAAAAGTTGTTCCAGTTGTCAATGAATGGGATTGGGAAGTTCCCTTTCAGTATCTGTCTAGCCAGCAATTTACACCCAATTGCCCTAGACAACCATTCATTTCCTACTCCCCTTCTAGGCAAGATGCTACATATGATTGGGATCCCTCCCTTAGACTTAATGAATCTATAGCTGACCTGTACTTATCTAGCAGCTCTTCTCTCCTACCTTCCCAATATCATTTCCACCAGCACTGAGACAGATAATGGGCTTGTTCCCATTACCTGACATGATATTATCCAGCCTGTTGACAATGTCCCAACACCAGCTCCAGGGAAGCACACTCTATCTCTCATCTTCTTATTCCTATTACAAAAAGCACGGTCAATATATCTTACCTGAGAGTCACCAACCACAAGAATGCGCTTACCTTCATTAGCAGGGGCATGTAGTACCCTTACCTTCACTGGCCACTGAAGTACATTCATCCTGGAGAACAGAGAGAAGCGATTTCCTACCTTCAGATCTTCACTCTTAACTTTCCTTACTCTGATGCGCCTCCCATTACTGTGAACAACTCGCCACTTGCAGCAGGTGCTGGGCTGCACCTCACTGCTGGTAGCTGTTGCTACCTCCCCAACTACAGCCTCCTCACAGCGAGAGACAGACTGCACCTCACTGCTAGAAGTCTCATTCCCCACAACTCCAGCCACCTTAGTCTAGTTTGATATTTTTTACAGTTAATCCACCACTTCCAGTGATAAATAATTTATTGTTTTGAGATAAGGCTATCATATATCCCGTTTTGAAAGTTCTCTCCCGAAGTCTCGACCAGTTTGTCATTTTGTCCCGGACGGAAACATCGAAACAATAAAAATAAAAAAGAGAAATATGAAAAACGGAAATTTCAATAAATTTGCTACACTGCGCAGGTCTGCGCTTGAAGTATTCACCTCAGCCGACAGTTGACGCTGCTGTCACTCTCGGCACGACGCTCGTCCATGTCACAAGTATCCATGAAATTCTCTCTTGTTTACCTTCGGCAGTATAGTACTAACTGTAAGTTTGTAAATGATTTTCATCAATCCCTTAAATTTTCATTATTTTTTTTTAAAAGGGGAATGCCGCAATGTACTTTTTTATTTGTTTTTTTTTTAATTAATGGACATTTTGGTCTTATTTGTTTGCATTAAAGAAAATTACCCCGCTTTATATTTCGTAAATTTTGTGTTTTTTAAAAAAATTAAAAAATTTTTATTTGAGTTCAAGAAAATATAGTAAGCCTATTTTGAGGCAACACTAAACATTTTTAAAAAATATAACGAAGTTTTGGTCGCTATCCAGCAACACAGACATTAATTAAATCCAGTGTTCTGGTCGAAGTTAATATAAATTATTTTATCATTGTTTCCTGTGTAAGGTAATTTAAATATCTGACCATCAACCATGATAGGACTTTATATACATAAAAAAAGAATGTTTTAATCCGTAAATCACACAAAAATAATTAATCTAGCTAATTAAGAAATTGTGCACCAGGAAGAGATTGGAAATAATTGGGAAATAAACTTCTGAGATATACTGTACTTTCACATTGCACTCCGGTGGAAAACCCGAGAGGCGGGTGGTAATGGTGGGTTTGCGTGTGTGCGTGTGGGACTCTGACCACATATGTTCCTGTGTACTCACTTAGATCTCATCTATTTGTGAAGGAATATTTTTCTAATCTTTGCTACGCTATGTGTTTTTTTCAGTTAAGAATTGTGGTCTCGCGTTCTCACTGTTTATGGTGCTCAGTAATTTACTTTATTCATTTTCGTGGTGTTTATAATTTTTTCCCCTGTTAACTAACCGAGTATTTCTTCTTAACACTGTGAGTTATTTTGTAGCAAATATTAAAATTTTTCTCTTATTAATATTGTTTGGTTGGAACACAATACTTCAAATGCATGACTCACGAAATCGTAATGACACGATTGCAAACAAACCATACCACGGGTGGGGTTTGAACCTGCGACAGTCTGGAGTTCTGAGACACTGTCCGCGGGTTCAAACCCCCACCCGTGGTATGGTTTCTTCAAACGCATGTTAAGTCTCTCAACCCCCCTTTCAAAACATTGTTTTACGCATTTCTCCCTACATATTTTTAAAGATGGTCTGATATGCTTGCGTGATTCTTAGTATTGTATCAATGAGATCTTCGCGTGACAATCTCTTACCAATAGTTAATTATTTCCAGATCCCTCTAGCAGCATTTTTGTACGCTAGTTTATTTTTCCTACCACTTCCATTACGTGACACTTATCTATGTTAAATACTGTCAACAGTCTTCAACTCTACTTTCTCGATTTAACAAAATCTTACATTATATATTTTTTTATTTATAAAAACAGTTTCAGGGGAAGAAATACTCCTTGTGGAACGCCTCTGGCAGTGGTTTGCAATAAACACATTCATATAATAATTTAATATTGTTTTTTAAAAATGTGTCTTCCAACCAGTGAAGAAATTTGTCTTCATTAAAAGTGTATCATATGATGTTTAACCTTCAATATAACTTCATATCAGACGATGTTTCGCCAAAATAGGGTTTTTATATTAGATGACGTTTCCCCCTAAACATGGCTTTAATTCTAGCGATATTTCTCCCTGGATAGGGCAATATTAAGTAATTTTGATTTTTGTTTTTCCAATGCTAGTTTCTCATATTTCACTATATTTTATCTACAGGTATTAAGCTTTAAAACACAGCCCGAGAATTTTTTGAGTATTTTGAATAATATTTTTCTTCCTAATCTCCTAAAGAATTTTGTCACTTTTACTAAGTAGATTCTGAAAATAAGTATTTAGAAAATCTAATAGCAGTTTTAATATTGATTAAATGCAACTTTCTCCACTTACTGAGAAATATAGAGATAGACAGTATAATAACCGGATGTACTCCTCCTAACCCTTTAGGGGTCCATTTCCTAGTCCTTTTCCATATGCTCTTCTATCATCCAAAGGATGGATATGGGATGCACAATAAACTAGCCACTTGGGTGGCAAAATCTGATCGAATCTCACTCGATTAGCTGATATAAAGTTGCGATAAAAACAGTATCATCCTCCTCCTGTTGAGGAATATTTTCTTTTGAAATATTCCATTATATTTGATTGTTAATTACAACATTCATTTAAGCTAGCATTATATTTTACATGGTAATCTCTTATTAATCCTTTTATTTGTTTATTAAATATTTCGTAATTTTTCTCTGATTGTAGTTAGCTGGTCCAGTGGCTAACGCGTCGATCTGGAGTTTTTGACTCTGATCGCGGGTTCTAACCCCACCCGTGGTATGGTTTGTTTACAATCGTGTCATTACGATTTCGTGAGTCATTTTTTTATTTTTACCTAGATAATTTCTACATTACTTGTAATATGGCGTTAAATATATTAAATATGTATGTTTTTGTACTCATTGTGGAAAAATTGACTTCGGAAAGATGGGAAGTAGACCAGCATGTCTTCCTCCTTCCCAAATCAATTTTTTTTCTGTACTGAGTAATTTGTTTTGATTGCAATCTCAGTTATTATACACAACAGTCATAAATCTTGGTTTCAGACTGACTCACGACATCTTGTTCACTTTGTCTATTATTCTCTTATTTTCTTGGGCATTGGGTGGTTTCCTTGATTTTTTTTTCTTTCGATACGACCTCAACCCATCGGCTTCAGTAACTCGGGCAATATTCAAGCGACTATTATAATGGAGATAAATGGTATAAAAGGTCGACACGATGGAAAAGTAAACACAAATGCAGTATAATGCGATCCTTTATTGACTACGTATCGCTCACACAAGTCAAACAGATCTACCTGAGTGGGTGATACGTAGTCAATAAAGAATCGCATTATACTTTCAGAAGCCTCTGTTTCTTGCCTTCAAGCCCTCACTGATGCCTCACACTTCGCCACGGAGGAAAGTTAAAGTGTACTGGTGCATATTTGTCAATTGTAAGTGCGAAATAGTGAATTTTTATTCCTATTAAATCACGTTAATTAGTTTTCAGTGTACCGCTTGTGACTGGCTTCAGTATATAATAGCCGATGTATCATATAAAAATTAAGATTAGTTTGTGTGTGGAAAAAATTATGAGTATAATGAGAGTTAAAAAATACTTTGAATCACTGGACTCGGTTCGATAATCGGAGAATAATACTTTTGATCAACCACAAATTTTCACTGCTGATTTCTTTTCCAAAATACAAACTTCTCATTGTTATTTCACTACATTAACCTCGATTTATCAGTTATATGAAACAGTGTTACTGATTTCCGATCAGTAATACAAATGCCTTTTCTGATCGAAATAAAAATGCGATGAAAGATGACACCTTATAACTTAGCCTGTGTAAGGGTAAACTACGAAATTTTATCTTGTTTAAAAACTTGGTATCATTGGATCCTGATCAGTTACTGGAGAATGCTATTTCAGGTAGTCTTCAGCTATCAGTTTAATGAGCATAATTAAAGGAAAGCTTGACTTTCAAAATGAACTGAATAGATTTTAAACTGAGAGTTTAATTAAATAAAGCGGCTTTATTGTAATTAACTGGTGTATCATAACTGGTGTATCATAACTGGTGTATCATAACTGGTGTATCGTAACTGGTGTATCATAACTGGTGTATCATAACTAGTGTATCATAACTAGTGTATCATAACTAGTGTATCATAACTGGTGCATCATAACTGGTGTATCATAGCTGGTGTATCATAGCTGGTGTATCATAGCTGGTGTATCATAGCTGGTGCATCATAGCTGGTGCATCATAGCTGGTGTATCATAACTGGTGTATCATAACTGGTGTATCATAACTGGTGTATCATAACTAGTATATCATAACTGGTGTATCATAACTGGTGTATCGTAACTGGTGTATCATAACTGGTGCATCATAACTGGTGCATCATAACTGGTGTATCATAACTGGTGTATCGTAACTGGTGTATCATAACTAGTATATCATAACTGGTGTATCGTAACTGGTGTATCGTAACTGGTGCGTCATAACTGGTGTATCATAACTGGTGCATCATAACTGGTGCATCATAACTGGTGCATCATAACTAGTGTATCATAACTGGTGTATCATAGCTGGTGCATCATAGCTGGTGTATCATAGCTGGTGTATCATAGCTGGTGTATCATAGCTGGTGTATCATAGCTGGTGTATCATAGCTGGTGTATCATAACTGGTGTATCATAACTGGTGTATTATAGCTGGTGTATCATAGCTGGTGTATCATAACTGGTGTATCATAGCTGGTGCATCATAACTGATGTATCATAACTGGTGTATCATAACTGGTGTATCATAGCTGGTGTATCATAACTGGTGTATCATAGCTGGTGTATCCTACCTGGTGTATCCTAGCTGGTGTATCATAGCTGGTGCGTCATAACTGGTGTATCATAACTGGTGTATCATAACTGGTGTATCATAGCTGGTGTATCATGACTGGTGTATCATGACTGGTGTATCATGACTGGTGTATCATAGCTGGTGTATCATAGCTGGTGTATCATAACTGGTGCATCGTAACTGGTGCATCGTAACTGGTGCATCATAACTGGTGTATCATGACTGGTGAGATGAATGATTTTGAAAACCTACAAGTTGAAGATTGAGACACTTGTGCAACATATGGGAATCTTTATTGAGGAAACGTTTCGTCAAACAGTGGCTTCATCAGTCCAATACTAAGCAGAAAGGTGTATGGAGAGGAGGAGTTTGAGGTAATCAATCCCTCAGCCTGGAGTCGATGTGTTCAGTCCATCAATCTTGTAGAATTCTACAAGACTGATGGACTAAACCATCTTAACTGGACGTTAAGATGGTTTATATTGTTGATGGAATATGTATATGCCATTTTTTCACGTTTAATCTCGCTATGATGTAATTATATTTTTCAATAAAAAACTGGAACGTGCGTTCTCAAAGGGGAGGGGGAAATGCCTTGATGCTGGTGAGTGGGCTCTTGATCCAAGGAACTGGACGTATCCCCACTCCAGTTCCCCACGCGTTATTCGATAACAATGGGTAGTCAGTTTTGAGCGTCATTAGTCTTTAATGGCTGATTCATCTTATGAAATGGATGTAGATAATTGATTCAAAGAACCAACAGTTTGATGAACAGTTATGCAGAAATTTGCTATCTTTATTGTGGAAATATTTCTACATTAAAGATACCAAGTGTCTAATTCATCAACATGCAATGGATTCAACGTATTTTTGGGCTTAGGCTGTGTAGGTGCAAATTTCGTTGGATTCTGTACAGTAACTGGAGATTACATTTTCTTGTCACTGCAAAATTTTAATGCTGATGCGATTTTTCTCAAATCACATCAGCTCCTTGGTGTTATGTTGTGTAGGTTTGGATGTACCAATATTATTAAATAACTTTATTACCCTGAATTAAAAGAATGTTCCATCTGATCAGAAATAAGTCGCAGTGTCTGATTGTATTATCCTTCGTTAAATATACATAATTAACGTTTTGTGTGCCCATAACTCCTGTGTGCCCTCATGACTATTGTTAAAAAATTTTTATGTACCCGAAGGTTAAATGAGACTTCTTTCAGTCTTGTTTACTTGTGGTATTAGAGAAAAGTTTGGGTTGACACCACTCATTCCTATTTCAGTCATGCTTCTGACACCACTCAAGCTCCTCACACTCATGTTACTTACACCACTCATGCTCATGTCACTTTGCTTCTCACATTACTCATACCATTGAAGCTTTTAGCACCAGTCACCTCTCTCATCCTCATTGTACCTTTCATTCCTTACACCACTCACGTTACTCACACTACCCACCACTCACGTTACTCACACTACCCACCACTCACGTTACTCACACTACCCACCACTCACGTTACTCACACTACCCACCACTCACGTTACTCACACTACCCACCACTCACGTTACTCACACTACCCACCACTCGCGTTTACTCACACTACCCACCACTCACGTTACTCACACTACCCACCACTCACGTTACTCACACTACCCACCACTCACGTTACTCACACTACACACCACTCATCGTTACTCACACTACAACCACTCACGTTACTCACACTACCCACCACTCACGTTACTCACACTACCCACCACTCACGTTACTCACACTACCCACCACATCACGTTACTCACACTACCCACCACTCACGTTACTCACACTACCCACCACTCACGTTACTCACACTACCCACCACTCACGTTACTCACACTACCCACCACTCACGTTACTCACCCCTACCCACCACTCACGTACTCACCTACCCACCACTCACGTTACTCACACTACCCAACCACTCACGTTACTCACACTACCCACCACTCACGTTACTCACACAAACCCACCAC
The DNA here is from genome assembly GCF_026875155.1 of Cherax quadricarinatus. NCBI lineage: Eukaryota > Metazoa > Arthropoda > Malacostraca > Decapoda > Parastacidae > Cherax > Cherax quadricarinatus. Next base: position 17,363,695 of record NC_069487.1, on the reverse strand, counting down.
TCACTTTACTCAAAACTACCCACCACTCACGTTACTCACACTACCCCACCACTCACGTTACTCACACTACCCACCACTCACGTTACTCACACTACCCCCCCTCACGTTACTCACACTACCCACCACTCACGTTACTCACACTACACACCACTCACGTTACTCACACAAACCCACCACTCACGTTACTCACACTACACACCACTCACGTTACTCACACTACCCACCACTCACGTTACTCACACAAACCCACCACTCACGTTATTTCACACTACCCACCACTCACGTTACTCTACACTACCCACCACCACGTTACTCACACTACCCACCACCACTTACTCACACTACCCACCACTCACGTTACTCACACTACCCACCACTCACGTTACTCACACTACCCACCACTCACTTACTCACACTACCCACCACTCACTTTAAACTCACACTACCCACCACCACGTTACTCACACTACCCACCACTCACGTTACTCACACTACCCCCACTAAACTTTACTCACACTACCCACCACTCACGTTACTCAAAACTACACACCACTCACGTTACTCACACTACCCACCCTCACGTTACTCACACTCCCCCACCACTCACGTTACTCACACTACCCACCACTCACGTTACTCACACTACACCCACTCACGTTACTCCCCAACTACACACCACTCACGTTACTCACACTACCCACCACTCACGTTACTCCACACTACACACCACTCACGTTACTCACACTACCCCCACTCACTTACTCACACTACCCACCATCTCACGTTACTCCACACTACCCACCACTCACGTTTACTCACACTACCCACCACTCACGTTACTCACACTACCCACCACTCACGTTACCCCACACTACACACCCCCTCACGTTACTCACACTACCCACCACTCACGTTACTCACACTACCCACCACTCACGTTACTCACACTACCCACCACTCACGTTACTCACACTACCCACCACTCACGTTACTCACACTACACCCCCACTCACGTTACTCACACTAACCCACCCCCGCGTTACTCACACTACCCACCACTCACGTTACTCACACTACAACCACCACGTTACTCACCTACCCACCACCACGTTACTCACACTACCCACCACTCACGTTACTCACACTACCCACCACTCACGTTACTCACACTACACACCACTGACCACTTGTGAAATACCTTTGATCGGTTCCCAGTATTTAAGTCCCTCATCCCGGCTTGGAGCTAGTTCTTCTGGTGACTGATCAACCAGGCTGTTGCTGTTGGTTGGCAGCTCACTGGCTCACATATACCTTACAACGTTATTGATCTGTCACCTGGTTGAAGTAGTTATCTAGTTTTTACATGAAGACTTCACTTTTTCCGGAAAAATTTCTGAAATCTGCTGATAGGCTGATCGGTCGCGATCCCAAGGGTGTTGATACAGTGTTTTCTTATTGGGGCATAGCGCATAATCTTTTCACTGGGTTTATTTTACACTTTTTCCCACATCTCTCACACCGGTGTGTTGTTAATGCAGTTTGTAGGTTTGGAACTAGACCCCCCAGATTCTTCCTAGAATATATTTTCATGTGCTCCCTCCCCTCACCTCTGCCCTTAGAGCACAGTGCAGCACTTCCAGTAGACTAAATGCTTTATTTGTACTCCGTAGACTGTAAACGATTTAATCTGTTCCAGCTCTGATGTCTCTCCTGTCCTGAACGGAGCCGTCAACACTGAATAGTGCCCTAAGCAAAAGAGAACAGGTGATTTGAATAGGTCACCACCGGCAATTTTTTCTCTTGTTTTTAAACTTCTTATTATTCACCTCTGTCACATTCCTGGCTTTTCAAAAAAATCCTTATTGTATTCTCCGAATAATAGGCCATGTATTATTTTTATACTCAGTTTTTGACATGTTTCTGTCGTTTTTTATTGTGTCTTCCTGTGTTGTGTATAGAGTACTTCTTATGAGTTCTTCGTTCTTTACATATCTGAAATTGTATTTTCTATGGTTCTTCACAGAACTTTGTTTATATCCTCTAACAATTTTTTCTTGTCTTCAAGTGAGATGAAGCTGAGATCAGTGTTATCATCTGTATTCTATTGGGATGGATAACATTAAAGGCGCCAGGAGTGTACCTTGGGGCAATGAGCTTTTTACTTTATTATGGTCAAATTGTACTCTGTGTTTCATTCGTCAGAAAGTTTAATATTTATTTCTCTACTTTTCATATTATGTTTATTGATCTCTTTTTGTGTACTATAATTTCATGATTGCATTTGAGAAATTCCTTCACCAAGTGTCTGTAAAATACGTCTGTATTTTGGTGTCTTTTTCAAAGCTTAGGTAATTTTGTCGGAGTGAGCTTCCAGCTCTACATCCATGTTGGTTCCCAAGTTGGAAAAAGGCAAAATGAAAACTCTAGGACATTTTATTTAAGATTTCAGTCAAGTAGTCTTAATCACTCTAAAAGGTGACCATTGGTCTCAAAACCAATGGTCACCTTTTATTGGTATTATCGCTACTTCCTTCATAAAATTGTCCTTGTGATTTAATTTAGTGTTTTACTAGTGTTTAATATATTGCCTTTTTCTGTGCAGGGAAGCTATGTCTGCTCCTAAGGACCGGGATTTCTTAGTCATTAGTACTCATAGCATTGGTTTGTGCATTTTTTTAATAAATATGGAACTTGATGAATCTGGCTCTACTGTTGCGTGTGTGGGTATATATTCTAGTTCATTTTCAGGAATTGTTTACATCAGATACATGAGTCATTCCACCTGCACAACTCATGTTCCTAACTCACAATATCGTAATCGCACGATTGCAAACAAACCACGGTACGGTGGAGTTAGAACCCATGGCCTGGAGTTTTGAAACTCACTCGCCATGGGTTGTAAACCCACCCGTATCTTGTTTTTGTTTTATGCTCTTAACACCATTCACACTCATTACAACGCTCACACTACTCACCTTACTCACACATTTCACTCAAAGTACAACCCTCACACTCTTCAAACATCTCTCAACCCTCACATCATTGACACTACTCAACTCACAATCCTCAAAGTTTTCACTAGCCTCATGCCACTGACACTCCTCACACCAGTCAAACCTCATACCATCCACATCCCCCTCACACACCCCACACAACCCTGAAACTCTTCACAAAATTCTCGCCTCTCATTCGCTAAGATAAGGATGAAGAAATTAGCGATAATACCAATGAAACTCAAAATAATTATCATTTTCTTCACTAGTTTTTTTTCAGTTTTGGAAACACTGTCATAAATACGACGTTCTGTAAACACGAGGTGAACGTCCTGAATAGAATGTGGAGATTGAGGATTATAAGAAGGGGAAAGAGGGTAGTAGGATTGAGATAGGGGGCGATAAGGTGGAGAGAAAGAGGGTGATGAGGTGGGAAGAGAGGGTGATCAGGTAGGGAGACAAGATGGCAGGGTGGCAGACGGGGTGGTAAGGTGGGCAGAGTGTGAACAAGTGGGAAGTGAGGTTGATTACATGTTAGGAAGGGAGATTAGGTGCGTATAGAGTAGATAAGGTAGAGATAAATGAGGTGAGAAGAGATTAAATGGGGAGACAGGAAGATAAGGTCAGTAGGGAAACTGGTGGTGTTGACAGAACTTGATATGGTAGGTACAGAGATAGATGATGTTGGAAGAGAGATATTAAATAACACTTGGGAAGAGGGACAAACGAGGTGGGGAGAGGTGTAGCCGAGATGAGGAGAGGTAACTAAAGTAGGGAGAGCGGATGATAAAGACGGAAAGAGAATGATAAAGTGGAAAGAGAGGGGGAGAGAGAGTGAGTTAAGATGGGGAGAGAATGTGAAAAGTTGTCATGACACTCCACTCCATTCTCCTATCCCTCCAATATTCCTGGCAGTGGTCACACGTCAGTCACCACTAACATAACTCACACCAGCTACGTCTCTTACACCACTCACAACCTTCACGCCGAGCATAAAGCTGGTTTACAACAAGCATGTTTTCTCTTCACTGTTCTTATGTGCTCTGCCTGCAGCTTTTAACGGCTAGTCTCTCTCTCTCTCTCTCTCTCTCTCTCTCTCCTTTGTATAGAATAGTCTATCCTGAGAGATGGCAATTCCTAAGTGATCGTAACTGCTGGTATGCTGGAACGGAACCTAATGAACTCTTGCCAGAATACTTGACGATATATTCATTACCCGACTGAAGTCTTCCAGCTAAGGCTGGAAGACTTCAGTACCTTGTATGAGCCCCATCCTGTGTTCCCACCGGATAACTCTTATATAGAATAGGGTAGTAGCACAACAACGGTGTATCCATTTTTTGTTTAATAAAATTCTCATTCTCTCTCTCTCTCTCTCTCTCTCTCTCTCTCTCTCTCTCTCTCTCTCTCTCTCTTTCTTTCTTTCTCTCCTTTCTTTCTCTCTCTTCTTTCTTTCTCTCTCTTTCTCTCTCTCTCTCTCTCTCTTCTCTCTCTCTCTCTCTCTCTCTCTCTCTCTCTCTCTCCCCTCTCTCTCTCTCTCTCTCTCTTTTCCCTGCTAAGCATCCCTCAAGCAGGGACAGTCCATGTTACTATGGCATATTCGTGTGGTAGCATCAGCATCCTTCCAGTGAACTGTATAACCGGTGACACTCAATGTCCATTACTACTGCTTTATTTTCACTGGCCTGTAGCAATGTTCTCGGACACCAACACATCCACACAGTTCACTTACCCCAAATATCTTGTACTACTCACAGAACACACCACTCAAAGAACACACCACTCTTAGAACACACTACTCACAGAACACACCACTCACAGAACACACTACTCGTCGAACACACACACCACTTACAGAACACACCACTCATAGAACACACACCACTCACAGAACACGCCACTCACAGAACACACCACTCATAGAACACACACACCACTCACAGAACACGCCACTCACAGAACACGCCACTCATAGAACACACACACACCACTCATAGAACACACACCACTCACAGAACACGCCACTCACAGAACACACCACTCATAGAAAAACACACACCACTCACAGAACACACCACTTGTAGAACACACACACACACACCACTCACAGAACACATACCACTCATAGAACACACTACAGAACACACACACCACACACAGAACACGCCACTCACAGAACACACCACTCACATAACACACACACGCCACTCACAGAACACACCACTCATAGAACACACACACCATCCATAGAACACACACAACACTCACAGAACACGCCACTCACAGAACACACCACTCATAGAACACACACACCACTCACAGAACACATACCACTCATAGAACACACTACAGAACACACACACCACACACAGAACACACCACTCACAAAAACACATCTCTCAACCCCCCCTCATATCACTCATTCTACTTACCTCTCTCTCTCTCTCATATTTTACACATCTTCACATTATTACTTCCCTTACATTCACCTTAGGGTTATATTATCAAGCTGTTTTTAGTAACAAAATTAAGTTTACAACGAAGTAGATCCTCTACTGATCTTTTCCTCGGTTCTCATAATCATTGTTTTCATAACATTATACCAGTGTCCTCGGGGACAAAAGTTCAACTGACTGGAGGAGTAAAGAAACAGTTCAGTGGAAGGAACTGTTTGGGCTTCCCACTGGAAATAGTCTTATGAACTTTGGTTGGGGGGAGGAGATGGCTAGTAGGGCCAGCAATTTGATTTGTTTAAATTATCAAGTTGATTAGTACCTGATGTGCTGAAGCTAACTTCTCTGGTAACTTGGGGAATTTGTTGGACAAATATGTAGGTGTGTGACTAGTTAATGGTGTAAGTCGGAACGAAAGTCGTCATAAGTTTCTTTCTCCTATGTGCGGGTTATTTGTGTATTGTTCCAGTCACGGTATTGTGCCTTTTTGTTCTATCTGGGAGAGGTTGGATTCATCACAGCTGCCAAGCATGTGCCAGTAGGCCTGACGCAGTGCTCCTCCATTCTTATGTTCTCATGTAACTATTTATGCAGGCTATATAAAATAATTAACTATGCAGGCTAAGCAAAATAATTGATTAACTATGCAGGCTAGACAAAATGTTTTATTAACTATGCAGGCTAGACAAAATGTTTTATTAACTATGCAGGCTAGACAAAATGTTTTATTAACTATGCAGGCTAGACAAAATGTTTTATTAACTATGCAGGCTAAAGAAAATAATTGATTAATTGTCAACATTTTGCCAGTCTAAAAACTGCCATAGTCGCCGGGACCCAAACATTCTGCGAAGACTCGGTCAAAGGGGCGAGTCTTATCAATTTGGAGATATTTTCCAAAATCATGTTCTTAAATTAAAGAATATAGTTTTACTTTTAAATTTGGATCAAGCTAAGGCCAAAATTTGTTGGCGTCTCTTTGAAAAAATAATGTTGTACCATATCACGGGTGGGGTTCGAACGCGTGATCAGAGAGTCATAAAACTCCAGACCGACGCGTTAGCCACTGGGCCACCCGGGCCACCCACCCGTTGTATGGTTTACAATCGTGTCATTACGATTTCGTGAGTCAAAATAATATTGAGTTAGTTTTATACCTTCATTTATTTAGAATATTGTTTTCATACCAAAAAATGTGTAATATTTACATATATGAAAGTAATTTACATAAGATACCAACATGTTTTGCATAAAATAGTCGTAAGACATTTCACTCCATTTATTATTAATATTATTAAAGATTCGCCGGTGTTCTCCCGCCCCGGGCCTTTTCCAAGTGGTGGCCCGGCCTTGGCTCCCTGTCTTGGGAGTGTCTTAGACCTAAGTCTTCCATCTATGGGAGGAAGTACAAGTACCTCCTCATCTTTGGGACCAACTGTCCCCAGGCCTAGCCACATTCCCCACCGTCACGGGGCTCGTAGGGAAAAGCTAGGCCTCTCTGTTCTGTCATCCCCGCCCCAAGGGGGCTAATGGGAATGACAGTCTTGTGAGCTGCAAGCTCTGGCTCAGGTACATACCATGCCCTAGAACGGCTGGACATGGTGTCGATCACTCCATTATTTTTTTCTTATTCGCCGGTACTCTCCCGGTCCGGTTCTTTTCCAAGTAGTGGTGACCTGACCTTGGCTCCCTATCTGGGGAGTATCTCGAGACCTAAGTCTCCCATGGGAGGAGGTACAACTACCCCCTCATCTTTGGGACCAAGTGTCCCCAGGCCTAGCCACAGTCCCCGCCCTCCATTTAATCATTGCATTGAGGATCATTAAAACTGCGCGTATGATTAATAAATCTAGGCGTATGATTAATAAATCTAGGCGTATGATTAATAAATCTAGGCGTATGATACATAAAGTTACCTGCATGATTTTTTGAAAATTCATTATAGTCTTCAAAAAGATATCTAGATATTCTCAGGGTTAATATTTAAAACAAATATAAAATATTTGCGGATAAGAGTACAAAATATTTGCGGATAAGAGTACAAAATATTTGCGGATAAGAGTACAAAATATTTGCGGATAAGAGTACAAAATATTTGCGGATAAGAGTACAAAATATTTGCGGATAAGAGTACAAAATATTTGCGGATAAGAGTACAAAATATTTGCGGATAAGAGTACAAAATATTTGCGGATAAGAGTACAAAATATTTGCGGATAAGAGTGCAAAATATTTACGGATAAGAGTGCAAAATATCTATTAAAATTTAGTACAGGTGCTCTTGTTTAAATTAGCCGCATAAAACGTCCACTTTCATAGTCATGGAAGAGTGAGTGAAGAGGGAGGTGAGTAGGTGGGAGGGACAATGATCATATGGGAGCAGAGAGTGAGTAGGTGGGAGGGACAATGATCACATGGGAGCAGAGAGTGAGTTGGTGGGAGAGACAATGATCACATGGGAGCAGAGAGTGAGTAGGTGGGAGGGACAATGATCACATGGGAGCAGAGAGTGAGTAGGTGGGAGGGACAATGATCACATGGGAGCAGAGAGTGAGTAGGTGGGAGGGACAATGATCACATGGGAGCAGAGAGTGAGTAGGTGGGAGGGACAATGATCACATGGGAGCAGAGTGAGTAGGTGGGAGGGACAATGATCACATGGGAGCAGAGAGTGAGTAGGTGGGAGGGACAATGATCACATGGGAGCAGACAGTGAGTAGGTGGGAGGGACAATGATCACATGGGAGCAGAGAGTGAGTTGGTGGGAGAGACAATGATCACATGGGAGTAGAGTGAGTAGGTGGGAGGGACAATGATCACATGGGAGCAGAGAGTGAGTAGGTGGGAGGGACAATGATCACATGGGAGCAGAGAGTGAGTTGGTGGGAAGGGACATGATCACATGGGAGCAGAGAGTGAGTTGGTTGGAGGGACAATGATCACATGGGAGCAGAGAGTGAGTAGGTGGGAGGGACAATGATCACATGGGAGCAGAGAGTGAGTAGGTGCGAGGGACAATGATCACATGGGAGCAGACAGTGAGTAGGTGGGAGGGACAATGATCACATGGGAGCAGAGAGTGAGTAGGTGGGAGGGACAATGATCACATGGGAGCAGAGAGTGAGTTGGTGGGAGGGACAATGATCACATGGGAGCAGAGTGAGTAGGTGGGAGGGACAATGATCACATGGGAGCAGAGAGTGAGTAATGGGAGGGACAATGATCACATGGGTGAGCAGAAGTGAGTTGGTGGGAGGGACAATGATCACATGGGAGCAGAGTGAGTTGGTGGGGAGGGACAATGATAAACATGGGAGCAGAGAGTGAGTTGGTGGGAGGGACAATGATCACATGGGAGCAGAGAGTGAGTTGGTGGGAGGGACAATGATCACATGGGAGCAGAGAGTGAGTTGGTGGGAGGGACAATGATAACATGGGAGCAGAGGTGAGTTGGCGGGAGGGACAATGATCACATGGGAGCAGAGAGTGAGTTGGTGGGAGGGACAATGATACATGGGAGCAGAGAGTGGTTGGTGGAGGGACAATGATCACATGGGAGCAGAGTGGTGGGAGGGACAATGATACCATGGAGCAGAGAGGTGAGTAGGTGGGAGGGACAATGAACTCATGGGAGCAGAGAGTGGGTGGGTGGAAGGGACAAAGATCACATGGGAGCAGAGTAGGTGGGATTGACAATGATCACATGGGAGCAGAGAGTTTACAATGATCACATGGGAGCAGAGTAGGTGGGAGGGACAATGATTACATGGGAGCAGGGAATGAGTAGGTGGAAGGGAAAATGATCACTGGAGCGAGAAGTGATAGGTGGGAGAAGAACAATGACCATGGGAGCAGAGTGAGTAGGTGGGAGGGACAATGATCACATGGGAGCAGAGTGAGTAGGTGGGAGGGACAATGATCACATGGGAGCAGAGAGTGAGTAGGTGGGAGGGACAATGAACTCATGGGAGCAGAGAGTGGGTGGGTGGAAGGGACAAAGATCACATGGGAGCAGAGTAGGTGGGATTGACAATGATCACATGGGAGCAGAGAGTGGGTGGGTGGGAGGGACAATGATCACATGGGAGCAGAGTAGGTGGGAGGGACAATGATCACATGGGAGCAAAGAGTGAGTATGCGGGAAGGACAATGAACACATGGGAGAGAGTGAGTAGGTGGGAGGGACATGATCACATGGGAGCAAAGAGTGAGTAGGCGGGAGGGACAATGATCACATGGGAGCAGAGAGTGAGTAGGTGGGAGAGACAATGATCAGATGGGAGCAGAGAGTGAGTAGGTGGGAGGGGCAAGGAACACATGTGAGCAGAGAGTGAGTAGGTGGGACGGACAATGAACTCATGGGAGCAAAGAGTGAGTATGCGGGAAGGACAATGAACACATGGGAGCAGAGTGAGTAGGTGGGAGGGACAATGATCACATGGGAGCAAAGAGTGACTAGGCGGGAGGGACAATGATCACATGGGAGCAGAGAGTGAGTAGGTGGGAGGGACAATGATCACATGGGAGCAGAGAGTGAGTAGGTGGCAGGGACAAAGATCGCATGGGAGCAAAGAGTGAGTAGGTGGGAGGAACAATGAACACATGGGAGCAGAGAGTATGTGAGAGGGACAATTATCATATGGGAGCAGAGTGTGTAGGTGGGATCGACAATGATCACATGGGAGAAGAGAGTGAGTAGCTGGGAGAGACAATGATCACATGGGAGCAGAGAGAGTAGGTGGGAGGGGCAATGAAACATGGAGCAGAGTGAGTGGTGGGAATGGACAATGATCACATGGCGAGCAGAGAGTGAGTAGGTGGGAGGGACAATGATCACATGGCAGCAGAGAGTGAATAGGTGGGAAAGGGCAATGATCAGGGAGCAGAGAGTGTGCAGGTGGAGTACAAAGTGCTGGTGAAGTGTGATCAAAGCAGGGCTAGAAATTATCCTTGAGGGAGGAGGGTGATAAACATGGCGAGTTATGAAGGGAAGGAGAGAGGGTGATAACTTTGGTGAGTTATGTAGGGAAGGAGAGAGGGTGATAACATGGCGAGTTATGTAGGGAAGGAGAGAGGGTGATAACATGGTGAGTTATGTAGGGAAGGAGAGAGGGTAATAACATGGCGAGTTATGCAGGGAAGGAGAGACGGTGATAACATGGTGAGTTACGTAGGGAAGGAGAGAGGGTGATAACATGGCGAGTTATGTAGGGAAGGAGAGAGGGTAATAACATGGTGAGTTATGTAGGGAAGGAGAGAGGGTAATAACATGGCGAGTTATGTAGGGAAGGAGAGAGGGAATAACATGGTGAGTTATGTAGGGAAGGAGAGAGGGTGATAACATGGCGAGTTATGTAGGAAAGGAGAGAGGGTAATAACATGGCGAGTTATGTAGGGAAGGAGAGAGGGTGATAACATGGCGAGTTATGTAGGGAAGGAGAGAGGGTGATAACATGGTGAGTTATGTAGGGAAGGAGAGAGGGTGATAACATGGTGAGTTATGTAGGGAAGGAGAGAGGGAATAACATGGCGAGTTATGTAGGGAAGAAGAGAGGGGGATAACATGGCGAATTATGTATGGAAGGAGAGAGGTGATAACATGGCGAGTTATGTAGGGAAGGAGAAAGGGTGATAACATGGCGAGTTATGTAGGGAAGGAGAGAGGGTGATAACAAGGCGAGTTATGTAGGGAAGGAGAGAGGGTAATAACATGACGTTTTATGTAGGGAAGGAGAGAGGGTGATAACATGGTGAGTTATGTAGGGAAGGAGAGAGGGTGATAACATGGTGAGTTATGTAGGGAAGGAGAGAGGGTGATATCATGGCGAGTTTTGTAGGGAAGGAGAGAGGGTGTTAAAACGGTGAGTTATGTAGGGAAGGAGAGAGGGTGATAACATGGTGAGTTATGTAGGGAAAAAGAGAGGGTGATAACATGGTGAGTTATGTAGGGAAGGAGAGAGGGTGATAACATGGCGAGTTTTGTAGGGAAGGAGAGAGGGTGATAACATGGCGAGTTATGTAGGAGGAAAAGAGGGTGATAACATGGCGAGTTATGTAGGGAAGGAGAGAGGGTAATAACATGTGAGTTATGTAGGGAAGGAGAGAGGGTAATAAAATGGCGAGTTATGTAGGGAAGGAGAGAGGGTGATAACATTGTGAGTTATGTAGGGAAGGAGAGAGGGTGTTAAAACGGTGAGTTATGTAGGGAAGGAGAGAGGGTGATAACATGGTGAGTTATGTAGGGAAAAAGAGAGGTGAAACATGGGATAATGTAGGGAACGAGAGAAGGTGTTAACTGGTGAGTTATGTAGGAAGGAGAGAGGGTGATAACATGGTGAGTTAAGTAGGGAAGGAGAGAGGGTGATAACATGGCGAATTATGTAGGGAAGAAGAGAGGGTGATAACATGGCGAGTTATGTAGGGAAGGAGAGAGGGAAATAACATGGCGAGTTATGTAGGAAAGGAGAGAGGGTGATAACATGGCGAGATATGTAGGGAAGGAGAGAGGGTGATAACATGGCGAGTTATGTAGGGAAGGAGAGAGGGTGACAACATGGCGAGTTATGTAGGGAAGGAGAGAGGGTAATAACATGGCGAGTTATGTAGGGAAGGAGAGAGGGTAATAACATGGCGAGTTATGTAGGGAAGGAGAGAGGGTGATAACATAGCGAGTTATGTAGGGAAGGAGAGAGGGTGATAATATGGCGAGTTATGTAGGGAAGGAGAGAGGGTGATAACATTGTGAGTAATGTAGGGAAGGTGAGAGGGTGATAACATGGCGATTTATGTAGGGAAGGAGAGAGGGTGATAACATGGTGAGTTATGTAGGGAAGTAGAGAGGGTATTAACATGGTGAGTTATGTAGGGAAGGAGAGAGGGTGAAAACATGGCGAGTTATGTAGGGAAGGAGAGAGGGTGATAATATGGAGAGTTATGTAGGGGAGGAGAGAGGGTGACAACATGGCGAGTTATGTAGGGAAGGAGAAAGGGTAATAACATGGCGAGTTATGTAGGGAAGGAGAGAGAGTGATAGCATGGCGAGTTACATAGGGAAGGAGAGAGGGTGATAACATGGCGATTTATGTAGGGAAGGAGAGAGGGTGATAGCATGCTGAGTTATGTAGGGAAGGAGAGAGGGTGATAACATGCCGAGTTATGTAGGGAAGGAGAGATTGTAATAACATGGCGAGTTATGTAGGGAAGGAGAGAGGGTGATAACATGGCGAGTTATGTAGGGAAGGAGAGAGGGTAATAACATGGCGAGTTATGTAGGGAAGGAGAGAGGGTAATAACATAGCGAGTTATGTAGGGAAGGAGAGAGGGTAATAACATGGCAAGTTGTGTAGGGAAGGAGAGAGGGTAATAACATGGCGAGTTATGTAGGGAAGGAGAGAGGGTGATAACATGGTGAGTTATGTAGGGAAGGAGAGAGAGTAATAACATGGCGAGTTATGTAGGGAAGGAGAGAGGGTAATAACATGGTGAGTTACGTAGGGAAGGAGAGAGGTTGATAACATTGCGAGTTATGTAGGGAAGGAGAGAAAGTGATAGCATGGCGAGTTACATAGGGAAGGAGAGAAGGTGATAACATGGCGAATTATGTAGGGAAGGAGAGAGGGTGATAGAATGGCGAGGTACATAGGGAAGGAGAGAGGGTGATAACATGCCGAGTTATGTAGGGAAGGAGAGAGGGTAATAACATGGCGAGTTATGTATTGTTTGTAATGGCTTGATAAAGCTCCTGGAGAGTGAAACGTTGCCACAATAAATGTCACATTAGTTGCACTTGTATCCTTTTACTTTACATGGCGAGTTATGTAGGGAAGGAGACAGGGTAATAACATGGCGAGTTATGTAGGGAAGGAGAGAGAGTAATAACATAGCGAGTTATGTAGGGAAAGAAGGGTAATAACATGGTGAGTTATGTAGGGAAGGAGAGAGGGTGAAAACATAGTGAGTTATGTAGGGAAGGAGAGAGGGTGATAACATGGCGAGTTATGTAGGGAAGGAGAGAGGGTGATAACATGGCGAGTTATGTAGGGAAGGAGAGAGGGTGAAAACATGGTGAGTTATGTAGGGAAGGAGAGAGGGTGTTAACATGGTGAGTTATGTAGGGAAGGTGAGAGGGTGATAACATGGTGAGTTACGTAGGGAAGGAGAGAGGGTGATAACATGGTGAGTTATGTAGGGAAGGAGAGAGGGTAATAACATGGTGAGTTATGTAGGGAAGGAGAGAGGGTGATAACATGGCGAGTTTTGTAGGGAAGGAGAGAGGGTGATAACATGGTGAGTTATGTAGGGAAGGAGAGAGGGTAATAACATGGCGAGTTTTGTAGGGAAGGAGAGAGGGTGATAACATGGCGAATTACGTAGGGAAGGAGAGAGGGTGATAACATTGCGAATTATGAAGGGAAGGAGAGAGGGTGATAACATGGTGAGTTATGTGGGGAAGGAGAGAGGGTGATAACATGTCGAGTTATGTAGGGAAGGAGAGAGGGTGATATACCGAGTTATGTAGGGAAGGAGAGAGGGTGATTATAGAGAGGGTGATAATATGGCGAGTTATGTAGGGAAGGAGAGAGGGTAATAACATGGTGAGTTATGTAGGGAAAGGGAGATGGTGATAACATGGCAGGATATGTAGGGAAGGAGAGAGGTTTATAACATCCCGAGTTATATAGGGAAGGAGAGAGGGTGATACATGGTGAGTTATGTAGGGAAGGAGAGAGGGTGGATAAATATGAGTTATGTAGGGAAGGAAAAGAGGGTAAAACATGGCGAGTTAACGTAGGGGAAGGAAGAGGGCGTAACATGCCGAATTATGTATGGAAGGAAAAAGTGGATGATAACATGGTGAGTTATGTAGGGAAGGAGAGATTGTGATAACATGGTGAGTTTATTTTAGGGAAGAAGAGAGGGCGATAACGTGGCGAGTTGTGTGGGGAAGGAGAGAGGGTGTTTAACATGGTGAGTTATTTTAGGGAAGGAGGGGAGGTTAATAACATGGAAGTTATGTAGGGAGTAGAGAGGGTAATAACATGGCGAGTTATGTAGGGAAGGAGAGAGGGTGATACATGGTGATTTTATGTGGGGAAAGGGAAAGAGAGGGTGATAACATGGGAGTTATTGGGGAAAGGAGAGGGGTAAAAACTGGTGAGTTATGTAGGGAAAGAGAGAGGGTGATAGCTTTGGCGAGTTATGTAAGGAAGGAGAGAGGGTGATAAACGGCGAGTTTATGTAGGGAAGGAGAGAGGGTAATAACTTGGTGAGTTATGTAGGGAAGGAGGAGTGGTGATAACATGGGGTGTTATGTAGGGAAAAGGAGAGGGGTGAAAACACGGCGAGTTATGTAGGGAAGGGAAAGAGAGGGTAAATAACTTGGTGAGTTAGTAGGGAAGGAGAGAGTGGGTGATAACATGGTGGTTTACGTGGGAAGGAGAGAGGGTGATAACATGGTGGGGTTATGTAGGGAAGGTGAGAGGGTGACAACAGGCAAGTTATGTAGGGAAGGGAGAGGGGTAATAACATGGCGATTTTATGTAGGGAAGGAGAGAGGGTGATAACATGGTGAGTTATGTAGGGAAGGAGAGAGGGTGATAACTTGGTGATTTATGTAGGGAAGGAGAGAGGGTGATAACAGGTGGTTACGTGGGAAGGGAGGGGGTAAAAATTGGGTGAGTTTTAGGGAAGGAAGAGGGTGATAACATGGTGTTTTACGTAGGGAAAGAGAGGGTGATAACGAGGGGGGGGTTTTTTTGGGGAAGGTGAGGGGTGCAACTGGCAATTTATGTGGGGAAGGAGAGGGGGAAAATAAATGGCGATTTATGTGGGAAGGAGAGAGGGTGAAAAGGGTGAGTTATGTGGGGAAGGAAAAAGGGAGGGTGATAACTTTTGGGGTTTTTATGTGGGGAAGGAGGAGGGTGATAACTGGCGAGATATGAGGGAAGGAGGAGGGTGATAACATGGGAGTTTGTGGAAGGAGAGAGGGTGACAACATGGCAAGTTAGTAGGGAAGGAGAGAGGGAAAAAAACATGGGGTTTGTGGGAAGGGAAGAGGGTGATACATGGTGAGTTTGTAGGGAAGGGAAGAGGGTGATAACATGGTGAGTTATGTGGGGAAAGGAGAGAGGGTGATAACATGGGAGTTTATGTGGGAAGGGGAGAGGGTATATCAGGTGAGTTATGTAGTTAAGGAGAGGAGGGTGAAACATGGCGAGTTATGTAGGGAAGGAGGAAGGTGTTAAGATGGGGGTTATTAGGGAAAGCAGAGAGGGTGATAAACATGGAGATTTATGTGGGAAGGAGAGGGGTGATAACATTGTGAGTTAGTGGGGAAGGAGAAGAGGGGATAAATGGTGAGTTATGTAGGGAAGGGGAAGAGGGTGATATCATGGGGGATTATGTGGGAAGGAGAGGGGGGTGATAACATGGCGATTATGTAGGGAAGGAGAGAAGGTGATAAGAGGCGATTATGTGGGAAGAGAGAGGGTGAAAACAGGGAGTTTGGGGGGAAGGAGAGAGGGTGATATCATGGGATTTTTGTGGGGAAAGGTGGGGGGTAAAAAAATGTCGAGATATGTGGGGAAAGGAGAGAAAGGTAATAAAATGGGGGGTTTCTAGGGAAGGAGAGAGGGGATAACATGGCGGATATGTTGGAAGGAGAGAGGGGATAACAGGGGTTATTAGGGAAGGAGAGGGGGGTTAAATGGAAAGTTATTGGGAAGGAGAGAGGGAAAATAAAGGGCGAGTTATGTAGGGAAGGAAGAGGGTAATTAAAGGAAAGTTATGTAGCGAAGGGAAGAGGGGAAAAATAACTGGCGATTTATGTAGGGAGGAGAAGGGTGATGCATTGGGTTTACATGGGGAAGGGGAGGGGGATAACAGGCGAATTATGTATGGAAGGAGAGAGGGTGAAACAGGTGATTTTATTTTGGGGAAGGGGAAAGGGGATAATAGGGGGAGTTATGTAGGGAAGGAGAGAGGGGGGGTAACAGGCGAGTTATGTAGGAAAGGAAGGGTAAAAACATGGGGGTTATTTTGGGAAGGGAGAGCGTATAAACAGGGGAGTTTTTTGGGGGAAGGAGAGAGGGGATAACATGGTGGTTATGTGGGAAGGAAGAGGGTGAAACTGGCGGTTATGTGGGAAGTAGAGAGGGTTAAAAAATGGCGAGTTGTGTGGGAAGGAAGGGGGGTAATAAACAGGGAATTATGTAGGGAGGAAGGGGTAAAAAAATGGAGTTTGTAGGGAAGGAGGGAGGGTGTAAATTGGTTATAGAGGGAAGGAGAGGGGGTGAAACAAGCGAGAATGGGGGGAAGGGAGAGGGTAATAAACATGGGAGTTATGTGGGGAAGGAGAGAGGGTAAAAAAAAGGAAGTTAGGGTAGGGAAGGGGGGAGAGGGAAAATAAAAGGGCAAAGTTATGTGGGAAGGAAGAGAGGGGTGAAAACATGGCCCAGTTATGTGGGGGAAGGGGAAGAGGGGGTTTAAAATTAACCCATGGCGGGGTTATGTGGGGAAAGGGGAGAGGGGGTTTAATAACATGGTGAGTAATGTAGGGAAAGAGAGGGGGTTTGGATAACATGGCGAGTTATGAAAGGGTTGGGAAAAGAGAGGGTGAAAACAGGGGGCGAGTTTTGTAGGGAAGGGAAGGGGATAAAAGGGGTGAGTTTGTAAGGAAGGAGAGAGGGTGATGACGGGGATTTTATGAAAGGGAAAGGGGAAAAGAGGGTGATAAAAATTGGCCAGTTTTTTGTAGGGAAGGAGAGAGGGTAATAAAATGGGGGAGTTATGTAAGGAAAAGAGAAGGGTGTAGCATGGCAAATTTTGTAGGGAAGGAGAGAGGGAAATTTAACATGGCGAGATATGTAGGGAAGGAGAGAAGGGATAACATGGGGAGTTTTTTGGGAAGGAGGAGGGTATAACAGGCGATTTTATTTTGGGAAGTGGGTTGGGTGATTACATGGCAGTTATGTGGGGAAAGGGCGAGAGGGTGAAAACAGGGATTAAATGAAAGGAAGGAGGGGGGTTAAAACCCAGGGCCCAAATTATGCAAAAAAGGGGGAGAGGGTAAATAACATGGTTTTTTAAAGTGGGAAAGGAGAGGGGGTATAACATGGCAAATTAAATGTGGGGAAGTAAGTGGGTGATTAACATGGCGATTTATGGGGGAAGCAAGAGGGTAAAAAAATCATGGGGGGAAATTATAAAAGGAAGGAGAGGGGTGAAAAACATGGGAGTTTTTGTGGGGAAAAACGAGGGGAGGGAAAATAACTTTGGCGAGTTATGTGGGAAAAGGGGAGAGAGGGTGATAAAAGGGGCATTTAAATGTATAAAGGGAAAAGGGGAGGGTGATAAACATGGTGAGTTTATGTGGGGAAGGGGAAGATTTTTAAATAAATGGCGATTTATTTGGGAAAGGGAGAGAGGGTGATAAAGGAGGCAATTTAAATGTAGAAAAAGGAGAGAGGGGGGATAACATGGTGATTTAGGGAAAGGGAAGGATAGAGGGTGAAAACATGGCGAGTTTTTAAAGGGGAAATAGAGAGGGGAAAAAACCTGAGGGAGTTAAGTGGGGAAGGAGAGGGGGTGATGGCATGGCAAATTTTAATTTTAAGGTGAAGGAGAGATAAAATAAAAGGGCGGTTTGTAGGGAAGGAGAAGGGTGATAACCAGGCGATTATGGGGGGAAGGGGAGAGAGGGGGATAAAAAAGGCGGGGTTAAAGTAGGGGGGAGAGAGGGGGGTTAAAAAGGTTGATTTATGTGGGAAAGGGATAGAGGGTAAAAAAACAGGGGCGATTTTTCCCCAGGGAAGGGGGAAGGGTAAATAACAGGGGCGATTTTATTTTAGGAAAGGAAGATTTAAAAACATGGGAGTTATGAAGGGAAGGGAAAGAGGGGGGTTTAAATAACTTTGGGTGAGTTATTAGGGGAAGGAGAGGGGTGATCCTTTGGTTTGAGTTATTTTGGGAAAAGGAAAGAGTTTGGGAAAAAAAATGTTGGGATGTAGGGAAAGGAGAGAGGGGGGAAAAACCCAACGGCGAGTTATGTGGGGGAAGGAGAGGGGGTTTGCCCAACATGGGGGTTTATGTGGGAAAAAGGGAAGAGATTTAATTTAACATGGCGAGTTATGTGGGGAAGGGAAAGAGAGGGGTAATAACATGGGGGATTTTATTTTGGGGAAGAGGAGAGGGGTTTCCCAAAGGGGGGAATTTATGGGGGGGAAGGGAGGGGTTGATAAAAATGGCGATTTTTTGTAGGGGAGAGAGGGGGGATAACATGGCAGGTTAAAAAAGGGAAAGGCGAGGGGGTTAAAACATGGTGATTTAAAAGGGAAGGGAGAGAGGTTAATAACATGACGAGTTATTTTGGGGAAAGGGGAAGAGGGGGGTTAAAAACATGGGGTTAGGGTGGGGAAAGGGGAAGGGGGGTGAAACATGGCGATTTAAGTGGGAAAAGGAGAGAGTTTTTAAATTTAAACATGGGGGAATTTTAAATTTTGGGAAGGAGAGAGGGTGTTTCCATGGAAAAGTTATGTGGGGAAGGAGAGGGGGAATAAAAAAGGGCGATTTTTAATGGGAAAAGGGAGGGGGTTGAAACATGGCAAAAGTTACGAGGGGGAAGGAAAGAGATCGTGAAACACTTCGAGTTTTTGTAAGAAAGGGAAGAGGGAAAAAACTTGGTGAGTTATGTAGGAAAGGAGAGAGGGTGATAAAATGGTGAGTATGTAGGGAAAAGAGAGGGTGTTTAACATATGAGTTACGTAGGGAAGGAGGGGAAGGGTGAAAAAAAGCGAGCCATTTTAGGGAAGGAGGGGGTTTGATAACATGGTGAGTTATGTGGGGGAAGGAGAGACGGTAAAAAAACTTTGGCGATTAGTAGGGAAGGAGAGGGGGAAATAACATGGCGAGTTAGGGTAGGGAAAGGGGGAGGGGGGTGAAAAACCATGGGAGCCCATGTAGGGAAGGAGGGGTTTTGGGTAAAAAAACATGGCGATTTTAATGTGGGGAAGGAGAGAGGGTAAAAAACAGGGCGAGTTATGTAGGGAAGGAATGAGGGTAAGAAATGGAATTGTATAGGGAAGGAAAAAGGGGGTGAAAAACTTTGGCGAGTTTGAAAGGGAAGGGAGGGGGTTTAATAACTTGGCGATTTAAATAGGGGGGAAGGAGAGAGGTTAAAAACAGATGATTTATTAGGAAGGAGAGAGGGTGATAACAGGTGAGTTATGTAGGGAAGGAGGGGAAGGTTTGTTTAACATACAAGTTTGTCGGGAAGGAGAGAGGGTAATAAATGGAAAAAAGTAATGTAGGGAAGGAGAGGGGGTTTGGAAAAAAATTCGAGTTTTTGTAGGGAAGGAGAGGGGGGTAAAAAAGAGGGCGATTTAAATGTAGGGAAGGAGAGAGGTGATAGCATGACGAGTTACATGGGGAAAGGGAAAGAGGGGGAAATAACATGGCGAATTAGGGGGGGGAGGGGGGGGGGGGGGAAGAAAAGGGTGAAACATGGCGAGTTTTTTATGGGGAAAAGGGAGGAGGGAATAACATTTGATTTTATTTTAGGGAAGGAGAGAGGGTGTTGGCTTGGGGTTTATCTGGGGAAAGGGGGAAAAGGGTGATAACGGGGGTGAGTTTTTTGGGAAAAAAAGGGAGAGAGGGGAAATTTAACGGGCCCCGGAGTTATGTTGGGAAGGAGAGGGGGTGAAACATGGCGAGTTTGTAGGGAAGGAGAGAGGGTGATAACATGGTGAGTTATGTAGGGAAGGAGGGGAGGGGGGAAAAACATGGCAAAGTTTTGTAGGGAGGGAAGGGTAAAAAGGGGGGAGTTATGTGGGGAAGGGAGAGAGGGTAGAAAACATGGGGTTATGTGGGGAAGGAGAGAGGGTAAAAAACATGGGGGAGTTATGTGGGGAAAAGGGAGAGGGGGTTTAAATAACATAGGATTTTTATGTATAGAAGGAAGGGGGGTGGAAAAAACATGGGCGATTTTTATGTGGGGAAGGAGAAGGGAAATAACATGGGGGGGGGGAGTTATTTTGGGAAGGAGAGAAGGTGAAAAAACAGGTGATTATGTGGGGAAAGGAGGGGGGAAAAAAAACTTTTGTGATTTTAGTAGGGAAAAAAAGGGGTGATAAATGGGGTTATGGGGGGAAAGGAGAGAGGGTGATAAAAAGGCGATTTAAATCTGGGGAAAGGGAAAGAGAGGGTGAAATTTTTGGTGGGTTTATGTGGGGTAAGGAGAGGGGGGGGTGGTAAAAAAGGGTGATTTAAAAGTGGGGGAAGGAAAAAAGAGGGTATAACAGGGTTGAGTTATTTTCGGAAGAAAGAGAGGGTGAAAACATGGCAGTTTGCAGGGAAGGAGACAGGGTAATTCCCATGGGGGGTTTTTGGTAGGGAAGGAGAGAGGGGGGAAAAAAGCGAGTTATTTTGGGAAGGGAAAAGGGTAAAAAACATGGCGAGTTTGTAGGAAAAGGTAAAGGGGGTTTTTTTCCCCTGGGATTTTTTATGGAAGGAAGAGGGGGGAAAAAAATAACATGGCGAGTTATTGGGGAAAAGGAGAAAAAGGGTGATAAAATGGCAAAGTTAGTAGGGAAGGAGAGGGGGGTGACAACATGGGGTTTATGTAGGGAAGGAGAAAGGTAATAACTTGGGATTTAAATGTGGGGAAGGGGGATGTAAGCATGGGAGTTACATGGAAAGGAGAGGGGGTTGAAAACATGGGGGAATTTGTAGGGAAGGAGAGAGGGGGGTTTGCATGGCGGGTTACAAAAAGGGAAAGGGAGAGAGGGTGAAAACCCTCCCGGGTTTTTAATGTGGGGGAAGGGGAAGTTTGTAAAAAACAGGGGCAGTTATGTGGGGAAGGGAGGAGGGGGGGAAAAATGGGTAGTTTTGTAGGGAAGGAGAGAGGGTGAAAACAGGGTTGAGTTACGTAGGGAAGGAAAAGAGGGTCCTAAAACATGGCGATTTAAATTGGGGAAAGGGGAGGAGGGTGAAAACCTGAAAAAGTTATGTGGGGAAGGAGAGGGGTGATAAATTGGGGGGTTTTATTGGGGAAAAGGAAGAGTTTGGTGATCCCAGGGTTGAGTTTTTGTAGGGAAAAGAGGGTGATAATATGGCGATTTTATGTGGGAAGGGAAAGGAGAGGGTAATAAAAAGGTTTAAATTTAATTGGGGAAAAAGGAGATTTGTGAAAACATGGCAGGTTATGTAGGGAAAGGGAAGAGGTTTAAAACATGCCGAGTTTTATAGGGAAAGGGGGGTTTTTTTAACATGGGATTTATGTAGGGAAAGAGGATTTTGATAACAGGCGGGTTTTATTTTGGGAAAAGGGAAGAGGGGGTTTAAAATAGGGCGATTTATGTATAAAAGGAGAGGGGGTTAATAAAAATGGTTATTTATGTAGGGAAGGAGAGATTGAAAATTAAAAAATTTTCGATTTTAATTTTGGGAAAGGGGGAAAAAAGGGGAAAATAACATGGCGGGGTTATATGGGGAAAAGGAGAGAGGTTAAAAAACATGACGATTTAAATGTGGGGGAAGGAGGGGGGTTGAAAAAACAAAAGGAGTTATGTGGGAAAGGAGAGAGGGTGAAAAACATAGCGAGTGATTTTAGGGAATGGAGGGGGTTTAATAACATGGCGAGTTATGAGGGAAGGGGAGAGGGGGGAAAAACATAGCGATTTATGTTAAAAAAGGGAAAGAGGGGTTTATTTTTTTGCGGTTAGGGTGGGAAGGAGAGAGTGGGATAACTTTAACGATTTTATTTTAAGGGAAAAAAATTTAAGTGAAAGGAGAATGTGGAATGATCAAGTGACTCGATAAAAAAAAATTGTCGACCTTGTGCTTTTTTAGGGGGGGAAAAGGGTTTTTTTTTTTTTTTTAAAAGGTATTTCGGGGGAAGAAGGAGGGGAGGAAGGGAAAAAAGAAAAGGAGGGGCCTGACTTGGGGAAAAGTGTGTCCCCAGGGGGTTTGGTGGGACTGAGGGGAGGGGTCACTATCAGAGTCCTAAAGTGTTTTCCATCTGTGCCCTCACCAATTTGTCCTCAGTGTTTTTTCTGATTGTGTCCTCACAACCCTTACAGTGTTCCCTATTAAATTTTTCCCAACACCGGGGAAAACCCCAAAAACCCACTGAATAAACTTACTTTGTTTCCCAAATCTTTCTCAAAAATTGCTTTTTTTTTTCCCAAATTAGAAACTTTATCTTGTTGACTTGAAAGAGGAAAATGAAGTTTACGACTTAAAGAACTCGCTATTTCCTCAGCTGATCATGTCTTTTTTCATAAACATTTTTCGTGATACGCAATCGACGTGCGTAGTTACGAATTTTCCTAACAAGGAGAAGAAAAACGATAAATGCGTTGTATATCACGGTTCTAGTGAAGGATGCAAAAATTGGTTAACTTGAAAAAAAATTTACAGTCCGGAGATATCGTGAAAAATTACATACATACCCCGTGCATAGGGGAAAGAAGCTTTTGACCATATTTTGGACCATCAAGTAGTCACACACTAACACATGAAGGTAAGGGAGCCAGAGAGGGCAGGGTATCCACCCTTGTGTATTGTTCCAGTCACGGTATTATGCCGTTTTGTTAATTGTGAATAATTACTCCAATCTTCAGGTCAAAGGCGCTTCATCGTTATCACGGTACCTCAGCCTATTCACTTCACGCGTTGGTTTGGAGCTTTATGACTCTGATCGCGAGTTCTATCCCTCCCCGTTGTATGGTCTATTCATTTCTAAAGAAACAGAAGTAAATAAGTCAACTTATCAATATGGAAGATTTTCCTCCGGTGATCAGTTACCAAAGAGGGTGATAAGCTTCTGAAAGAAAAGTTATTATAAATGCAAATCTATTAGCATAGAGGTCTGCCACAGAGAGCAGCCATTTTCTTCTACACCTCAACCATCTACACTGGTCTGGCCTCGTTACATATTTTGTCAAAAATAACTGGACCAATTATCCACTCACTAGCGTCTTTTAACAATAGTCTTTTTGTTAGAGGATTGCAGATGGGAGAATTATTACCAACTAAAAAAAGTTTGAAAATTTTTATGAGCCAAGAAAGTTGTCCAGTATTAACAATATACAGAGTGAAAACTAATAAAGCTAGAATTAGTCTCCTACACACCACTAATGAAGCTAGAATTAGTCTCCTACACACCACTAATGAAACAAGAATTAGTCTCCTACACACCACTAATGAAGCTGGAATTAGTCTCCTACACACCACTAATGAAACCAGAATTAGCCTCCTACACACCACTAATGAAACAAGAATTAGCCTCCTACACACCACTAATGAAACCAGAATTAGCCTCCTACACACCACTAATGAAACCAGAATTAGTCTCCTACAACCACTAATAAAAACAAGAATTACCCTCCTACACACCACTAATGAAACCAGAATTGTCTCCTACACCACCACTAATGAAAACCAGAATTAGCCTCCTACACACCACTAATAAAAACCAAATTAGCCTCCTACACACACTAATGAAACCAGAATTAGATCATACACACTACTAATGAAACCAGAATTAGCCTCCTACACACCACTAATGAAACCAGAATTTGCCTCCTACACACCACTAATGAAACCAGAATTAGCCTCCTACACACCACTAATGAAACCAGAATTGGGCCCCCTACACACCACTAATGAAACAAGAATTAGCCCCCTTCACACACTAATGAAACCAGAATTAGTCTCCTACACACCACTAATAAAACCAGAATTAGTCTCCTTCACACCACTAATGAAACAAGAATTGGTCTCCTACACCCACTAATGAACAAGAATTAGTCTCCTACACACCCTAATGAAACAAGAATTAGCCTCCTACACCCCACAATGAAACAAGAATTGGGCCTCCTACACACCACTAATGAAACAAGAATTAGCCTCCTACACACCCCCAAATGAAACCAGAATTAGCCTCCTACACACACTAATAAACCAGAATTAGCCTCCTACACACCACTAATGAAACCAAAATTTAGCCTCCTACACACCATAATGAAACCAGAATTAGCCTCCTACACACCACTAATGAAACCAGAATTAGCCTCCTACACACACTAATAAAACAAGAATTACCTCCTACACACCACTAATAAAACAAGAATAGTCTCCTCCCCACACCACTAATAAAACAAGAATTAGCCTCCTAAACCCACTAATGAAACAAGAATTAGCCTCCTACACACCACTAATAAAACAAGAATTAGTCTCCTACACACCACTAATAAAACAAAATTAGCCTCCTCCCACACCATAATGAAACAAGAATTAGTCTCCTACACCCCACTAATAAAACAAGAATTAGCCTCCTTCACACCCACTAATGAAACAAGAATTAGCCCCCTTCACACACTAATGAAACAAGAATTAGTCTCCTACACAACCACTAAATGCATAATTTTTGTAACTATATATTTACGCCCCATATAAAATCAGTTCTTCATCATGTCACCTTGTGTACTGAAAACAGTAATATACTTTCAGTGATAAACTTACCATTTTGCATGTTACTGTACGTCATGTATTTCGAAAGTGCTAGCATAAGAAATATTTGTGTAGTTGCTTATTTATACTCGCCTATTAGGGTTGCGGGGATCGATCCAGTGTGTTTGTACTCACCTAGTTTTCACCTAGTTGTATTGCAGGGGTGGGAGTCACACCTCCTGGCCCTTCCTCTTCACTGGTTGCTACTAGGTCACTTATTCTGCCCCATGAGCTTTATCGTACCACTTCTTAAAGCTATATAGGGGTCCTGCCTCCACTCCCATCACTTCCCTGACTGTTCAACTTCCTGACAACTCTGTGACTGAAGAAATACTTCCTAACATCCATGTCATTCAACTGAGTCTTAAACCCTTCAACTGTGGTCCTTGTTGTTGTGTCCCATCTCTGGAAATCCTTTCTCTGTCACCGTGTTAATTCCTCTCAGTATTTATATGACGTTATATCCCCCTTTCTCTCCTATCCTCCAGTGTCGTCAGGTCGATTTCCCTTAACCTCTCCTCGTGGACATGCCCTTAGCTCCGGGACTAGTCCTGTAATTTCCTTACATGTAATTTCCTTACATGCTTGGCGGGATGTGGGTTCCAAAATGGTGCTGCATATTAAATATAGGCCGACATACACGGTGTACGGGGTTTCCTGTGTGGTGTGGGGTGTGTGTGTGTGTGTTTTGTGTGTGTGTGTGTGTGTGCACCAAATTCAGCAAAGAATGTGACTGACAAAAAACCAATAAGACCGTAAATAAACTGACTTTTGATAACAAAGTGGCAGTAAGCATAGCTTTCCCCGAACAATGAAGCGAAAAACTAGCCTAACAGAAAAAGATACACAATGCAGCCTGAGCAACATTCCATCAGGCAATGAGATACAGTGCTCTAAATGAAGACAATTAACATGTCCTCCACAAAAAATACTGAATCAGAATTCAGTAACTTCCACACCCCGACTATGTCAGTGCGTAGATGGCAGTCAAAACAAGGTTGACCGAGAGTTAGACCCGAGACCTGCATTATTTCGAGGGTCTCTTGAAACAAACTACAAAATGTCATAAATCGCTAATTCTCTGTGGACTGAGTTGCCCGGACTCCAAGATGTGTCTCAACTCCCCAATGAGGATATACTTGACCACAAAAGTGAGTCTACCTGACAAGAATAGAGGAGAATAGATCTCTTAGAGAGAGGTAGGAAGAGAGAATCGAATCGAATCGAAGACGACGAGAGCTGTCGTAAGATGGGAAGGAAGAAGGATAAGGAAGGATGGAAATACTGAAAAAGGATGGGAAGGAGGGGAAGAGGAGGAATCAAGGCAAGTGGCCCAAATAACTTAGGAAGAGAGATGTTCTCTAAACAAGGGCCAGACAGCAAGATAAAACAGTCACCACATATCCCAGACTGCAACCAAACAAGCAATTAGCAGCTCTGAGTACCTAATTAAAACTCAAATCTGCCAGCACAAAAAGTGTACAATACGTGATATATTCTCCCTATTACGAGTATAATACAAGTAATACTATAAACCGTTATAATTTCAGTTTAGCTACTAACCAATATAACATTAAGAATGTAAAGTACATTATGTATGATAAGTGTTTGTTTTTTTCTGAAGGAGCGAGAGGGAGTTATTATGTGGTAAATGTATAGCTTCTGCTTGTGATGAGACTCCAGGAAGAAAGAGCGAGAGAATAAAGCCAGAAAGAGTGAGAGGATAAAGCCAGAAAGAGTGAGAGGATAAAGCCAGAAAGAGTGAGAGGATAAAGCCAGAAAGAGTGAGAGGATAAAGCCAGAAAGAGTGAGAGGATAAAGCCAGAAAGAGTGAGAGGATAAAGCCAGAAAGAGTGAGAGGATAAAAGCCAAAAAGAGTGAGAGGATAAAGCCAGAAAGAGATGAGAGGATAAAGCCAGAAAAGAGTGAGAGGATAAAGGGCCCGAAAGAGTGAAGGATAAAGCCAGAAAGAGTGAAAAGGTAAAGCCCGAAGAGTGGAGGATAAAGCCAGAAAGAGTGAGAGGATAAAGCCAGAAAGAGTGAGAGGATAAAGCAGAAAGAGTGAGAGGATAAAGCCAGAAAGAGTGAGAGGATAAAGCCAGAAAGAGTGAGAGGATAAAGCCAGAAAGAGTGAGAGGATAAAGCCAGAAAGAGTGAGAGGATAAAGCCAGAAAGAGTGAGAGGATAAAGACAGAGAAATTACTTGATGGAAAGTGTCCCAAGACGGAATGTCTTACCACACATACCACTCTGCTCACACCACTAAGTTACTCGCACCCCTTACATCACTTACACAACTGAAACGACACACCTTAATAACACTTCTCACACGACTCACATCTCACATGATTCACACTCCTTACACGAGTCATACTTCTCAAACTACTCACACTTCTCACACTACTCACACGACTCACACCACTCGCTTCTCACACGACTCACACGACTCACGCTTCTCACACCATTAACACTTCTCACGCCATTAACACTTCTCGCATCACTAACACTTCTCACACGACTCACACTTCTCACACGATTCACACTTCTCACACGATTCACACTTCTCACACGATTCACACTTCTCACACATTCACAATTCTCACACCACTAACACTTCTCACAACATCACACACTCACACCACTCACACTTCTCACCACTCACACTTGTGACATCACTTACACATTTCACACACTAAACACTTCTCACACCCAATAACACTTCTCACACCACTCACACTTCTCACACCCCTCACACTTCTCAAACCCCTCGCACTTCTCAAAACCACTCACACTTCTCACACCACTCCACTTCTCACACCACTCGCACTTCTCGTACCACCCCACACTTTTGGCACCACTTTCCCCTTCTCACAACACTAACACTTCTCACTCCACTCACACTTCTCACTCCACTCACACTTCTCACTCCCCTCACACTTCTTACACCACTCACACTTCTTACCCACTCACACTTCCGTACCACCACACTTGTGTACCACTTACATTCTCCAACCACTCACACTTCCACACCACTCACACTTCTCACACCACTCACACTTCTCACACCCCTCACACTTTTCGTACACTCACACTTTAAACCCCCTCACACTTCTCGTACCACTCACACTTCTCACACCCCTCACATTGTTTGGGCCACCTTCACTTCTCACTCCACTCACAATCTCACTCCACTCACACTTCTCACACCATTCACATTCTCACACCATTTACACTTCCCCACAGAACTACATTTCCACAACCGCTCACACTCCAACCCATACACGACCACACCCCCACACACACACACAACACACACACACAACACACACACACACCACACACAACACACACACAACACAACACAACACAAACAACACACACAACACAACACACAACAAACACAAAACAAAAACACACACACACAACACAACACACACAACACAACCAAAACACACAACACAAACACACAAAACAACACACACAACATCACACACAACATACACCCCACAACATACACACACAACACACAACACACAACACACACACCAAACACACAAAACAAATCACAACACAACACACACACACAACACACACACACAAACACACACACAACACACACACACAACACAAAACCACAACACACACAACACACCCCACACCAACACACACAAAA
Source organism: Cherax quadricarinatus (assembly GCF_026875155.1). Taxonomy (NCBI): domain Eukaryota; kingdom Metazoa; phylum Arthropoda; class Malacostraca; order Decapoda; family Parastacidae; genus Cherax; species Cherax quadricarinatus. Next base: position 17,335,067 of record NC_069487.1, on the reverse strand, counting down.
CACACACACACACCAAAAACAACACACAACCACAACACACACACACACACACAAAACACAACACACACAAACACACACAAAACCCCCACCAAACACCACACACACAACACCCACACAACACCCCACAACCAAAACAGCGAAGGGCGGGGAGGGGCTATGAATCGACCCTGCAAACCCCAAATAGGTGAGTACAAATAGTGAGTACACACCACACACACACACACACACACACACACACACACCCAACAACAACCACACACACCCAACACACACGTACATTAGCCAGTGAAACTGATGAAAGAAAGCTGCAGTGGAGGAAACCCAAATTAAATGAAGGGATACACAGGGATATGCGTGGGAAATGAAATGGTATCAGTCTTGGTATGGCTCCAGAATCAAGGGGGGAAAATATAAGCAAAAAAAAAGGGGGAAAAAAAAAATTGAAAGCATCATAAAGCAATAGGAAAGCATTGACCCAGCTGGAAAAATTTTCGGAGAATGGGGGGGTTTTTAAAAAAAAAAAAGAAACTGGGGCCAGTGAGGTGCCTTCAAAAAGAAAGCGACTCGCACCGGGTTTCCGCAGGAGGAAAGCACTTTAAAGGGGACATACGGCTACAGGGGGGTTATCCCCGCCCCGCGAAAAAGAACACAAGAAAAAAGGGAAGAAATTGGGGAGAAGGGTTAAAAAGGGGCGAAAGAGGAAAAGAGGGGGGAGGGAAAAAAGGACAAAAAAGGGAGATCCCAGACCCGGGGAAGAAAAATAAAATACAGCCTCCCTCACAACTTTCAATAGAACCCCCCACCCAGGTAAAACCCCAGTGAAACCAAAAAACTCAAAATAAAAAAACACCCTTGCCCATCCAATGCCCCCACCCCCCTACATTACAAATTCACCCCCACAGCAACAACCCATATTCCCTTTAAACCAGGTTTCCCACCCCCCCAAAACCCAATATATTTCCCCAGACCAAAAGTCTTAAAAGGGAATTTGAATTGTGGTATACAAATCCCGAGGGAATAACAAAAAAAGTATGGGGAAGTGGCACGAAAGAATCAAAGAGACATCCCCAGACAAAATTTGAAACTCACGGGAAACTAAACTCCCATATAATCCCAGTTTAAAATCTTTCCCCCGGGAAACCAAATCTTCGGGAAAAGGGACAGGGGGAGGAGGGGGGGAAAGGGGGATTTGCTTTGCCTTTAAAAAACCAGGGGGTTTGAAAAATTTGGAAGGAAGGGGAGGGCATGGGCAAAAGGGGACTACTTAGTGGGAACCCCAATCCGTCTGGGGACTTTAAGGTGTTTAATTGAAATTTAATTTAAAACCCCACCACAAACTGCAAAAAAAAGGCCAAGAGAAGAATACATGACAGAAAAAGACAAGGGTCAAACACCTGGGCCAAGGTGGCCAGGAGAGCACAAAGGGGGAGAAAAATTTTACTAGTTGGGGTGATTTAAAATCAAAAAGGAATTGACTGGGAAAACCTGGACCCCCAGGGGGTCCCGAAAACCATGGAAAACCCCAAATATGGTTTGTTTTACTGGGAACCTCAGCATCCCCATGTTAGAGACACTTACCGAAAGGGGAAGGATGAAAAGAAAGGGTTTGGCCTTGAAATTAAACCTGATAGTTCGGACATCAAGGGTTTCATGTAGGGAAAGGGCCCCGGGGGTATGTTTTCATTGGTTCTTTTCCCTTTCACTCCTTTTAGTTAAATCCAAGGGGAAAAAGGTCCCCGGGAATAGGCGGGAAAAAAAAAAAAACCAAACAAAAAAAAGGGGGGGGAACTACTCAGGAAATGAAAAATTTCCCTTTCAAGACTTTCAGTGGGGGGGGAACCTGACGGGGAAAAACCATTTCAAGAAATAAAGGGGACAAAATGTAACAACAAAATCAAGGAGGCAGGGGAGAGGTTTTTTTCCCCAAAAGGGGAAAAAAAATTTTAAAGGGGGAAAGAACAAAGGGTTCCTTTTCACCCAAAGGTGTAGGGAGGCAAAAACTGGGTTGTACTGGGAAAGGGAAAAAAGGTCAAAAGCAGAACTCAGGAAAATAAAAAATCACCCCAAAGGGCCCAAAAAACAAATATGCACAGATAAGAAGGGAGGCTCAAAAACAATTTTAAAATACATAGCATAAAAAAGTAAAGCCCTACCCGAAGTGTTTTTACAGCCACATCAGGAAAAAAAACAACAGTCAAGGACCGGGTTTTAATCAAAACTGGGGAAAGGGGTAAATGGGGAATTCACAA
>NC_069487.1:17209024-17332318 GCF_026875155.1 Cherax quadricarinatus | reverse complement strand
TAAAACCACCCCATTTTATCACCCTCCCCCTTTCCCCCACATAACTCGCCTTTTCCCCCTTTCCTTCCCTACATAATTCGCCATGTTATCATCCTCTCTCCTTCCCTACATAACTCGCCATGTTATCACCCTCTCCTCCTTCCCTACATAACTCGCCATGTTATCACCCTCTCTCCTTCCCTACAAACTCGCCCATGTTATCACCCTCTCTCCTTCCCTACATAACTCGCCATGTTATCACCCTCTCTCCTTCCCTACATAACTCGCCATGTTATCACCCTCTCTCCTTTCCTACATAACTCGACATGTTATCACCCTCTCTCCTTCCCTACATAACTCGCCATCTTATTACCCTCTCTCCTTCCCTACATAACTCGCCATGTTATTACCCTCTCTCCTTCCCTACATAACTCGCATGTTATTACCCTCTCTCCTTCCCTACATAACTCACCATGTTATCACCCTCTCTCCTTTCCTACATAACTCGACATGTTATCACCCTCTCTCCTTCCCTACATAACTTGCCATCTTATTACCCTCTCTCCTTCCCGACATAACTTGCCATGTTATCACCCTCTCTCCTTCCCTATATAACTCGTCATGTTATTACCCCCTCTCCTCCTTCCCTACATAACTCGGCATGTTGTCACCACTCTCTCTCTTCCCTACATAACTCGCCATGTTATCACCCTCTCTCCTTCCCTACATAACTCGCCATGTTATCACCCTCTCTCCTTCCCTACATAACTCGCCATGTTGTCACCCTCTCTCCTTCCCTACATAACTCGCCATGTTATCACCCTCTCTCCTTCCCTACATAACACACCATGTTATCACCCTCTCTCCTTCCCTACATAACTCGCCATGTTGTCACCCTCTCTCCTTTCCTACATAACTCGCCATGTTATCACCCTCTCTCCTTCCCTACATTTCTCGCCATGTTATCACCCTCTCTCCTTTCCTACATAACTCGCCATGTTATCACCATCTCTCCTTCCCCACATAACTCACCATGTTATCACCCTCTCTCCTTCCCTACATAACTCGCCATGTTATCACCCTCTCTCCTTCCCTACATAACTCGCCATGTTATCACCCTCTCTCCTTCCCTACATAACTCGCCATGTTATCACCCTCTCTCCTTCCCTACATAACTCGCCATGTTATCACCCTCTCTCCTTCCCTACATAACTCGACATGTTATCACCCTCTCTCCTTCCCTACATAACTCGCCATGTTATCACCCTCCTCCCTCACCGGATAATTTCTAGCCCTGCTTTGATCACACACTCACCTAAACACTTTGTACTCCGACCTGCGCACTCTCTGCTCCCATGTGATCATTGTCCCTCCCACCTATTCACTCTCTGCTCCCATGTGATCATTGTCCCTCCCACCTACTCACTCTCTGCTCCCATGTGATCATTGTCCATCCCACCTACTCACTCTGCTCCAATGTGTTTATTGCCCCTCCCACCTACTCTCTCTGCTCCCATGTGATCATTGTCTCTCCCACCTACTCACTCTCTGCTCCCATGTGATCATTGTCGCTCCCACCTACTCACTCTCTGCTGCCATATGATAATTGTCCCTCTCACCTACTCACTCTCTGCTCCCATGTTTTTCATTGTCCCTCCTCTACTCACTCTTTGCTCCCATGTGATCTTTGTCCCTCCCACCTACTCACTCTCTGCTCCCATGTGATCATTGTCCCCCCCACCTACTCACCCTCTGCTCCCATGTGATCATTGTCCCTCCGCCTACTCACTCTTTGCCCCCAAAATTTGTGAGATGTTTGTGAAGAGTGTGAGGGTTGAAACTTTGAGTGAAATGTGTGATAGGGTGAGATAGTGTGAAGCGTTGTAATGAGTGTGAATGTGTAAGAGATAAAACAAAAACAAGATAAACGGGTTTGGTTTTACAACCCATGGCGAGTGAGTATTCAAAACTCCAGGCCTGGGTTCTAACTCCACTGACCGTGGTTTTGCTGCAATCGTGCGATTACGATATTGTGAGTTAGGAACACGAGTTGTGCAGGTTGAATGAACTCGTGTATCTAATGTAAACACAATTCCCTAAAAATGAAACTAGAATATATACCACACACGCAACAGTAGAGCCAGTTTCATCAAGTTCCATATTTATTACAAAAAGCACAAAACCAATTGCTATGATACTAATGGACTAAGAAACCCGGTCCTAAAGAGCAGACATAGCTTCCATCCCAGCACAAAAAAAAGGGCAAATATATTAAACACTAGAAAACACCAAAATTAAATCACAAGGCATTTTTAAGAAGAAGTAGCGATAATACCAATAAAAGGTGACCAATGAGGTCTCAAAACCAATGGTCACCTTTTATTGGATATCGCTACTTCCCTTCATAAAAATTTCCTTGTGATTTAATTTGGTGTTTTTACAAGTGATTAATTATATTGCCATTTTTCCTATGCATGGAGCTATGTCTCTCTTAAGACGCGTGATTTCTTAGTCATTAGTAAACATAGCATTGGTTTTTGTGCAATTTTTTTAATAAATATGGAACTTTGATGAATCTGGCTCTACTGTTGCGTGTGGTGGGTATATATTCTATTCATTTATAGGACTTGTGTTTACATCAGATACAACGAGTTCATTCCACCTCACAACTCATGTTCCCTAACTCACAATATCGTAATCGCCGATTTGCCACAAACCACGTCCAGTGAGTTGAACCCATGGCCTGGAGTTTTTGAAACTCACTCGCCATGGGTTGAAAACCCACCTATCTTGTTTTTGTTTTATGCTCTAACACCAATTCACACTCATACAACGCTCACACTACTCACAGCCTACTCACACAATTTCACTCAAAGTACAACCTCACACTCTTCAAACATCTCACAACCTCACATCATTGACACTACTCAAACAACCTTACTATCCCCATCACAGTTTTTTCACTAGCTCATGGCCACTTGACCTCCTCCACACCATCAAACTCATACAATCCACATCCCCCTCAAACACCCCACACAACCCTGAAACTCTCACAAAATTCCCCGCCTCTCATTCGCTAAGGTAAGGATAAGAAATTAGCGATAATACCAATGAAACTCCAAATAATTACATTTCTTCACTAGTTATTTTCAGTTTTGGGAACACTGTCATAAATACTACGTTCTGTAAACCGAGTGAACGTCCTGAACAGAATGTGGAGATTGAGGTTATAAGAAGGAAAAGAGGGATAGTAGGATTGAGATAGGGGGCGATAAGGCGTGTGAGAGAAAGAGGTGATGATGTGGGAAGTAGAGGGATCAGGTAGGAGATCCAAGATGGCAGGGTGGCAGACGGGTGGTAAGTTGGGTAGTGTTGACCAAGTGGAGAGAGGTTGATTACATGATAGGAGGGAGGATTAGGTGCGTATAGAGTAGATAAGGTAGAGATAAAATGAGGTGAAAAGAAGATTAAATGGGGAACAGGAAGATAAGGTCAGTAGGGAAGCTGGAGGTGTTGACAGAACCTTGATATGGTATGTACAGAATAGATTATGTTGGAATAGAGAGATATGAATAACACTTTGGGAAGAGGGAAGACGAGGTGGGGAGAGGTGTAGCCGAGATGAGGAGAGGTAACTAAGTAGGGAGAGCGTATGATAACGACGGAAAGAGAATGATAAAAGTGAAAGAGAGGGGGGGAGAGAGAGTGAGTTAAGATGGGAAGAGAATGTGAAAAGTTGTCAGACACTCCACTCCATTCTCCAATCCCTTCCAATATTCCTGGCAGCGGTCACACGTCCAGTCCACCACTAACAAAACTCACACCACTACGTCCTCTTACACCACTCACCACCTTCACGCCGAGCCATAAAGCTAGTTTTTACAACAAGCATGTTTCTCTTCACTGTTTCTGATGTGCTCTGCTCAGCTTTAACGCTTAGTCTCTCTCTCTCTCGCTCCTTCTCTTTTTTTTGTTTTCACAGGGTTTGACAAGGTTAAGGATCCCTAACTTTTTGACAAGCTATTTCCAGGTAAGGATCCCTAAACTTTCTTGACAAGCTATTTACAGGTTAAGGATTCCTACTTTATTGGCAAGCTAAGAGCTGTTACCTAATCACTCATTTGAAAGGCATTTATTATTGTTATAGACATACAAGTAGGAACAGGATAAGTGGAGCATCTGTGGGCCACATTTTCGTTTGATCAACTGACTTTATCTCGATTACAACATTATGCTGTACAATGTGTTCCATACTCGAGTCATCCTGGTGTAATAATATGATCTCAGATGGAGTGATGTTCTTGGAGAAGGGCCCAGCCAGAGTGAAGTGGCTGCTTTCTGCCTCTCTCTCTCTCTCTCTCTCTCTCTCTCTCTCTCTCTCCTCTCTCCTTTGTATGTGAATAGTCTATCCTGAGAGATAACAATGTTCCCCAAGTGATCGAAACTGCGTTATCTGGCACGAACCTAATAACTCTTGCCAGAATACTTGACGATAAATACATTACCCAACTGAAGTCTTCCAGCTAAGCTGGAAGACTTCAGTACCTTTGTAGAGCCCCTCCTGTTTCCCACCGGATAACTCTTATGATAGAATAGGGTAGCAGCACAACAAACGGTGTATCCATTTTTTGTTTAATAAAATTCTCATTCTCTCTCTCTCTCTCTCTCTCACTCTCTCTCTCTCTCTCACCTCTCTCTCTCTCTCTCATTCTCTCTCTCTCTCTCTCTTTCTTTCACTTTTTCTCTCTTTCTTCTCTACTCCTCTCTCTTCTCTCTCTCTCTCGTCTCTCTCTCCTCTCTCTCTCTCTCTCCCACTCTCTCTTCTCTCTCTCTTCTTTCTTTCTCTTTCTCTCTTTCTCTCTCTCTCTCTCTCTCTCTTCACTCTCTCTCTCACTCTCTCTCTCTCTCTCTCACTCTCTCTCTCTCTCTCTCTTCCCTGCTAAGCATCCCTCAAGCAGGCAGTCCAAGGTAACAATGGCATATTCGTGTGGTAGCATCATGTATCCTTCCAGTGAACTGTATAACCGTGACACACACAATGTCCATTACAGCTTCTATTATTTTCCCTGGCCTGTAGCAATGTTCTCGGACACCAACACATCACACAGTTCACTTACCCCAAATATCTTGTACTACACACAGAACACACCACTCACAGAACACACTACTCGTCGACACACACTCCACTCATAGAACACACACACCACTTTACAGAACACACCACTCAATAGAACACACACCACTCACAGAGAACACGCCACTCACAGAACACACCACTCATAAACACACACACCACTCCACAGAACACGCCACTCACACAACCCCATTTTTATTTATTTTTTTTTCCAATAGAACACACACACCACTCAAAGAACACACACACACCACTCACAGAACAAACACACCACTCCACAGAACACACCACTCATAGAACCCCACACACACCACTCACAACACCCACACCACTCACAGAACACACCACTCCAGAACACACCCACTCTCAGAACACACCACTCACAGATACACACCACTCACAGAACACACCAATCTCAGAACACACCACTCTCAAACATACCCATATCCAATCATTAACACACTCCTCATAGAACACACACCTCACTCCACAGAACACACCACTCACAGAACACACACACACACCAACTCACTAACACAACACACACACCCACTCGCCCCCCCAGGAACACACACACACCACTCCCAGAACACACACACTACCACTCACAGAACCACACACACCACCACAAACAACACCACACACCCCACTCACAGAACATACACACACACTCACAGAACACACACACACACCACTCACAGAACACACACACACCACTCATAGAACACACACACACACACCAACTCACAAAACACATCTCTCAACCCCCCTCAATATCACTCCATCTATTACCTCACACTCTCTCTCTCATAGTTTTACACAACCACATTATTACTTCCCCTACAATTCACCTTAGGGTTTATTTCAGTTCTTTTTAGTATCAAATAAGTTTACAACGAAAGTATTCCTCTACTGATCTTTTCCTCGTTCTCCAAAACCTTTTTTTCATAACATAAACCAGTGTCCTCGGAGACAAAAGTTCAAACTGACTGGAGGAGTAAAGAAACAGTCCCAGTGAAGGACGTACTCTCTGCTCCCATGTGATCATTGTCCCTCCCACCTACTCTGCGTCCCATGTGATCATTGTCCCTTCCCGTAACCCACCCCACCTTCTCTGCTACTGAGATCATTGTCCCTCCCATCTACTCTGCTTCCCCATGTGATCATTGTCCCTATCCCACGCACCTTATCTCTCTGCTCCCATGTGTTCATTGTCCTCCCACCTTACCCGTCTCTGCTCCACCATGTGCTCACATCGTCCCTCCCCACCTACTCACTCTCTGCTCCCATGTGATCATTGTGTCCCTCCCAACTACTCACTCTCTGCTCCCATGTGATCATGTGGTCCCTCCCACCTACTCCATCTGCTCCCATGTGATCATAGTCCCCACCTACTCACTCTGCTCCCATGTGATCATTGTCCCTCCCACCTACTCACTCTGCTCCCATGTGATCATTGTCCCTCCCAACTACTCACTCTGCTCCCATGTGATCATTGTCCCTCCCACCTACTCACTCTCTGCTCCCATGTGATCATTGTCCCTCACCCACCTACTCACTCTCTGCTCCATGTGATCATTGTCCCTCCCAACTACACATCTCTCTGCTCCCATGTGATCATGGTCCCTCCCACCTACTCACTCTGCTCCCATTTGAATACCATTTCCCCTCCCACCTACTCACTCTGCTCCCATGTTGACATTGTCCTCTCCCACCAGACTCACCATCTCTGCTCCCATGTGATCAGTGTCCCCTCCCACCTACTCACTCCCTGCTCCATGTGACACTGTCCCTTTCCCACCACTCTGCTCCCATGTGATCAATGTCCCTCCCACCCACGACCACTCTCTGCTCCCATGTGATCATTGTCCCCCTCCTCCACCTACTCTGCTCCCATGTGAATCAGGTCCCCTTCCACCCACCCCTCACTTGCTCCCATGAGTTCTTTGTCTTCCTCCACCTACTCACCTTCTTCTCCCATGTTATCCATTGTCCCTCCACCTACTCACTACGTCTGCTCCCATGTGATCATTGTCCCTCCCACCTACCTCCTCTGCTCCCATGTGATCATTGTCCCTCCCACTACTCACTCTGCTCCATGTGATCATGTCCCTCCCACCTACTCACATCTGCTCCCCAATGGTTATTCATTGTCCCTCCCACCTACTCACTCTGCTCCCCCATGAGTTTTCATTGTCCCTCCCACCTATCAATCGTGCTCCTATCTGATCATTGTCCCGCCACCCTACTCACTGCTCTGCTCCCAATTTGATCATTGGTCCTTCCCCCCTACTCACTCTCCTGCTCCCATGTGTTCCTTTGTCCCCCACCTACTCACTCTCTGCTCCCACTGATCATTGTCCCTCCCACCATACTCACCTCTGCGTCCCAGGGTGAGATCTTTGTCCCTCCCACCCTACTCACTCCTGCTCCCATTGAAATCATTGTCCCTCCCACCTAACTCTGCTCCCATGTGATCATTGTCCCTCCACCCACCCACTGTCTGCTCCCATGTGATCATGTCCCTCCCACTTTCTCTGCTCCGCATGTGGATCATTGTCCCTTCCACCCACCCACTCTCCTGCTCCCATGAGTTCATTGTCCCTCCCACCTACTCCTCCTCTGCCCCATGTAGAATCAATGTCCCTCCCACCGACTCACTCTGCTCCCATGTGATCATTGTCCTCCCACTACTCACGTCTGCTCCCATGTGATCATTGTCCCTCTCCCCACCTACTCACTCTGCTCCCATGAGATCATTGTCCTCTTCCACCCACCCCACTCTCTGCTCCGCATGAGTTCATTGTCCCTCCCACCTACTCACTCTCTGCCTCCCAATGTGAATCATTGTCCCTCCACCTACTCACTCCTCTTGCTGCCCAGTGATCATTGTCCCTTCCCCCCTACTCACGTCTCTGCTCCCCATGTGATCATTGGTCCCTCCCACCTACTCACTCTCTGCTCCATGTGATCATTGTCCCCGTCCCACCTACTCACTCTTGCTCCCAGTGTTTCATTGTCCCTTCCACCCACCACTCTCTGCTCCCATGAGTTCATTGTCCCCTCCCACCTACTCACCTCTCTGCTTCCCATGTGGATCATTGTCCCTCCCACCTTACTCACACTTCTCTGCTCCCATGTGATCATTGTCCTCCCACCTTACTCACTCTGATCCCATGGATTCATTGGTCCCTCCCACCTACTTCACTCTCTGCTCCCATGTGCTCATTGTCCCTCCACCTACTCAACTCTGCTCCATGTGATCATTGTCCCTTCTCACCCACCCACTCTCTGCTCCCATGAGTTCAAAGTTCCCTCGCCACCTACTCACTCTCTGCTCCCAAGTGATCATTGTCCCTCCCACCTACTCACTCTCTGCTCCCGATGTGAACAATGTCCCCGCCCACCTACTTCACCTCTGCTCCCATGTGATCAGTGTCCCTCCCACCTACTCACTCCTGCTCCCATTGACATTTGTCCCTCCCACCTACATCACTATCTGCTCCCATGTGAATCATTGTCCCTCCCACCAACTCACTCTGCTCCATGTGATCATTGTCCCTTCCACACCCCCACTCTCTTCTCCCATGATTCATTGTCCCTCCCAACCTACTCACTCTTTGCTCCCATGTGATCATTGTCCCTCCCACCTAACTCACTCTCTCTGCTCCCATGTGATCATTGTCCCTCCTCCACCTACTCATTCTCTGCTCCCATGGGGGGGCGAGTTTTCATTGTCCCACCCACCTATCACTCTCACTGCTCCCATGTGATCATTGTCCTTCCCATCCTACTCACTCTCCAGCTCCATGTGATCATTATCCCTCCCACCTACTCACTCATCACTCCTTCCCATGTGAGTCATTGTCCCTCCACCTACTCTGCCCCATGTGATCATTGTCCCTCCACCCACCCACTCTCTGCTCCCATGTGTTCATTGTCCCCTCCCAACACTCTGCTCCCAATGTGATCATATGTCCCTCCCACGCACCCTACTCTCTGTTCCCATGTTTCATTGTCCTCCCACCATACTCACACTCTGCTCCCATGTGATCAACGTCCTCCCACCACTCACTCTGCTGCTCCCATGTGAATCATTGTCCCTCCCACCTACTCACTCTCTGATCCCATGGACATTGTCCCTCCCACCTAACTCACTCTGCTCCCATGTGATCATTGTCCCTCCGCCTACTACACTCAGCTCCATGTGATCAATGTCCTCCCACGCTACTCACTTGGCTCCCATGTGATCATTGACCCTCCCACCTACTCACTCTGCTCCCATGTGTCTTGCCCTCCCACTACTCACTCTCTGCTACCCATGTGATCATTGTCCCTCCCACATACTCACATCTCTCCTGCTCCCATGTGATCATTGTCCCCCCACCTACTCACTCCTTCTTCCCATGTGATCATTGTCCCTCCAACTCACTTCGCATCCATGTGAACATTGTCCCTCCACCTACTCACCTCTGCTCACCATGTGATCATTGTCCCTCCCACCTACCACTCCTCTGCCCCATGTGACATAATTGTCCCACTCCACCTACTCACTCTCTGCTTCCATGTGATCAATGTCCCTCCCACCTACCACTCTGCTCCCATGTATCATTGTCCCCTCCCACCTCCTCACTCCTCTTGCTCCCATGTGAACATTGTCCCTCCCACCTATCACTCGCTCCCATGTGATCATTGTCCCTATCCACCCACCCACTCTCTGCTCCCATGAGTACATTGTCCCTCCCACCCTACTCACTCTCCTGCTCCCATGTGAACATTGTGACCCACCCACCACCACCACTCTGCTCCAATGTGATCCATTGTCCATCCACCAACTCACTCTCTGCTCCATGTGATCATTGTCCCTCCAACTACTCACTCTGCTCCCAATGGATCATTTGTACCTCCCCAACTACTCACTCTGCTCCCATGTGAACATTGTCCCTCCCACCTACTCCACTCTGCTCCCATAGTGAACATTGTCCCTCCCACCTACTCCCCCAAACTTCTTCTAACCATGTGGGAAAAAAAAATTATCATTGGTCCCTCCCACCTACTCACTCTGCTCCCATGTTATCATTGTCCCTCCACCTACTCACTCTCATGCTCCCATGTGATCATTGTCCCTCCCACCAACTACTCTGCCCCAAGGTGATCATTGTCCCTTCCACCTACTCACTCTTTGCTCCCATGTGATCATTGTTCCTCTCCCACCTACTCACTCACTGCTCCTATGTGATCATTGGCCCCTCCAACCGTACCACACTCTCCCATGTATCATTGTCCCTCCCCACCTACCACTCTCCTCCCATGTGATCATTGTCCCTCCCACCTACTCACTCTGCTCCAATGCGATCATTGTCCCTCCCACACTCACTCTCTGCACCCATGTTATCAAAACGTCCCCCCCTCCCCAACTACTCACCTCTGCACCCAAGTGATCATTTTCCCCCCACCTACTCACTCTCTGCTCCATGTGATCAAGGTCCCTCACCCCCTACACACTCTTGCTCCCATGTGATCATAGTCCCATCACACCCACCCACTCTCATTCTCCCATGAGTTTCATTGTCCCTCCCACCAACTCACTCTCTGCTCCCATGTTATCATGGTCCCACTCCCACCTGCTCACACTCTGCTCCCAAGGACATAGTCCCTCCCACCTACTCACACTCTTCTCCCATTTGATCAATGTCCCCACCCAACTACTCACGGATTCTGCTCCCCTGTGATCTTTAGTCCCTCCCACCTACTCACTCTCTGCTCCCATGTGATCATTGTCCCTCCCAACTAACTCACTCTGCTCCCATGTGATCCACTGTCCTCCAACTACTCACTCTCTGCTCCCATGTGATCATTGTCCCTCCCAACTACTCACTATGATCTGCTCCCAGGGGTGAATCATTGTCCGCTCCCACCTACTCCTCCTCCTGCTCCCATGTGATCATTGTCCCTCCCACCTACTCACCTCTGCTCCCATGTGGATCATTGTCCCTCCCACCTACTCACCTCTCTCAGCTCCCATGTTATCATTGTCCCCTCCCACCTACTCACTCTGCCCCATGGATCATTGTCCCCTCCAACTAACTTCACTGTCCTTTAGCCTTTTTTTATTTTCCCCCCCCAATGGTGATCAATGTCCTCCCAAACAACGTCACTCTCTGCTCCCAGAGATCATGGTCCCGCCCAACTACTCACTCTGCTCCCATGTGATCATTGTCCCTCCCACCTACTCACTCTCTGCCACCCATGTGATCCATTGTCCCTCCCACCTACTCACTCTCTGCTCCCACGTAGATCATTGTCCTCCTACCTACTCACTCTCTGCTCCCATTGATCATTTGTATCCCTCCCACCTACTCATCTGCTCCCATGTGATCATTGTCCTCCCAACTACTCCTCTGCTCCGATGTGATCATTTCCTCCCACCTACTCACCTCCCTCTATCACTCACTCTTCCATGACTATGAAAGTGGAACGTTTTAAATGCGGCTTAATTTAAACTAGAGCACCTGTACAAAATATTAATAGATATTTTGTACTCTTATCCGGGCGAATTTTTTGTACTCTTATATCCGCAAATATTTTGTGCTCTTATCCGCAAATATTTTGTACTCTTATCCGCAAATATTTTGTACTCTTATCCGTTAAATATTTTTTGTACTCTTATCCGCAATATTTTGTACTCTTATCGAAAATTATTTTGTACTCTATCCGCAAATATTTTGTACTCTTACCGTAAATATTTTGTACTCTTATTCCGCAAATATTTTGTACTCTTTATCCGAAATTTGTACTCTCATTCCGTAAATATTTTGTACCCTTATCCGTAAATATTTTGTACTGGTTAATCCGTAAATATGTTTGTACTCTATCCCGCAAATATTTTGTACTCTTGATCCAGCAAATATTTTGTACTCTTATCCGCAAATATTTTGTACTCTTATCCGTAAATAATTTTGTACTTAATCCGCAAATATTTTGAACCTTATCCGTAAATATTTTGTACTCTTATCCTCAAATATTTTTGTACTCGGTTACCCGAATATATGGTACTTCTAAATCCGCAGAAAATATTTTGTACCTCTATCCGTAAAATTTGCACTCTTATCCGTAAATATTTTGTGCTCTATATCGTAATATTTTTGCACTCTTAACCGCAAATATTTTATATTTGTTTTTTTGTTTCAAATATTAATCCTGAGAACATCTAGATATCTTTTTGAATACTATAATGAATTTATTCAAAAAATCATGCAGGTAACTTTATAATCATACGCCTAGATTTATTAATCATACGCTAGATTTATTACTCATACGCCTAGATTTATTAATCATACGCCTAGATTTATTAATCATAAGACGCCTAATTTATTAATCATAACGCTTAGATTTATTAAACATAACGCCTAGAATTATTAATCCTAACGCCTATATTATTAATCATACGCCTAGATTTATTAATCATACGCCTAGAATTATTAAACATACGGCCTAATTATTAATCATAACCCTAGATTTATTAATCATACGCCTAGATTATATTAATCATACGCCTAGATTTATTATCAAACGCCTAGATTTATATGAATCTTACGCTAGATGTATTAATGATACGCCTAGATTTATTATTCATAACGCCAAGATTTATTAATCATACTCCTAGATTATTAATATACGCCTAGATCTATTAATCATACGCCTAGATATTACTAATCCTACGCCTAAATTTGATATAATCATAAACCCAGATTTATTAATCAAGACGCCTAGATTATTAATCATACGCCTAGATTTATTACTCTAACGCCTAGATTTATTAATCATACGCACAGTTTTAAAATCCTCAATCTAATGATTAAATGGAGCCGCGGGGACTGTGCTAGCCTGGGGACAACACTTGGTCCCAAAGATGAGGGTAGTTGTAACCTCCTCCCATGGGAGACTTTATGGCTCTATGACACACCCCAGATAGGGAGCCAAGACAGTCACCACTACTTGGAAAAGAACCGGACCCGGAGAGAACCGCGAATAAGAACAAAAATAATTGGATCGACCCATGTCCATCCGTTTCTAGGGCAGGGTATGTACCTGAGCCAGAGCTTGCAGCTCACAGACTTTCATTCCCATTAGCCCCCTTGGGGCGGGGATGACATACCAGAGAGGCCTAGCTATATCCCTACGAGCCCCGTGACGGTGGGATGTGGCTAGGCCTGGGACAGTTGGTCCCAAAAGAAATGAGGAGGACTATGTACTTCCTCTCTCCCATAATGGAAGACTTAGGTCTAAGACACTCCCACGACAGGGAGCCAAGGGCGGGCCCCCACTTGGAAAAGGCCCGGGCGGGAGAACACTCGGCGAAATCTTTATAATATTAATAATAAATGGAGTGAAATTGTCTTATCTTACGACCTATTTTAAATTCAAACCATCTGGAGTTTACCTGGAGAGAGTTCCGGGGGTCAAACGCCCCCGCTGGCCCGGTCCTTCACCGGCCTCCTTAGGTAATGTCCCAGGATGCGACCCACACCAGTCGACTAACACGCCACTACCCTTTTACTGATGGGAACATAGAACAACAGGTGGAAAGAAACACGTCCAATGTTCTCCTTTCGGGCTGGGAATCGAACCCAGACCCTCGCCGTGTGAAGCGAGAGCGTAACCACCATGCCACAGAGCCCTCGGTATCTTATATAAATTACTTTCATGAAAGTAAATATTTTACACATTTTTGTATGAAAACATATTATAATTGAAGTATAAAACTAACTCAATATTATTTTACTCACGAAATCGTAATGACACGATTGAAAACGCCTACACCGGGTGGGTGGCCCGGGAGCCCAGTGGCTAAACGCGATCGGTCTGGAGTTTAATGACTCCTGATCGCGCGTTCTAACCCCACCCTATATGGTACAACATTATTTTTTCAAAGGGACGCCACCAAATTTTGGTCTTTAGCTTGATCCAAATTTAAAAGTAAAACGATATTCCTTTTAATTTAAAACACTGATCTTAGTAAAAATATCTCCCATCATTTATAAGAACCGCTCCTTTGACCGAGTCTTCGCAGAATGTTTGGGTCCCGGCGACTATGGCAGTCTTTAGACTGGCAAAATGTTGACAGTTAATCAATTAAGTTCTTTAGCCTGCATAGTTTAATAAAAAAAATTGTCCTAGCCTGCATAGTTTAAGTCATTTATTTAGCTTAGGCCTGCATAGTTAATTATTTTTAGAACCTGGCAAAATGTTGACAGTTAATCAATTATTTTCTTTAGCCTGCATAGTTAATAAAATATTTGGTGTATCCTGCATAGTTAATCATTTGTTTTTGCTTTAGCCGCAAAGTTAATTATTTTTATATATCCTCATAAATAGTTACAAGAGATACATAAGAAGGAGGAAGCACAGCGTCAAGCCTACTTGGCACTTCTTGTCAGCGTGAACGAATCCAACCCTCCCAGAAAGAACAAAAGTGCAACCATATCCCCGTGACTGAACAATACACAACTAACCCGCACATAGGAAAAGAAACTTATGACGACAATCGTCTTCCGGACTTATCACCATTAACTAGTCACACACCTACATAATTGTCCAACAAATTCCCCCAAGTTACCAGAAGGGAAAAAAAAAAAAAAAAATTTAGCTTCAGGCACCTCAGTCCTAATCCAACTTGATAATTAAACAAATCAAATGCTGGTCCTAACAATCATCTCCTCCCCCCCAACCAAAGTTAATAAGACTATTTCCAGTGGGAAGCCCAAACGTTCCTTCCACTGGACTGTTTCTTTACTCCTCCCGTCAGTTAACTTTTGTCCCGAGGACACTTGGTTTAATGTTATGAAAACAATGGTTTGAGAACCGAGGAAAAAGATCCAGTAGAGGAACTACTTCGTTGTAAACTAAATTTTTACTAAAGAACTTGATATAATATACCCAAAGTAATGTAGGGAAGTAATAATTGTGAAGAGTGTAAATAGAGAGAGAGAGAGAGAGGTAAGTAGAATGAAGTGATATGAGGGGGGTTAGAGATGTTTTTGTGAGTGGGTGTGTGGTTGTGTTGTTCCTATGAATGTGTGTGTGTTTTCTGTGAGTGTGTTTGGTGTTGTTCTGTGAGTGGGTTGGTGTATGTTCTGGTGAGAGGTGTGGTGTGTTTTTCTTGTGATTGGTGTGTGTGAGGTTCTGTGAGTGTGTTTTGTGTTCTGATGAGTGGTGTGTGTGTGTTCTGTGAGTGGTGTGTGTGGTGTTCTGTGAGTGGTGGTGTGTGTGGTTCTGTGAGTGGTGTGTTCTGTGAGTGAGGTTGTGTGTTTTCTAGAGGAGTGTGTTCTATGAGTGGTATGGGTATGTTCTTGAGAGTGGTGTTTTCTGAGAGTGTTGGGTTCTGTGAGTGGAGTGTTTTCTGTGAGTGGTGTGTTCTGAAGAGGTGTGTTCTGTGATTGTGTGTTCTGTGAGTGGTGTGAGTGTTTCTGTGAGTGGTGTGTGTGTGTGTTCTTATGAGTGGTGGTGTTTCTTTGGTGTGGTATGTTCAGTGGAGTTGTGTTTGTGTGTTCTATGAGGGTGTGTGTGTTCTATGAGTGGTGTTGTTGTGTGAGTGGCGTGTTCTGTGAGTGGTGTAGTGTGTTCTATGAGTGGTGTGTTCTGTGAGTGCGTGTTCTGTGAGTGGTGTGTGTTTCTATGAGGTGTTGTGTTCTTGTAAGTGGTGTGTTGTGTTCTATGAAGTGGTGTGTGTGTTCGACGAGTAGTGTGTTCTGTGAGTGGTGTGTTCCTGTGAGTAAGTAAACAGATATTTGGGGTAAGTGAACTGTGTGGATTGTTGGTGTCCGAGAACATTGCTACAGCCCGGAAAATAAAGAAGCAGTAATGACAGTGAGTTCACCGGTTATACAGTTCAGCTGGAAGGAAAACTGATGCAACCACACGAATATTGCCATAGTAAACATGGACTGTCCCTGCTTGAGGGATGCTTAGCAGGAAGAAGAGAGAGAGAGAGAGAGAGAGAGAGAGAGAGATAGAGAGAGAAGAGAGAGAGAGAGAGAAGAGAGAGAGAGAAGAGAGAAAAGAGAGAAAGAGAAAAGAAATAAGAGAGAGTAGAGAAAAAGAGAGAGAGAGAGAGGAGAGAGAGAAGAGAGAGAGAGAGAGAGAGAGAGAGAGAGAGAGAGAGAGAGAAAAGAGAGCAAGAGAAAGAAAGAAGAGAGAGAGAAGAGAGAGAGAGAGAGAGAAGAGAGATAGAGAGAGAGAGAGAGAGAGAGAGAGAGAGAGAGAGAGAGAAGAGAATTTTATTAACAAAAAAATGGATCCACCGTTGTTGTGCTGCTACCCTATTCTATATAAGAGTTATCCGGTGGGAACACAGGATTGTGCCTCGTACCAAGGTACTGAAGTCTTCCCAGCCTTAGCTGGAAGACTTCAGTCGGGATAATGAATATATCGTCCAAGTATTCTGGCAAGAGTTCATTAGGTTCCGTTCCAGCATACCAGCAGTTACGATCACTTGGGAATTGTCATCTCTCAGGATAGACTATTCCATACAAAGGAGAGAGAGAGAGAGAGAGAGAGAGAGAGAGAGAGAGAGAGAGAGGCAGAAAGCAGCAACTTCACTCTGGCTGTGCCCTTCTCCAGAACATCACTCCATCTGAGATCATATATACCCAGGATGACTCGAGTATGGAACACATTTGTACAGCATAATGATGTCATCGAGATAAAGTCAGTTGATCAAACGAAAATGGCATGACACAGATGCTCCAACCATCAATCCTGATCCCTACTTGTGTAATGGTCTCATAAACAATAAAAATGCTTTTTCAAATGAGCTGATGTAGGTAACAGCTCTTAGCTTGCCAATAAAGTTAGGAATCCTTAACCTGTAAATAGCTTGTCAATAAAGTTAGGGATCCTTAACTCTGTAAATAGGCTTGTCCAATAAAGTGGGATCCTTAACCCTTGTCAAACCCTGTGTAAAAAAAAAAAAGAGAGAGAGAGAGAGAGGAGAGAGACTAGCCGTAAAAGCTGCAGGCAGAGCACATCAGAACAGTGAAAGAAAACATGCTGTTGTAAACTAGCTTTATGCTCGGCGTGAAGGTTGTGAGTGGTGTAAGAGACGTAGCTGGTGTGAGTTATGTTAGTGGTGACTGACTGGTGAAACCGCTGCCAGGAATATGGAGGGATAGGTGAGAATGGAGGGAGTGTCCATGACAACATTTCACATTCTTCCCCATTTAACTCACTCTCTCTCCCCCCCTCTCTTTCCACTTCATCAATCTCTTTCCGTCCATATCATCCGCCATCACCCTACTTAGTTACCTCACCACATCTCGTCTAACACCTCTCCCACCCGTCTGTCCCCACCCAAGTGTTATTCATATCTCTCTTCCCAACATCATCTATCTCTGTACCTACCATATCAAGTTCTGTCAACACCACAGCTTCCCTACAGACCTTATCTTCCTGTTCCCATTTAATCTCTGTCTCACCTCATTTATTCTCTACCTTATCTACTCTATACGCATCCTAATCTCCCTTCCAAACATGTAATCAACCCTCACTTCCCACTTGTTCTCAACTCTACCAACCTTATGACCACCCCGTCTGCCACCCAGCCATCTTGTCCTCCTACCTGATCACCCTCTCTTCCGCACCTCATCACCCTCTTCTCTCCACCTTATCGCCCCCTAGCTTCTCAATCCTACTATCCTCTTTCTCCCCTTCTTTAATCCTCAATCTCCACATTCTGTTTCAGGCCGTTTCGACCCTCGTGTCTACAAAACGTTTGTATTTATGACAGTGTCTCCCAAAACTGAATAAAAACTAGTGAAGAAAATTATAAAAATTTTGAGATTCATTGTATTAATCCGCTAATTTCTACATCCTTACCTTAGCGAATGAGAGGCGGGAATTTTGGAAGAGTTTCAGGTTTGTGTGGTGTGGTTAGGGGGATTGGATGGTATGAGGTTTGACTGGTTGAGGAGTGTCAGTGGCATGAGGCTAGTTGAAAACTGTGAGGATTTTAAGTTTTTTGAGTAGTGTCAATTATGTTAGGGTTGTGAGATGTTTGTGAAGAGTGTGAGGGTTGAAACTTTGAGTGAAATGTGTGATAGGGTGAGATAGTGTGAAGCGTTGTAATGAGTGTGAATGTGTAAGAGATAAAACAAAAACAAGATAAACGGGTTTGGTTTTACAACCCATGGCGAGTGAGTATTCAAAACTCCAGGCCTGGGTTCTAACTCCACTGACCGTGGTTTTGCTGCAATCGTGCGATTACGATATTGTGAGTTAGGAACACGAGTTGTGCAGGTTGAATGAACTCGTGTATCTAATGTAAACACAATTCCCTAAAAATGAAACTAGAATATATACCACACACGCAACAGTAGAGCCAGTTTCATCAAGTTCCATATTTATTACAAAAAGCACAAAACCAATTGCTATGATACTAATGGACTAAGAAACCCGGTCCTAAAGAGCAGACATAGCTTCCATCCCAGCACAAAAAAAAGGGCAAATATATTAAACACTAGAAAACACCAAAATTAAATCACAAGGCATTTTTAAGAAGAAGTAGCGATAATACCAATAAAAGGTGACCAATGAGGTCTCAAAACCAATGGTCACCTTTTATTGGATATCGCTACTTCCCTTCATAAAAATTTCCTTGTGATTTAATTTGGTGTTTTTACAAGTGATTAATTATATTGCCATTTTTCCTATGCATGGAGCTATGTCTCTCTTAAGACGCGTGATTTCTTAGTCATTAGTAAACATAGCATTGGTTTTTGTGCAATTTTTTTAATAAATATGGAACTTTGATGAATCTGGCTCTACTGTTGCGTGTGGTGGGTATATATTCTATTCATTTATAGGACTTGTGTTTACATCAGATACAACGAGTTCATTCCACCTCACAACTCATGTTCCCTAACTCACAATATCGTAATCGCCGATTTGCCACAAACCACGTCCAGTGAGTTGAACCCATGGCCTGGAGTTTTTGAAACTCACTCGCCATGGGTTGAAAACCCACCTATCTTGTTTTTGTTTTATGCTCTAACACCAATTCACACTCATACAACGCTCACACTACTCACAGCCTACTCACACAATTTCACTCAAAGTACAACCTCACACTCTTCAAACATCTCACAACCTCACATCATTGACACTACTCAAACAACCTTACTATCCCCATCACAGTTTTTTCACTAGCTCATGGCCACTTGACCTCCTCCACACCATCAAACTCATACAATCCACATCCCCCTCAAACACCCCACACAACCCTGAAACTCTCACAAAATTCCCCGCCTCTCATTCGCTAAGGTAAGGATAAGAAATTAGCGATAATACCAATGAAACTCCAAATAATTACATTTCTTCACTAGTTATTTTCAGTTTTGGGAACACTGTCATAAATACTACGTTCTGTAAACCGAGTGAACGTCCTGAACAGAATGTGGAGATTGAGGTTATAAGAAGGAAAAGAGGGATAGTAGGATTGAGATAGGGGGCGATAAGGCGTGTGAGAGAAAGAGGTGATGATGTGGGAAGTAGAGGGATCAGGTAGGAGATCCAAGATGGCAGGGTGGCAGACGGGTGGTAAGTTGGGTAGTGTTGACCAAGTGGAGAGAGGTTGATTACATGATAGGAGGGAGGATTAGGTGCGTATAGAGTAGATAAGGTAGAGATAAAATGAGGTGAAAAGAAGATTAAATGGGGAACAGGAAGATAAGGTCAGTAGGGAAGCTGGAGGTGTTGACAGAACCTTGATATGGTATGTACAGAATAGATTATGTTGGAATAGAGAGATATGAATAACACTTTGGGAAGAGGGAAGACGAGGTGGGGAGAGGTGTAGCCGAGATGAGGAGAGGTAACTAAGTAGGGAGAGCGTATGATAACGACGGAAAGAGAATGATAAAAGTGAAAGAGAGGGGGGGAGAGAGAGTGAGTTAAGATGGGAAGAGAATGTGAAAAGTTGTCAGACACTCCACTCCATTCTCCAATCCCTTCCAATATTCCTGGCAGCGGTCACACGTCCAGTCCACCACTAACAAAACTCACACCACTACGTCCTCTTACACCACTCACCACCTTCACGCCGAGCCATAAAGCTAGTTTTTACAACAAGCATGTTTCTCTTCACTGTTTCTGATGTGCTCTGCTCAGCTTTAACGCTTAGTCTCTCTCTCTCTCGCTCCTTCTCTTTTTTTTGTTTTCACAGGGTTTGACAAGGTTAAGGATCCCTAACTTTTTGACAAGCTATTTCCAGGTAAGGATCCCTAAACTTTCTTGACAAGCTATTTACAGGTTAAGGATTCCTACTTTATTGGCAAGCTAAGAGCTGTTACCTAATCACTCATTTGAAAGGCATTTATTATTGTTATAGACATACAAGTAGGAACAGGATAAGTGGAGCATCTGTGGGCCACATTTTCGTTTGATCAACTGACTTTATCTCGATTACAACATTATGCTGTACAATGTGTTCCATACTCGAGTCATCCTGGTGTAATAATATGATCTCAGATGGAGTGATGTTCTTGGAGAAGGGCCCAGCCAGAGTGAAGTGGCTGCTTTCTGCCTCTCTCTCTCTCTCTCTCTCTCTCTCTCTCTCTCTCTCCTCTCTCCTTTGTATGTGAATAGTCTATCCTGAGAGATAACAATGTTCCCCAAGTGATCGAAACTGCGTTATCTGGCACGAACCTAATAACTCTTGCCAGAATACTTGACGATAAATACATTACCCAACTGAAGTCTTCCAGCTAAGCTGGAAGACTTCAGTACCTTTGTAGAGCCCCTCCTGTTTCCCACCGGATAACTCTTATGATAGAATAGGGTAGCAGCACAACAAACGGTGTATCCATTTTTTGTTTAATAAAATTCTCATTCTCTCTCTCTCTCTCTCTCTCACTCTCTCTCTCTCTCTCACCTCTCTCTCTCTCTCTCATTCTCTCTCTCTCTCTCTCTTTCTTTCACTTTTTCTCTCTTTCTTCTCTACTCCTCTCTCTTCTCTCTCTCTCTCGTCTCTCTCTCCTCTCTCTCTCTCTCTCCCACTCTCTCTTCTCTCTCTCTTCTTTCTTTCTCTTTCTCTCTTTCTCTCTCTCTCTCTCTCTCTCTTCACTCTCTCTCTCACTCTCTCTCTCTCTCTCTCACTCTCTCTCTCTCTCTCTCTTCCCTGCTAAGCATCCCTCAAGCAGGCAGTCCAAGGTAACAATGGCATATTCGTGTGGTAGCATCATGTATCCTTCCAGTGAACTGTATAACCGGTGACACTCACTGTCCATTACTGCTTCTTTATTTTCCCTGGCCTGTAGCAATGTTCTCGGACACCAACACATCACACAGTTCACTTACCCCAAATATCTTGTACTACACACAGAACACACCACTCACAGAACACACTACTCGTCGAACACACACACCACTCATAGAACACACACACCACTTTACAGAACACACCACTCAATAGAACACACACCACTCACAGAGAACACGCCACTCACAGAACACACCACTCATAAACACACACACCACTCCACAGAACACGCCACTCACACAACCCCATTTTTATTTATTTTTTTTTCCAATAGAACACACACACCACTCATAGAACACACACACACCACTCACAGAACATACACACCACTCACAGAACACACCACTCATAGAAACACACACACACCACTCACAGAACACACACACCACTCACAGAACACCACCACTCACAGAACACACCACTCTCAGAACACACCACTCACAGAACACACCACTCACAGAACACACCACTCTCAGAACACACCACTCTCAGAACATACCCATACCACTCATAGAACACACTCCTCATAGAACACACACCTCACTCACAGAACACACCACTCACAGAACACACACACACACCACTCACAGAAACACACACACACACCACTCACAGAACACACACACACCACTCACAGAACACACACACACCACTCACAGAACACACACACACCACTCACAGAACACACACACACCACTCACAGAACATACACACACCACTCACAGAACACACACACACACCACTCACAGAACACACACACACCCACTCATAGAACACACACACACACACCACTCACAAAACACATCTCTCAACCCCCCCTCATATCACTCATTCTACTTACCTCTCTCTCTCTCTCTCATATTTTACACATCTTCACATTATTACTTCCCCTACATTCACCTTAGGGTTATATTATCAAGTTCTTTTTAGTAACAAAATTAAGTTTACAACGAAGTAGTTCCTCTACTGATCTTTTCCTCGGTTCTCAAAACCATTGTTTTCATAACATTAAACCAGTGTCCTCGGGGACAAAAGTTCAACTGACTGGAGGAGTAAAGAAACAGTCCAGTGGAAGGAACTGTTTGGGCTTCCCACTGGAAATAGTCTTATGAACTTTGGTTGGGGGGAGGAGATGGCTTGTAGGACCAGCAATTTGATTTGTTTAAATTATCAAGTTGATTAGGACCTGAGGTGCTGAAGCTAACTTCTCTGGTAACTTGGGGAATTTGTTGGACAAATATGTAGGTGTGTGACTAGTTAATGGTGTAAGTCGGAACGAAAGTCGTCATAAGTTTCTTTCTCCTATGTGCGGGTTAGTTGTGTATTGTTCCAGTCACGGTATTGTGCCTTTTTGTTCTATCTGGGAGAGGTTGGATTCGTCACAGCTGCCAAGCATGTGCCAGTAGGCCTGACGCAGTGCTCCTCCATTCTTATGTTCTCATGTAACTATTTATGCAGGCTATATAAAATAATTAACTATGCAGGCTAAGCAAAACAATTGATTAACTATGCAGGCTACACAAAATATTTTATTAACTATGCAGGCTAAAGAAAATAATTGATTAACTGTCAACATTTTGCCAGTCTAAAAATAATTAACTATGCAGGCTAAGCAAAATAATTGATTAACTATGCAGGCTAGACAAAATATTTTATTAACTATGCAGGCTAAAGAAAATAATTGATTAACTGTCAACATTTTGCCAGTCTAAAGACTGCCATAGTCGCCGGGACCCAAACATTCTGCGAAGACTCGGTCAAAGGGGCGGGTCTTATCAATTTGGAGATATTTTCCAAAATCATGTTCTTAAATTAAAGAATATCGTTTTACTTTTAAATTTGGATCAAGCTAAGACCAAAATTTGTTGGCGTCCCTTTGAAAAAATAATGTTGTACCATATCACGGGTGGGGTTAGAACGCGCGATCAGAGAGTCATAAAACTCCAGACCGACGCGTTAGCCACTGGGCCACCCGGGCCACCCACCCGGTGTATGGTTTACAATCGTGTCATTACGATTTCGTGAGTCAAAATAATATTGAGTTAGTTTTATACCTTCATTTATAATATTGTTTTCATACCAAAAAATGTGTAATATTTACTTACATGAAAGTAATTTACATAAGATACCGAGGGCTCTGGTGGCCTGGTGGTTAACGCTCTCGCTTCACACGGCGAGGGTCTGGGTTCGATTCCCAGCCCGAGTAGAAACATTGGACGTGTTTCTTTCCACCTGTTGTCTATGTTCCCCATCAGTAAAATGGGTACGTGGGTGTTAGTCGACTGGTGTGGGTCGCATCCTGGGACACTGACCTAAGGAGGCCTGGTGACGGACCGGGCCGCGGGGGCGTTGACCCCCGGAACTCTCTCCAGGTAAACTCCAGATGTTTTGCATAAAATAGTCGTAAGACATTTCACTCCATTTATTATTAATATTAATAAAGATTCGCCGGTGTTCTCCCGCCCGGGCCTTTTCCAAGTGGTGGCCCGCCCTTGGCTCCCTGTCTTGGGAGTGTCTTAGACCTAAGTCTTCCATCTATGGGAGGAAGTACAAGTACCTCCTCATCTTTGGGACCAACTGTCCCCAGGCCTAGCCACATTCCCCACCGTCACGGGGCTCGTAGGGAAAAGCTAGGCCTCTCTGGTCTGTCATCCCCGCCCCAAGGGGGCTAATGGGAATGACAGTCTTGTGAGCTGCAAGCTCTGGCTCAGGTACATACCCTGCCCTAGAACGGCTGGACATGGTGTCGATCACTCTATTTTTTTTCTTATTCGCCGGTACTCTCCCGGTCCGGTTCTTTTCCAAGTAGTGGTGACCTGACCTTGGCTCCCTATCTGGGGAGTGTCTCGAGACCTAAGTCTCCCATGGGAGGAGGTACAACTACCCCCTCATCTTTGGGACCAAGTGTCCCCAGGCCTAGCCACAGTCCCCGCGCTCCATTTAATCATTAGATTGAGGATCTTTAAAACTGCGCGTATGATTAATAAATCTAGGCGTATGATTAATAAATCTAGGCGTATGATTAATAAATCTAGGCGTATGATTAATAAATCTAGGCGTATGATTAATAAATATAGGCGTAGGATTAATAAATCTAGGCGTATGATTAATAGATCTAGGCGTATGATTAATAAATCTAGGCGTATGATTAATAAATCTAGGCGTATGATTAATAAATCTAGGCGTATCATTAATAAATCTAGGCGTAAGATTCATAAATCTAGGCGTATGATTAATAAATCTAGGCGTATGATTAATAAATCTAGGCGTATGATTAAATAATCTAGGCGTATGATTAATAAATCTAGGCGTATGATTAATAAATCTAGGCGTATGATTAATAAATCTAGGCGTATGATTAATAAATCTAGGCGTATGATTAATAAATCTAGGCGTATGATTAATAAATCTAAGCGTATGATTAATAAATCTAGGCGTATGATAATAATCTAGGGCGTATGATTAATAAATTAGGCGTATGATTAATAAATCTAGGCGTATGATTAATAAATCTAGGCGTATGATATATAAAGTTACCTGCATGATTTTTTGAAAATTCATTATAGTCTTCAAAAAGATATCTAGATGTTCTCAGGGTTAATATTTGAAACAAAAAACAAATATAAAATATTTGCGGATAAGAGTACAAAATATTTACGGATAAGAGCACAAAATATTTACGGATAAGAGTACAAAATATTTACGGATAGAGTAACAAAATATTCGCGGATAAGAGTACAAAATATTCGCGGATAAGAGTACAAAATATTTGCGGATAAGAGTACAAAATATTTACGGATAAGAGTACAAAATATTTGCGGATAAGAGTACAAAATATTTACGGATAAGAGTACAAAATATTTGCGGATAAGAGTACAAAATATTTGCGGATAAGAGTACAAAATATTTGCGGATAAGAGTACAAAATATTTACGGATAAGAGTACAAAATATTTACGGATAAGAGTACAAAATATTTACGGATAAGAGTACAAAATATTTACGGATAAGAGTACAAAATATTTGCGGATAAGAGTACAAAATATTTACGGATAAGAGTACAAAATATTTGCGGATAAGAGTACAAAATATTTGCGGATAAGAGTACAAAATATTCGCGGATAAGAGTACAAAATATTTACGGATAAGAGTACAAAATATTTGCGGATAAGAGTACAAAATATTTCCCGGATAAGAGACAAAAAAATTTGGGGAAAAGATTTACAAAAAATTCCCCCGGAAAAAGGTACAAAATATCTTTTTTAAAATTTTTTGTAAAAGGTGCTTTTTGTTTAAATTAAGCCCGCTTTTAAAACGCCACTTTCTTTAAGTCAGGGAAAAGAGTGAGGAAGAGGGAGGTGATTTAAGGGGGGAGGAAAATAATCACATGGGAGCAAGGAGTATTGGGAGGACAATGATCACATGGGAGCAGATGAGTGGGTGGGAGGGAAAAAATGATAAATTTGGGAGCAGAGATTTGATGGGTTGGAGGACAATGATCACGGGGGACAGAGAGTGAGTGGGGGGGGAGGGACAAGGGATAAACTGGGGGCAGGGGTGATAGGGGGGAGGGACAATGATCACATGGGACAAGTGAGTAGTTGGGGGGCCCAATAAACCGGGGCGGGGCGTTTTTTGGGAGGTTGACCCCTTGGGGGGGGAAAAAAAAAAAAGGGAAAGGGACAGGGGAAGTTGTTGGGGGGGGACAATGATCCATGGGGCAGAGTGAGTGGGTTGGGGGGGGAAAATGATAACAGGGGAGCTGAAAATTGAGTAGGTGGGAGGGAAAAATGACCCACAGGGGACAGGGGTGAGTAGGTGGGGGGGCAATGATCACAGGGGAGCAGGGGGAAGGAGTAGGGGGGAAGGGAAACAATGTTTAAAGGGGAGCAGAAAGTGAGTAGTTGGGGGGCCCAATGATCACAGGGGAGCAGAGAGTGAGTATTTTGGGGGGAAAAGGGGATCACAGGGGAGCAGGGGTATTTATTGGGGGGGAAAAAGATCACATGGGAGCAAATTTGAGTTAGGTGGGGGGGCAAAAAACACAGGGGAGCAAAGGTGAGTATTGGGGGGGAAAATTGATCAAATGGGAGAAGAGGTGAAAAGGGGGGGAGGGAATGTCCTTGGGAGCAAAAGTGTGAGAGGGGGGAGGGGCCCAATATAACATGGGAGCAAGAGGATTTGGGTGGGAGGGACAATAAAATTTCATGGGAGAATAGAGTGGGTGGGGGGAAAGGGACAATGACACAGGGGAAAAGAGTTGTGGGGGGAGGGCCCTTGATCCAGGGGACAGAGATTTATTTAGGTGGGGGGAAAATAAATCATTGGGGCAGGGGTGAGTATTTGGGGGGGGGGGACTTTGATAACATGGGGCAGAAGTGAGTGGTGGGGGGGACAAGACCCAAAGGAGCAAGTGAGGGGTGGGAGGGAAAAATGATCACATGGGAGGAGATGGTAGGGGGGGAGGGACAATATACAGGGGAGAGGGGGTAGGTTGGGGGGGGCCAATGATCACATGGAGCAGGAGTGATTTAGGGGGGAGGGAACAATGATCACATGGGACAAAGAGTAGTAGGGGGAAAGGGGACAATGATCCCCTTGGGGCAGAGTATTTGGGGGGGAGGGACAAGATCACATGGGAGCAGAAGTGAGTAGGGGGGAGGGACAATGATAAAAAGGGAGCAGAGTGAGTGGGTGGGGGGGAAACCAATGTTTTTTTCCCACATGGGAAAATTTTTGGGGGTTAGGTGGGGGGGACAATGTTCCATGGGAGCAGAGGGGAGTAGGGGGGGGGACAATGTTCACATGGGAGCAGAGTGAGTATTGGGGGGGGACAAATGATCCATTGGGAGCGAGTGAGTAGTTGGGGGGGAAACAATGACACAGGGGAGCAAGAGTGATTTGGGGAGGGACAAGGGATCACTTTGGGAAAGCAGAGGGGTGGTTTGGGGGGACAATGTTCACAGGGGAGCGGGAAGTGAGTAGGGGGGGAGGGACAATGAACTCATGGGAGCAGAGAGTGGGTGGGGGGAAGGGGACAATGATCCCCAGGGGAGCGATTTGATAGGTGGGAGGGACAATGTTCACATGGGAGCAAGGGAGTGGGGAGGGGGGAACAATGATACAGGGGAGCAAGTGGTAGGGGGGGGAAAATTATCACAGGGAAAGCAGAAGGAGTGGGTGGGGGGAAAATTTTTAAACATGGGGCAGGGGAGTGGTATTGGGGGGGAACAATAAAACACAGGGGAGCAGGGGTGAGTAGGGGGGAGGGACAATGTTCACATGGAGCAAAGTGATTTGGAGGGAAATGTTTCCCAGGGGAAAAAGGGGTGAGTAGGTGGGGGGACAATAATAAACAGGGGGGGAAAGGAAAAAAAGGAAAAAAGGGAAAAGGTGAGTAGGGGGAGGGACAAGATCACATGGGAGCAGAGAGTGAGTGGGTGGGGGGGGCAAAAACAAAATGGGAGCAAGTGAGAAAGGTGGGAGGGAAAAAGATCACATGGGACCCAAGTGATTAGGTGGGGGGGAAAATTGATCACAGGGGAGCGAGGAGTAGGCGGGGGGACAATGATCACATGGGAGCAGAGTGATTTAGGTGGGAGGGACAATGCCCAAAAGGGACAGAGAGTGAGTAGGTGGGGGGGAAAAAATGTTTCAAAAGGGAGCAGAGAGTAGTGGTGGGGGGGACGTTGATCACATGGGAGCAAAGGGGAGTATGGGGGGAAGGAAAAATTAAACATGGGAACAGAGAGTGGGGTGCGTGGGGGGGACAAGATCACTTTGGGGAGCAGAGTTTGGGGGGGGACAAAAAACACGGGGAGCAGAGAGGGGGTGGGTGGAGGGACAATGATCAAAATGGGGCAGAGTAGGTGGAGGGACAATGCCCACAGGGAAGGGGGATGAGGAGTGGGGTGGGAGGGATAATGTTTCACAGGACCCGGAGGGAGTAGGGGGGAAAGGACAATGATCAAAATGGGAGCAAGATTTGATAGGTGGGGGGACAAAAAAACCGTGGGAGCAGAGAATGAGTGGGTGGGGAGGGACAATGATCACAGGGAGCAAGGGGTGATTTGGGTGGGGGGGACAATGATCACATGGGACAAAGAGTGAGTGGGTTTGGGAGGGCCCAATGAATCATGGGAGAAGAGAGTGGGGGGGGAAGGGACAATGATCACAGGGGACAGAGTGGGGGTTGGGGGAGGGAAAATGTTTCACAGGGGAGCAGATAGTGAGTGGGGGGAGGGAAAAATGCAATGGGAGCGGGAGTAAAGTAGGTGGGGGGGAAAAGATCAAATGGGACAGGGGTTTAAGAAGGGGGGGGGGAAAAATTGTTCACATGGGAGCAGAGATTTAGTAGGGGGGAGGGACAATGATCACGGGAGCGAGAGTAAAAAAAGGTGGGGGGGGAAACTTTGAACTCAGGGGACAGAGATTGGGTGGGTGGAAGGGACAATGATAAAAAGGGGACAGAGGAGTAGGTGGAGGGCCCCAATGACACAGGGGACAAGATAAAGAAAGGTGGGAGGGCCAATGAATCCAGGGGACAGATGAGAAAGGGGGGAGGAAAAGGGATCACATGGGAGCAAAAAGGTTGAGAAGGGTTTTGGGGGGGACAATGATCCCAGGGGAAAGCAGAGGGGTGAGAAATTTGGGGGGGGACAATAAAACCCCAGGGGAGCAGAGAGGGTGGGTGGAAGGGACAATGAAACATGGGAAAAGAGTGAGTATTTTTGGGCGGGGCCAATGATCACAGGGGAGCAGAGAGTGAGTAGGTGGGAGGGCCCAATGATCACAGGGGGAGCAAGAGTGAGTAGGGGGAAGGGACAATGTCACTGGGAGCAAAAAGGAGGGGAGTAGGGGAGGGAAAAAATGTTTCACTTTGGGGGGCAGAGAGGGGAAGTGGGTTGGGGAGGGACAATGAACTCATGGGACAGAGAGTGGGGGGGGTTTGGAAGGGACAATGAAAAAAAGGGGAGCAGAG
Organism: Cherax quadricarinatus; assembly: GCF_026875155.1. Lineage (NCBI taxonomy): Eukaryota > Metazoa > Arthropoda > Malacostraca > Decapoda > Parastacidae > Cherax > Cherax quadricarinatus. Next base: position 17,302,910 of record NC_069487.1, on the reverse strand, counting down.
TGAGTAGGTGGGGGGGGGAAAAATGATCACAGGGGAAACAGATGAGTGGGTTGGGGGGACAATGATAAACATGGGAGCAGAGTGAGTGGTGGGAGGGAAAAAATTAAACAAATGGGGCAAAGGGGAGTGGGTGGGGGGGAAAAAGAACTCATGGGAGCGGGGAAGGGGGTTTGGGTGGAAGGGACAATGATCCAAGGGGAGCAGAAAAGTGGGAGGGAAAATGATCACATGGGAGCAGACAGGGGGTTGGGTGGGGGGGAAACAATGATCACATGGGAGAAAGAGTTTTTTTGGGAGGGACAATTTTTTCAAGGGGAGCAGGGGTTGAGTAGGGTGGGGGGACAAAAAATTCCCCCTTGGGAGCGGGGTGAGTAGGGGGGAGGGACAATGATCAGGGGGGACAGAGAGTGAGTAGGTGGGGGGAAAAAGGAAAATGGGACCCGGGAGAGTGAGTGGGGGGGAAGGCCCAATAAATAAAATTTGGGACAGGGGGTGATATGGGGGACAATGATCAAATGGGAGAAAAGATTGATTGGTGGGAGGGACAATAAAAACTCAGGGGGAGAAAGGTGAGTAGGTGGGAGGGACAATAAATCCCCAAGGGGAGCGGGATTAGTAGGGGGGAGGGAAAATGACACTTTGGGAGCAGAGTGATAGGGGGAGGGACAATGATCACAGGGGAGCAAGGAGGTAGGTGGGGGGGACAATGACCCACAGGGGAGCAGAGGTGAGTAGGTGGGGGGGACAAGGAATAACATGGGAGAAAAAGGGGTGATAGGGGAGGAAAAAAGAACCATGGGAGAAAGGAAGGGGTGGGGGGAAAGGGGGACCTGATTCACATGGGAGCAAGTAGGGGGGGGGGGACAATGATCACATGGGAGCAGAGATTTGGGTGGGTGGGAGGGAAAATTATCACAGGGGAAAGCGGGTGGGGGGAAAAGGGACATTTGTCACATGGAGCGGGGGAGTGAGTAGGTGGGGGGGGACACTGATCACATGGGAGAAAGAGAGGTGATTTGGTGGGAGGGAAAATTGTAAACATGGGAGCAGAGTGAGTAGGGGGGGAAAGGGGAAAGGGTTTTCAAAGGGGACAGAGTGAGTGGTGGGAGGGCCCAATGATAAACAGGGGAGCAGAGAGTTGGTGGGTTGGGGGGGACAATGATCACAGGGGAGCAGAGAGTTTTTTGGTGGGGGGGGCAATGATCAAATGGGAAAAGAAGTGAGTGGGTGGGAGGGAAAAAGGATCACAGGGGAGCAGGGGAAAGTATTTGGGGGGGACAATGATCACATGGGAGCAGAGGAGAGGTGGGGGGGAAAAATTGCACAGGGAGCAATTTGATTTAGGGGGGGACAATGATCACATAAAAAGAGGGGATAGGTGGGAGGGCCCAATGATCACAGGGGAGCAAGAGTGAGTGGGTTGGGGGGGACAAATGTTTAAACATGGGAGCAAGAGTTTTTTGGGTTTGGGGAGGGACAGGGACACAGGGGGACAGGGGAGGGAAAAGGTGGGGGACAATGAACACATGGGAGCAAGAGAAAAGGTCGGGGGAAGGGACAATGACACAGGGGGAAGCAGAGTAGTGGGGGGGACAATGTCCATGGGAAAGGGTGGGGGGGGTTGGGAAAGGGAAAATAAATCACTTTGGGAGCAGAGTAGGTGGGAGGGACAATGATCACAAGGGAAGCAGAGAGTGAGTAGGTGGGGGGAAAATGATCACAGGGGAGAAAGGGGTGATAGGTGGGGGGGGGGAAAATGACACAGGGGAGCAAGAGTGATAGGTGGGGGGACAAATGAAAAACGGGGAGCAGAAAATTTGGTAGGTGGGGGGGTAAAATTGACACATGGGAGCAGAGGGGGTAGGGGGGAGGGAAAAGGATCACATGGGAGCAAAGATTGGGGTAGGGGGGAGGGACAATGAACTCAGGGGAGCAGAGATGGGGGGGGGAAAGGGGGACAATAAATCACTGGGAGCAAAAAGTGAGTAGGGGGGGGGGACAATGTTTCACGGGGGAGCAATGGGGTGGGGTTGGTGGGAGGGACAATGACCCAGGGGGAGAAAGGGTGAGTAGGTGGGAAAACAATGTTTTACAGGGGAGCAAAAGAGGGGTAGGTGGGGGGGGAAAAAATGATCACAGGGGGAGCAGGGGAGTGAGTGGGTTTGGGGGGACAGGCCCACAGGGGAGAAGAGATGGTAGGGGGGGGGACAATAAACTAGGGAGCGAGGTGGGGGGGTGGAAGGGACAATGACCCAATGGACCCAGGTGATAGGTGGGAGGGCCCTTGATAAAGGGGAACAGAGAGGAGTGGGTTGGGGGGGAAAATATCACAGGGGAAGCAGAGGGATTTGGTGGGAGGGACAATGTTCACATGGGAGCAGAGAGTGGGGAGGGGGGAGGGAAAAATGATAAATGGGGGGAAAGAGAGTGAGTAGGTGGGGGGGGCAATAAAACTCATGGGAGAAAGGGAGGTGGGGGGGTGGGAAGGGACAATGATCACATGGGGGCAGGTGAGGGGTGGGAGGGACAATGATCACATGGGGAGGGGGTTGTGGGTGGGGGGGACAATGATCACTTTGGGAGCAGAGATTTGGTAGGTGGGGAGGGACAATGCACATGGGAGCAGGAGTAAATTTGGGTGGGGGACAAGGGATCCATGGGGGGCAAGAGGAGAAAGGTGGGAGGGGACAATAAACCCTCAGGGGAAGCGGGGAGTGGGGGGTGGGGACAAGATCACATGGGGCAGGTAAATAGGGGGGAGGGACAATAAACACAGGGGAAAGCAAGTGAGTAGGTGGGGGGGACAATGACAAAAGGGAGCAGATTTGAGTAGGGGGGAGGGACAATGATCACAGGGGAAAGGAAGAGTGAGTGGGGTGGGAGGGACAATAAACCTCAGGGGAGCAGAGAGTGGGTGGGGGGAAAAGGGACAATGATCAAGGGGGAGCAAAGAAAGGGGGAGGGAAATGATCACAGGGGAGAAGACAGGGGGTGGGGGGGAAGGGACAATGACCAAGGGGAAGCAATTTAGGTGGGGGGGCCCAAGGACCCCAGGGGGAGCGGGGAGTGAGGGGGTGGGGGGCCCTAAACAATGGGGCAGAGAGGGAAAAGGTGGGGGGGGACAATGTCAGATGGGCCAAGGGATTTGGGGGGGGGCAAGGAACACATGGGACAGAGAGTGAGAAGGGGGGGAAGGACAATGATTCAAAGGGGAGCAAATTTAGTGGGTTTGGGAGGGACAATAAACATAAGGAGAAAAGGTTTGGAGTGGGTGGGGGGGAAAAATGAACTCATGGGAGCAAAGTGATAGGGGGGAGGGACAATATCACTTTGGGAGCAAGTGAGTGGTGGGGGGGACAAAATCACATGGAGCAGAGGGGTTTAGTGGGGACAATATCACAGGGGAGCAAAGGGGGAGTGGGTGGGAGGGACAATGACCCAAAAGGGGAGCAAAAGTGAGTGGGTGGGGGGACAATAAACACATGGGAGCAGAGAGTGATAGGTGGGGGGGACAAAAAAACTCATGGGAAAGCAAAAAGTGGGGGGGGTGGAAGGGACCATAAATCACATGGGGGGCAAAAGTAGGTGGGGGGGGACAATGACCCCGGGAAAGCAAGAGTGGGTGGGTGGGGGGAAAAATGATCAAAAAGGGAGCGAGTAGGTGGGAGGGAAAATGATCACCAGGGGAGCAGGGAGTGAGTGGGTGGGGGGGCCCACGATCACAGGGGAGAAGAGATTTGAGTAGGGGGGAGGGACAAGGAACACATGGGAGCAGAGAGGGAGTTGGGGGGAGGGAAAAGGGGATCACAGGGAGAAAGAGTGAGTAGGGGGGAGGGACAATGATCCCCAGGGGCAAAATTATGGGTTGGGGGGGGAAAATGATAAACATGGGGAGCGGGAGTAGTGGGAGGCCCAATGATCACATGGGAGCAGGAGTGAGTAGGGGGTGGGAAAATTTAACCCAGGGGACAAGGGGAATTTGGGTGTGGGGGACAATGATCCATGGACAGAGAGTGAGTGGGTGGGAGGGCCCCAAATCACATGGGAGCAGAGTGGTAGGTGGGGGGAAAATGATAAAACAGGGAGCAAAAGTGAGGGGTTGGGAAGGGCAAAACCCAAAAGGGGGGCAGAGTGGGGGTTGGGTGGGGGGACAATCAAAACGGGGACCCAAAATTTAGTAGGGGGGAGGGAAAATGACACAGGGGGAGAAAGGTAAAGTAGGGGGGGAAGGGAAACAATGTCACATGGACAAGAGTGAGAAAGGGGGGGGGCAATGTTCACATGGGAGAAAGAGTGATAGGTGGGGGGACAATGCCACAGGGGAGGAGAGAGAGTAGTAGGGGGGGGGACAATGATCACATGGGAGCAGGGGATTGAGTAAGTGGGGGGACAATAAAATCATAAGCAGAGGGGGGTTTGGGGGGAAAGGGAACTAGACAGGGGGAAAGCAGCAGGGGGGTGGGTGGGAGGGAAAATTTAAAAAGGGAGCAAGTAGGTGGGGGGGGACAATAAACACAGGGAGCAGGGATTGGGATAGGGGGGAGGGCCCAATGATCACAGGGGAAAACAAGAGTGATGGGGTGGGAGGGACAATGACAGTTTGGGAGCAGAGAGTGAGTAGGGGGGAGGGGCAAAGGGAACACATGGGGGCAGAGAGTGAGTAGGTGGGAAGGGACAATGCACAGGGGAAGCAGAGAGTGGTGGGTTTGGGGGGCAATAAACATAGGGGAGAAAAGGGATTGGGGTAGGTGGGAGGGGAAAAAACTCAGGGGAGAAAGAGTGAAGAGAGTGAGAAAGGGGGAAGGGACAATAACCCAAAGGGGGCAAAGAGTGGGGAGCGGGAAGGAAAATGAACACAGGGGAGCAGAGTGATTTGGTGGGGGGACAATGATCAGAGGGGAAAAAAAGAGGGAGTAGGGGGGAGGGCAATGACCCAACCTGGGAGCAGGGGTGATTAGGTGGGAGGGACAATGATCACATGGGGCAGAGAGTGATTTGGGGGGAGGGACAAAGATCACAGGGGAGAAAAAGAGTGAGTAGGAGGGGGGGACAATAAAACACAGGGGAGCAGAGGGGGAAAGTAGGTGAGGGGGAAAATTATCATATGGCAGCCAAAAATTTGAGTGGGTGGGACGACAATATCAAAAGGGAGAAAAGAGTGAGTAGGTGGGAGGGGACAAGATCACATGGGAAAGAGAGAGTAGGGGGGAAAGGGGCAAAAAAACACTTTGGGAGCAGAGTGAGAGGTGGGGGGGCCCAATGATCACATGGGAGCCAAGAGAGTGAGTATGGGGGGGAAAAATAAATCACGGGGGAGCAAGATTGAATAGGGGGAGGAAAATTTACCACATGGGAGCAGAGAGTGCGGGGCGGATTAAAAAGTGTTTATGTGTTGGTGATCAAAGCGGGGCTAAAAATTTAAACCGGTGGGGAGGGGGGTGATAAAAAAGGCGATTAATTAGGGAAGGAAAAGGGGGGTGATAACTGTCATTTTTTGTGGGGAAAGGGAGAGAGGGGGGTTAAAAATGGCGGTTATGTGGGGGGAAGGAGAGAGGGTGATAACATGGGATTATTTTAGGGGAAGGAAAGGGGGTGTAACAGGCGATTTTATGAAGGGAAGAGAGAGGGGAAACCCAGGGCGATTATGTAGGAAGGAGAGAGGGTGATATCAGGGGAATTTAAATGGGGGAAAGGGGAAGATGGTGAAAAATTTGGGGATTTATTAGGAAAGGAGAGGGGGGTGTTTAAACATGGCGAAAAATTTTGGGAAAGGGAAAAGGGGGGAAAAACATGGCGATTTATGTGGGAAAGGGGGGAGGGTGACAAAAGGGCGATTATGTAGGGAAGGAGAAGGGGGGATAACATGGGGGTGTTATGTGGGGAAGGAGAAAGGGTGAAAACAGGCATTTAAATGTGGGAAGGAGAGGGGGGTGACAAAAGGGGAAAATTATTTAGGGAAGGAGAGAGGGTGAAAACAGGGCGAGTTAGGGTAGGGAAGGAGAGGGGGTGTTTACAGGGCGGGGTTATGTGGGGAAAAGGAAAGGGGGGACAACTTCCCGGGATTTATGTAGGGAGGAGAGGGGAAATAACATGACGAGTTATATAGGGAAGGAGAGAGGGTAAATAACTTGGAAATTTAAAAGGGGGAAAAAGGGAGAGAGGGTAAAAGAGGAAAGGGAAAGTGGGGAAGGAAAAGGGGAAAACATTCGATTTAATTAAAAAAAAGGAAGGGGGTGAAAACCCTGGGATTAAAGTGGGGAAAAGGAGAGGGGGTAATAACATGCGATTTTAAGGGGGAAGGAGAGAGGGTAAATAAAAAGGCGATTTATGTGGGGAAAGGGAAGAGAGGGAAATAAGATGGCGATTATGTAGGGAAGGAGAGAGGGGGGATAACATGTCGGGGTTTAAAGGGAAAGGAGAGAGGGTGATAAAATGGGGGTTTAAATGTAGGGAAGGAGAGAGGGTGAAAACCCATGGGGGTTTATGTAGGGAAAGGGAGAGAGGGTGATAACAGACGATTTTTAGGGAAGGAAAAAGGGGGTGATAACATGGCGATTAATGTGGGGGAAGGATAGAGGGTGATAAAGGCGAGTTATGAAGGGAAGGAGAAGGATATAACTTTGGCAAAATTATGTAGGGAAGGAAAAAGGGTGTAACTTGGCATTTATTTTGGGAAGGAGGAGGGTGAAAACATGTGTTTATGTAGGGAAGGAAAAGGGGGTAAAATGGGGGTTATTTGGGAAGGAGAGGGGGTGTTTCCATAGCGATTTTATGTGGGGAAGGAGAGGGGGTGATAACATAGCGATTTTATGTGGGGAAGGAGAAGAGGGGGGATAACATAGCGATTTATGAAAGGGAAAGGGAAAGGAGGGTAATAACATGGCGAGTTTGAAAGGGGAAGGAAAAGGGGTGTTAAAAATGGCGATTTTATTGGGGAAGGGGGAGAGTTTTTAAAAATTGGGCAAATTATGTAGGGAAGGAAAAGAGGGGGTAAAAACATGGCATTTTTGTGGGGAAGGAGAGGGGGGTGATAACTGGGAGTTTGGTGGGGAAAGGAGAGAGGGTGATAACAGGGTGGAATGTAGGGAAGGAGAGAGGGTGATAACAGGGGCAGTTAGTGGGGAAGGAGAGGGGGTAAAACATGGCGGGGTTATGTGGGGAAAGGAAGGGGGTAAAAACAGGCGAGTTATGTGGGGAAAGGGAAGGGGGGGGGTTTGATAAAAAATGGCGAGTTATGTAGGGAAGGAAAGGGTAATAACAGGGCATTTATGGGGGAAGGAGAGGGGGTAATAACATGGCGATTTAAAGTGGGGAAGGAGAGGGGGTGAAAAACATAGCGATTTTATGTGGGGAAAATTTAAGTAAAGGGAGAATGGGGAATGATAAAGGGGGCCCGGGCGATAAAAAGAATGTCGACATTGTGTTTTTAAAGTGAAGAGGGGAAAAAGTTTTTTTTTTTTTTAAAGGTGGGTTTTTGGAAGGGAAGGGGGGAAGAGGAAAAAGGGGGAAAGAAAGAGAAGGTTTGGCCTGCCCTTGGGAAAGTTGCCCCCGGGCACTGTTGTGTACGGGAGTGACGTCACTATCACAGTCCTCACGGGTTTCCTTTCTGGGTGACGTCACCCCACTGTCTTAGTTTTCCCTTTTTTGGGTGTTTGCACTCACACGGGTACTTAGTGTTCCTTTTTGATAAAGTCACCCCCAAAACGGCCCCTTAGTGTTCCTTCTGGGTATTTCACCCCACTGTCCTTGGGTGTTCCTTCTGATGATGTCACTCACACTTTTCCTTATTTGTTCCTTTGAGGGGATGTCACTCACATGTCCTTAGTTTTTCCTTCTGATGATGTAAATAACACTGCCCCTTGGGGGTTCCCTTTCTGGTGATGTCACTAAACACTGTCCTTAGTGTTCCTTCTGAGTGAGGGTCACCACAGTCCTTATTTTTCCCTTTCGATTGTTTTTCCATCCCCATTTCCTTTTGGGTTCCTTCTGAGTGATGTCACTCACACTTTCCTTAGTTTTTCGTTCTGAGGGGATGTCACTCCACTTTCCAAGGGTTCCTTCGGTTGATGTCACTAAACATTTCCCTTAGTGCCCCCTTTCCCTGAGGGGGGAAAAAATGTCACTCACACTGTCCTTAGTGTTCCTTTGACTGATGTCACTCAAACTTTCCTTATTGTTCCTTCTGAGTATGTCACTCAAAATTTCCTTAGTGTTCCTTCAGTGTGTAAACTCAAAATTTTCCTTTTTAGGTTCCTTCTGATAAAGCCCAACTCACACTGCCCTTATGTTCCCTCTGAGTGATGTCACTCACATCCTTTCAGTTTTCCCTTTTGAGTGATGTCACCACACCCCCTTACATGTTCCTTCGGGAGTGATGTCATTTTACACTCCTTAGAGTTTTCCCTTTTCAGATGATGTACTAAAAACCCCTTACAGTGTTCCTTCTGAGTAAATTTCAACTCCCCACTCCTTTACAGTTTTCCCTCTGATGATGTCACTCACAGCCCTTACGTTTTCCCCTTCTATTTGATGTCACTCACACCCCTTACAGTTTTCCCTTTCTGGTGAGGGCCCCAACTAAAACCCCTTTAAACCGTTTTCCTTCTTATATTTCCCAAACACCGGGAACCCCGCCCCCTTACTACTGACACAAACTTACTTTGTTTCCAATATTTCCTCACAATTGCTTGCTTTCCCTTAACAGAAACTTTACCCTTTTTTTGGACTTGAAAGAGGAAAAGGGAAGGGTTACGACTTAAAGAACTCGCTATTTCCTCAGCGTTCAAGCCTTTTTTTCAAAAACATTTTTCGAATACGCAATCGACTCCCCTTTTAGTTACAAATTTTTCCCTTTCGGGAGAAGAAAAACGATAAATGCTTGTATTCACGGTTCTAGTAAAGGATGAAAAAATTGGTTAACTTGTAAAAAAATTTACAGTCCGGAGATATCGTGAAAAATTACTTTGTAAATTCTGGATGAAGAGACAGAGAAGGTTTTGAAGTGGTTGAAGAATCACATACCCCGTGCATAGGGGAAAGAAGCTTTTGACCATATTTTGGACCATCAAGTAGTCACACACTAACACATGAAGGTAAGGGAGCCAGAGAGGGCAGGGTATCCGCCCTTGTGTATTGTTCCAGTCACGGTATTATGCCGTTTTGTTAATTGTGAATAATTACTCAAATCTTCAGGTCAAAGGCGCTTCATCGTTATCACGGTACCTCAGCCTATTCACTTCACGCGTTGGTTTGGAGCTTTATGACTCTGATCGCGAGTTCTATCCCTCCCCGTTGTATGGTCTAATCACTTCTAAAGAAACAGAAGTGAATAAGTCAACTTATCAATATGGACAGATTTTCCTCCGGTGATCAGTATACCAAAGAGTGTGATAAGCTACTGAAAGAAGTTATTATAAATGCGATATCTATTAGCATAGAGGTCTACCACAGAGGAGAAGCCAGTCTCTTCCTACACCTCAACCATCTACACTGCGTCTGGCCTCGTTACATATTTTGTCAAAAATAACTGGACCAATTATCCACTCACTAGTGTCTTTTAACAATAGACTTTTTGTTAGAGGATTGCAGATGGGAGAATTATTACCAACTAAAAAAAGTTTGAAAACTTTTATGAGCCAAGAAAGTTGTCCAGTATTAACAATATACAGAGTGAAAACTAATAAAGCTAGAATTAGCCTCCTACACACCACTAATGAAACAAGAATTAGCCTCCTACACACCACTAATGAAACAAGAATTAGTCTCCTACACACCACTGATGAAACAAGAATTAACCTCCTACACACCACTGATGAAACAAGAATTAGCCTCCTACACACCACTGATGAAACAAGAATTAGCCTCCTACACACCACTAATGAAACAAGAATTAGTCTCCTACACACCACTGATGAAACAAGAATTAGCCTCCTACACACCACTAATGAAACAAGAATTAGCCTCCTTCACACCACTAATGAAACAAGAATTAGCCTCCTACACACCACTAATGAAACGAGAATTAGTCTTCTGCACACCACTAATGAAACAAGAATTAGTCTCCTACACACACACTAATGAAACAAGAATTAGCCTCCTTCACACCACTAATGAAACAAGAATTAGCCTCCTACACACCACTAATGAAACGAGAATTAGTCTTCTACACACCACTAATGAAACAAGAATTAGTCTCCTACACACCACTAATGAAACGAGAATTAGTCTTCTACACACCACTAATGAAACAAGAATTAGCCTCCTACACACCACTAATGAAACAAGAATTAGCCTCCTACACACCACTGATGAAACAAGAATTAACCTCCTACACACCACTGATGAAACAAGAATTAGCCTCCTACACACCACTGATGAAACAAGAATTAGCCTCCTACACACCACTAATGAAACAAGAATTAGTCTCCTACACCCCACTGATGAAACAAGAATTAGCCTCCTACACACCACTAATGAAACAAGAATTAGCCTCCTTCACACCACTAATGAAACAAGAATTAGCCTCCTACACACCACTAATGAAACGAGAATTAGTCTTCTGCACACCACTAATGAAACAAGAATTAGTCTCCTACACACCACTAATGAAACAAGAATTAGCCTCCTTCACACCACTAATGAAACAAGAATTAGCCTCCTACACACCACTAATGAAACGAGAATTAGTCTTCTACACACCACTAATGAAACAAGAATTAGTCTCCTACACACCACTAATGAACGAGAATTAGTCTTCTACACACCACTAATGAAACAAGAATTAGCCTCCTACACACCACTAATGAAACAAGAATTAGCCTCCTACACACCACTAATGAAACGAGAATTAGTCTTCTACACACCACTAATGAAACAAGAATTAGCCTCCTACACACCACTAATGAAACGAGAATTAGTCTTCTACACACCACTAATGAAACAAGAATTAGTCTCCTACACACCACTAATGAAACAAGAATTAGTCTCCTACACACCACTAATGAAACAAGAATTAGTCTCCTACACACCACTAATGAAACAAGAATTAGTCTCCTACACACCACTAATGAAACAAGAATTAGTCTCCTACACACCACTAATGAAACAAGAATTAGTCTCCTACACACCACTAATGAAACAAGAATTAGTCTCCTACACACCACTAATAGAAACAAGAATTAGTCTCCTACACACCACTAATGAAACAAGAATTAGCCTCCTACACACCACTAATGAAACAAGAATTAGTCTCCTACACATCACTAATGAAACAAGAATTAGCCTCCTACACACCACTAATGAAACAAGAATTAGCCTCCTACACACCACTAATGAAACAAGAATTAGCCTCCTACACACCACTAATGAAACAAGAATTAGCCTCCTACACACCACTAATGAAACAAGAATTAGCCTCCTACACACCACTAATGAAACAAGAATTAGTCTCCTACACATCACTAATGAAACAAGAATTAGCCTCCTACACACCACTAATGAAACAAGAATTAGTCTCCTACACATCACTAATGAAACAAGAACTAGCCTCCTACACACCACTAATGAAACAAGAATTAGTCTCCTACACACCACTAATGAAACAAGAATTAGCCTCCTACACACCACTAATGAAACAAGAATTAGTCTCCTACACACCACTAATGAAACAAGAATTAGTCTCCTACACACCACTAATGAAACAAGAATTAGTCTCCTACACATCACTAATGAAACAAGAATTAGCCTCCTACACACCACTAATGAAACAAGAATTAGTCTCCTACACACCACTAATGAAACAAGAATTAGTCTCCTACACACCACTAATGAAGCTAGAATTAGTCTCCTACACATCACTAATGAAACAAGAATTAGCCTCCTACACACCACTAATGAAACAAGAATTAGCCTCCTACACACCACTAATGAAACAAGAATTAGCCTCCTACACACCACTAATGAAACAAGAATTAGCCTCCTACACACCACTAATGAAACAAGAATTAGCCTCCTACACACCACTAATGAAACAAGAATTAGCCTCCTACACACCACTAATGAAACAAGAATTAGCCTCCTACACACCACTAATGAAACAAGAATTAGCCTCCTACACACCACTAATGAAACAAGAATTAGCCTCCTACACACCACTAATGAAACAAGAATTAGCCTCCTACACACCACTAATGAAACAAGAATTAGCCTCCTTCACACCACTAATGAAACAAGAATTAGCCTCCTACACACCACTAAAGAAACGAGAATTAGCCTCCTACACACCACTAATGAAACCAGAATTAGCCTCCTACACACCACTAATGAAACGAGAATTAGCCTCCTACACACCACTAATGAAACGAGAATAAGCCTCCTACACACCACTAATGAAACCAGAATTAGCCTCCTACACACCACTAATGAAACAAGAATTAGTCTCCTACACACCACTAATGAAACAAGTATTAGCCTCCTACACACCACTAATGAAGCTAGAATTAGTCTCCTACACACCACTAATGAAATAAGAATTAGTCTCCTACACACCACTAATGAAGCTAGAATTAGCCTCCTACACACCACTAATGAAACAAGAATTAGTCTCCTACACACCACTAATGAAACAAGAATTAGCCTCCTACACACCACTAATGAAACGAGAATAGGCCTCCTACACACCACTAATGAAACCAGAATTGGCCTCCTACACACCACTAATGAAACAAGTATTAGCCTCCTACACACCACTAATGAAGCTAGAATTAGTCTCCTACACACCACTAATGAAATAAGAATTAGTCTCCTACACACCACTAATGAGGCTAGAATTAGCCTCCTACACACCACTAATGAAACAAGAATTAGTCTCCTACACACCACTAATGAAACAAGAATTAGCCTCCTACACACCACTAATGAAGCTAGAATTAGTCTCCTACACATCACTAATGAAACAAGAATTAGCCTCCTATACACCACTAATGAAACAAGAATTAGTCTCCTACACACCACTAATGAAACAAGAATTAGCCTCCTACACACCACTAATGAAGCTAGAATTAGTCTCCTACACACCACTAATGAAGCTAGAATTAGTCTCCTACACATCACTAATGAAACAAGAATTAGCCTCCTACACACCACTAATGAAACAAGAATTAGCCTCCTACACACCACTAATGAAACAAGAATTAGCCTCCTACACACCACTAATGAAACATGAATTAGTCTCCTACACACCACTAATGAAGCTAGAATTAGTCTCCTACACATCACTAATGAAACAAGAATTAGCCTCCTACACACCACTAATGAAACAAGAATTAGTCTCCTACACACCACTAATGAAACAAGAATTAGCCTCCTACACACCACTAATGAAACATGAATTAGTCTCCTACACACCACTAATGAAACAAGAATTAGCCTCCTACACACCACTAATGAAACAAGAATTAGCCTCCTACACACCACTAATGAAACAAGAATTAGTCTCCTACACACCACTAATGAAACAAGAATTAGCCTCCTACACACCACTAATGAAACAAGAATTAGCCTTCTACACACCACTAATGAAACAAGAATTAGCCTCCTACACACCACTAATGAAACAAGAATTAGCCTCCTACACACCACTAATGAAACAAGAATTAGCCTCCTACACACCACTAATGAAACAAGAATTAGCCTCCTACACACCACTAAAGAAACGAGAATTAGCCTCCTACACACCACTAATGAAACGAGAATTAGCCTCCTACACACCACTAATGAAACCAGAATTAGCCTCCTACACACCACTAATGAAACAAGAATTAGCCTCCTACACACCACTAATGAAACAAGAATTAGCCTCCTACACACCACTAATGAAACAAGAATTAGCCTCCTACACACCACTAATGAAACAAGAATTAGCCTCCTACACACCACTAATGAAACAAGAATTAGTCTCCTACACACCACTAATGAAACAAGAATTAGCCTCCTACACACCACTAATGAAACAAGAATTAGTCTCCTACACACCACTAATGAAACAAGAATTAGCCTCCTACACACCACTAATGAAACAAGAATTAGTCTCCTAAACACCACTAATGAAACAAGAATTAGTCTCCTAAACACCACTAATGAAACAAGAATTATCCTCCTAAACACCACTAATGAAACAAGAATTAGTCTCCTAAACACCACTAATGAAACAAGAATTAGTCTCCTAAACACCACTAATGAAACAAGAATTAGCCTCCTAAACACCACTAATGAAACAAGAATTAGCCTCCTACACACCACTAATGAAACAAGAATTAGTCTCCTACACACCACTAATGAAACAAGAATTAGCCTCCTACACACCACTAATGAAACAAGAATTAGTCTCCTACACACCACTAATGAAACAAGAATTAGCCTCCTACACACCACTAATGAAACAAGAATTAGTCTCCTAAACACCACTAATGAAACAAGAATTAGTCTCCTAAACACCACTAATGAAACAAGAATTATCCTCCTAAACACCACTAATGAAACAAGAATTAGTCTCCTAAACACCACTAATGAAACAAGAATTAGTCTCCTAAACACCACTAATGAAACAAGAATTAGCCTCCTAAACACCACTAATGAAACAAGAATTAGCCTCCTACACACCACTAATGAAACAAGAATTAGTCTCCTACACACCATTAGATGCATAATTTTTGTAACTATATGTTTACGCTCATATAAAATCAGTTCTTCATCATGTCACCTTGTGTACTGTACAGTAATATACTTTCAGTGATAAACTGTACCATTTTGCATGTTACTGTACGTCATTGTATTCGAAAGTGCTAGCATAAGTAATATTTGTGTAGTTGCTTATTTATACTCGCCTATTATGGTTGCAGGGATCGATCCACAGTGTGTTTGTACTCACCTAGTTTTCACCTAGTTGTAGTTGCAGGGGTCGAGTCACACCTCCTGGCCCTTCCTCTTCACTGGTTGCTACTAGGTCACTTATTCTGCCCCATGAGCTTTATCGTACCGCTTCTTAAAGCTATATATGGGTCCTGCCTCCACTACATCACTTCCCTGACTGTTCAACTTCCTGACAACTCTGTGACTGAAGAAATACTTCCTAACATCCATGTCATTCAACTGAGTCTTCAACTTCAACTGTGGTTCCTTGTTGTTGTGTCCCATCTCTGGAACATCCTTTCTCTGTCACCGTGTTAATTCCTCTCAGTATGTTATATGACGTTATATCCCCCCTATCTCTCCTGTCCTCCAGTGTCGTCAGGTCGATTTCCCTTAACCTCTCCTCGTAGGACATGCCACTTAGCTCCGGGACTAGTCCTGTAATTTCCTTACATGTAATTTCCTTACATGCTTGGCTGGATGTGGGTTCCAAAATGGTGCTGCATACTTCAATATAGGCCTGACATACACGGTGTACAGGGTCCTGTGTGTGTGTGTGTGTGTGTGTGTGTGTGTGTGGTGTGTGTGTGTGTGTGTGTGTGTGTGTGTGTGTGCACCAAATTCAGCATAGAATGTGAATGACAAAAACCAATAAGACCGTAAATAAATTGACTTTTGATAACAAAGTGGCAGTAAGCATAGCTTGCTCGAACAATGAAGCGAAAAGTTAGCCTAACAGAAAAAGATACACAATGCAGCCGTGAGCAACATTCCATCAGGCAATGAGATACAGTGCTCTAAATGAAGACAATTGACATGTCCTCCACAAAAAATACTGAATCAGAATTCAGCAACTTCCACACACCGACTATGTCAGTGCGTAGATGGCAGTCAAAACAAGGTTGACCGAGAGTTAGACTCGAGACCTGCATTATTTCGAGGGTCTCTTGAAACAAACTACAAAATGTCATAAATCGCTAATTCTCTGTGGACTGAGTTGCCCGGACTCCAAGATGTGTCTCAACTCCCCAATGAGGATATACTTGACCACAAAAGTGAGTCTACCTGACAAGAATAGAGGAGAATAGATCTCTTAGAGAGGGGTAGGAAGAGAATCGAATCGAACGAAGACGACAGAGCTGTCGTAAGGGGGGAAAAAGGATAAGAAGGTGGAAATACAAAAAAGGGATGGAAGGGGGGGAAGGAGGAATCAAGGCAAGTGGCCCAAAAATTGGGAAGAGAGTGTTCTCTAACAAGGGCCAGACAGAAAAGTTTAAAACTCACCACATACCCCAACGCAACCAAACAAGAAATTTACATCGGGGGAGTACCAAATTTAAAAACTAAACTGCCACACAAAAAGTGTACAAACTGATATATTCCCCCTATTACGAGTATAATACAAGTAATACATAAACCCGTTATAATTTCAGTAGCTCTAACCAATATAACATTAAGAATTAAAGACTTTTTATGATAAGTGTTTGTTTTTTTTTTGAAGGAGCAGAGGGAGTTATTTGTGTAAATGTATGCTTCTCTTGTGATGAGACTCCAGGAAAAAGAGCGAGAGAATAAAGCCAGAAAGAGTGAGGGGATAAACCAAAAGAGTAAAGGGATAAAGCCAAAAAGAGTGAGAGATAAACCAAAAAGTGAGAGGAAAAGCCAGAAAGAGTGAAGGATAAAGCCAAAAAGAGTGAGAGGAAAACCCAGAAAAGTGAGAGGTAAACCCAAAAGAGTGAGGGGATAAACCCAGAAAGAGTAAAGGGGATAAAGCCGAAAGATGAGAGGATAAAGCCAAAAAGAGTGAGAGGAAAAGCCAGAAAAGTGAGAGGATAAACAGAAAGAGTAAAGGGGATAAAGCCAGAAAGAGTGGGGGAAGGAAAAGCAGAAAAGTGAGGGGATAAACCCAAAAGAGGAGAGTAAAGCCAAAAGGTGAGAGGATAAACCCAGAAAGAGTGAGGGATAAAGCCAAAAGATGAGAGGAAAAAAGCCAGAAAGAGGAGAGGAAAAAGACGGAAAAATTTACTTGATGGAAAGTGTCCCAAGAGGGAAATGTCTTACCACACATACCCTCTGCTCCACCACTAAGTTACTGCACCCCTTACATCACTTACACAACTGAAACGACACCTTAAAAACATTTCCCACACGTCACATTCAATTTCACACCCCCTTACACGATCATACTTCTCAAACTCCACACTTCTCACACTACTCACACGACCACACCCTCCTTCCACACGACTCACAAAACTCACGCTTCTCAAAAATTTAAACCTTCTCACCCCCTTTAACACTTCTGCCACAACACTTTCCAACGACTCAATTTTTCCACACGATTCCATTTCTCACACGTTCACACTTCTCACACGATTCACACTTCTCCCCCCCGATTTCACAATTCTCACCCCACTAACACTTCTCACACGATACACGACTCACACCACCCACTTCCGTACCACCCCACACTTGTGACATCACTTACACTTCTCACATCCCAAACCTTTCACACCAATAACATTTTCCCACACCACTCACTTTCCCAACCACTCACATTCTCACACCACTCGACTTTCCAACCACCACACTTCTCACACCACTCGCATTTCTCACCCACTCGCATTCTCGTACCACTACACTTTTGGCCCCATTTAAAACCCAACCTAACCTTCTCACTCCACCACTTCTCACCACTCACACTTCTCACTCCACTCACACTTCTTCCCCACTCACACTTACGCACTCACACTCCGACCAAACATTCTCCAACCCACTCACATTTCTCACACCATACACTTCTCACACCCTCCACTTCCAACCATCACATTCCGTAGACTCACATTTTTACCCACTCCACTTCTCGTACCCCACACTTCTCACCCCACTCACACTTTGGTACCACTTACACTCTACCCCCCACTTCCACTCCACTCACACTTCTCCCCATTCACACTTCTCACCCATTTACATTCTCACAGAACCAATTTCTCAAAACCGCTCACACTTCTCACACCCATTACACGACTCCACCCCACACACAACACACACCACCACACACACACACACACACAAAAACAACCCACACAACACAACACACACAAACAACACACCAACACAACCACCAACACAACACACACAACCACCAAAAACACAACACAACAACACAACAACAACACAACACAACACACAAAACTACACCACAAAACATACACACACAACAACAAAAACAAACATCACACAAAACAACACACAACAACACACACAACACACACACAAAACACACCACCAACACACCCCCCAACACACACACACAACCCCACACACACAACACACACACACAACACCACACACACAACCCAACCACACACACACAAACAAAACACACACACAACACAAAACACACAACCACCACACACACACACCCACACAAAACAACACACACACAACACACAAACACACACACACACAAAACACACACAACAACACACACACAACAAACACACAACAACAGCGAAGACGGGGCCGGGGAATGAATCGCCCCCTGCAACCAAAAAAGGTGAGTACAAATAGGTGAGTACACACCAAACACACCACACACAAAACACACACCACACACCCAACACACCACACAACCCCCCAACACACACACGTACTTTAGCCAGTGAAAATTGAAAGGAAAGCTCGTGGGGGAAAAACCAAATTAAATGAGGGGAACACGGGATATGCAGGGGAAATGAAAGGGGTCAGCTTTGTGTAGGGCCCCAGGAAGTGAAGGGGAAACATATGAAGCAAGAAAAAAAGGGGGAAAAAAAACATTGAAACATCATGAAAGAAAATAGGAGAAGACGATTGACCCACGGAAAATTTTGGAGAATGGGGGGGTTTGTAAAAAAAGAATCGGCCAGTGAAGGACCTTAAGGGCAGAAGCACTCCCCAGGACCGCAGGAGAAACACTTTAAGGGCATGAGGGCATACGGGGGAGGGTTACTCGACCGCGACAGAACCAAGAGAAAGGAAGAACTGAAGAGATGGTACAAAGGCAAAGGAAAAAAGGGAGGGGATGGAAAAGACAGACAGGGGACCCCAACCCGGGAAAAGAAATAAAAATTAAGCCCCCTCAAACTTTCTATAGAAGCCTCCCCCCAGGTAAACCCCAGTGCCCCCCCAAAAACTCAAATCAAAACCCCATGCCACATCCAAGCCCCCACCATCATTACAAACTTCACCCCCACAGCAACAACCCAAGTTCCTTACCAGGTCCCCCATTTCCCCCAACCCCAATAATTTCCCCAACCACATCTTAGAAAAGAAGTTAAAGGTGTGGTATAAAAATGCGAGGAATAACAAAAAAAGAAAAGGGGGCACGAAAAATAAAAGGCATCCCAGCATAATCATCACAGAAACTAAACTCCCAAATAAATAACAGATTCAATCTTTCCATCCGGATATAAAATCTTCGGGAAAGACAGAGGGGGGAAGGGGGAGGAGGGTTGCACTGCTCTTTAAAAACCAGGGGGGTTTTGGAAAATGGAAGGAAGGGAGGGCATGGCAAAAGGGGACACTTATAGGAACAATCCGTCTGAGGGACATAAGGTGATAATTGAGAATTTACAACCACCACAGAACTCAGGGGGCCAAGAAAAAATACTGAAGCAACAGAGCAATGAAAAACACACTAGCCGGGGGGCCGGGAGACACACATGGGGGGAGCAAGTTCTTTAGGGTGATTTCAATCACGGAATTTGACGGGGAAAAAACCTGGCCCCAGGGGGGTCCCAAAACTGGGGAGCCAAGATGAGGATGGGTACTGGAAACCCATGCATAACAGTTAGAGCACTACCAGAGAGAGAGGAGAGGATAACCAGCAAGGTTGGCCCTTGTTTTCCCCAGGTAGTTGGGACATCGGGGTTAATAAAAGGCCCCCGGGAGCATATCTTTTGGGGTTCTGGCTTCGACTACATATTTGACCCCAAGGGGGAAGAGTAGCAAATAGGGGGGAAAAACCAAACTAAAAAAGGGGAACACTCGGGCTGGGGAAACTTCCTTCAGCATTATGGAGAGGGAACGACAGGAAAACCAGTACAAAAAATGAACTTGTAACAAAAAATGAAAGGGAGGCAGAGGAGAGGTTTGTTCCCAAGGGAAAAAACAAAAAAAAAAGGGGAAGAACAAAACGAGCCTTTTCACCCAAAAGGGTTAGGAGGCAAAAACAGGTTACTAGAAAGGAAAAGGTACAAAACAAATCGGGAAAATAAAAAAAATCGCCAAAGGCCAAAAAAGAATATGCACAGATAAGAAGGGGGGCTCAGAGCAAAAGAAAATGACATAGCATCAAAAGTAAAGATGACCCAAGCTGTTGTACAGCCACATCAGGAGGAAAAAACAGTCAAGGCCCGTAATCAACTGAGAAGGGGTAAAGGGGAATCACAAGAAAGACCGAGGTATGTCGGAGCTCAACACAAATTAAAGAGTATTTACAGGGGAAAACCAGTAGGCCCCAGAAATCAAACAGGGGGGCCCCCAGCAATGCTGGAGGGGTACTATAACCAAGGAGGGGTGAAGAAGTTTCGGGTTCAAAATTGACACCTCAAAGGCGGTGGGACCAAAACTCTCTCCAGGTCCTTTAAAGGGGGAGAGAGATATTGTGTGACCCTTTAAACAAAGATCTCAACACATCATTTGAAACTGGGCAACCCCTGAGGTGGAAAAGGGCAATGTAGCCCCCAATTTTTAAAAAAAGGGGGAGACGCCCATGAGGCACTAAATAAGACCGTTCATAACGTTTTAGTAGCATGTCATGGAGAAGATCATGGGAGGAAGTGGGGGGGCACCGGGAAAGAAACAAGTGTAAAATTGAAAACCACACGGTTTCGGGGAAAGGAAAATCCTGTGTCAAAAACCCTACGGGTTTTTATAAAAACGGTGAAGAGTAAACAAGAAGGAGGGGGGTGGATCGCTGCGTTTTTTTGATGCAAAAGGTTTTTCGCCCAATTCCCACAAGGGGTTTTTAGAAAAAGCTGAGGGACCAGGCCAATAACAGGAAAGGGCCTGCAATGGATCAAGAAAAACTGAAGGGGGCAAAAAAGTCAGGTACGGACGGGTGTCAAGTGGCGCCTTGACAACGGGGTTCCCAAAGGGGCAGCCTAGGGCCTTGCTGTTCTTTGGATACGGAACGACTAACGGAAGGGATAGACTCAAAGTGTCCTTTTTGCAGACGATTTAAGTTAATGAGAAAAATCAAAAGGACAGGATCGGAAGGACTACAAGAGATTGGAAGGCTAAAAGCCTGGTCCAGCAGGCTCCTTGATTTTTTCCCCGCCAAATGCAAATCATGAAGATTGGGGAAGGGCAAAGAAGACCGCAGACACAATATAGTTTAGATGGGGCCAAAAACTGCAAAACCCCACTCAAGGAAAAAGATCTGGGGGTGAGATAAAACCCCAGCATATCTCCTGAGGTGCACACAAACAGATAACTGCTGCAGATACGGGTGCCTGGCAAACCTACGGATAGCGTTCCGATACCTCAGTAAAGGGTTCGTTTTAAAACTGTACCCATCTACGTCAGCCCCTACTGGAGTATCAACCAGGGAATCCCCACCTAGCAAACACGTCAAAAATTAGGAAAGTGCAAAGGTTTGCAACAAGACTACTACGGGGGTTGTCCTATGAGGGTTGGGGAAATCGGCCTGACGCACTGGAGGCCAGGGGGGTCAGGGGGGACATGAAACGACAAAATACTGCGCGGGGAAAAGACGAGGGGGGACAAGACGGGGTGTTCCAAGATGGGACACAAAAAGAGTCACAATTGGAAGTTGAAGATCAGATGAATCAAAAGGGGTGTTAGAAGATTTCTTTTGTCATAGAGTATCAGGCCCTGGGTACCCAGAAAATGATGTGGGGGAGGGAGGGGAAACCCAAAAAATTTTAGGCGAGGTATGAAGAGCCATGGGGAAAGGAGAGAGAGTCTTTTGTAGAATCGCAAGAGGGGGGGCCGGAGCTTGAATCGACCCCTGCAACCACAAATAGGGGATACAAACCCCCACACCCCCACCCACCCACACCACACCACACAACACACACACACACACCCACACACAATCCGAGAGGTGGGGGCCCAAAAGTATGACTCGACCCAACAAACCCCAAATAGGGGATACACACCCAAAAACACCCCCCCCCCAAAACCCCAAAACCACACCAACAACACACACACACCCACCACACCACACACCCCAACACACAACACACCCCCAACACACACACACACCCAACACCACACACACCCAACAAACACCCAACACACACACATGCACACACACACACGACTCGCATCCTCAAAACTCTAAACTACACTTACAACAGAAGTTTTCCCAGGAAACCTCCCGTAAAATGCTGTGTTTGTCTTAAGTTTTCCCAGAGCAACACGCCCCACGAAAAGGTAAAAAAACCTACCCGGTGGGGTTGAACCCGGGAACATTCACAACGCCATGGTTTACCTGAACCTATACCGCCGTTTAAATCCCACCGTGGGATGGTTTGTTGCAATCGTGTATTACGATTTCTGAGTCAAGTTAAAAAAAAAAAGGGGTCGCAGGGGTACTTTTTCCAGCGGGGATTGATGATCCCCTGGACATAGCGTTTTTTTTTTTTTACGGCTTTATCAAAATGGAGCTGGGGAAGCACAGTCGGGGGCTCGTCTCGCGAAAAGCAAAGTTCCCTCTTTCCCGATCTGCGGAGTGTTCTTAAGGGGACCCGAATTGTCCTTTACTATGGGGGAATGGGCACTAGAGGTTGGACTTGATGTCGTTTGGGGGGTACATTAGTGCCCCCCGACCCCGGGGGGTGAGGCGTTTTGGGTACCGCTTCCGCCCCCCTGGCACTCCCGAAGACGGAGTTGTGTGTGTGGACGGGGGGGGAGGGGGGGAGAGGAAAAGGAAGGTTGGTGTTTTTTAGGTGGTTCGCGGAGGTCTTTCAAGAAAAAATGAATAAAACAGTGGTAAGGAAAAGAAGGGAAGGAAAGAAATGAGAAGAATAGAAGGGAAAAGGAGAGAAGGGAGGAGAGGACGGGGGACAAGGGGGAAGAGAACTGAAAGAGGGAATGATGAAAAATGGCGGGAGAAGAGGGAAAAGGGGAAAGGGAGGGGGTGAGAGAAGGAGGGGAGAAAGTAAGAGGAAAGAGGGAAGGGCAAGGGCACTAGAAAGAAATGACTTACAAACGTCCGCCCAATTAGGGAAGGGAAATCCCCCTTTTCAAAAACCCACAGGGGTTTTTTCACAAGGTGACAGAGGTAAGAGAAAGAGTGGCGGGTAAATTGCATTTTCTTGGACTGTAAGAAGGCGTTCGGCACAGTTCCACGCAAGAGATTAAGGCTGAAGCAGAGGGGCAAAAAACAGGAAAGGCACTAACAAGTACCAGAGTATACCTGACAGGAAGGGAACGTCTAGTGATACGTGACGAGGTGTTAGAGGGGGCAGTCCTAGGGCCGGTGCTGTTTCTCTTACATGTGAATGACATGACGGAAGAGATAGATACAGATGTGTCCATGTTTGCAGACGATGCTTAGCTAATACGAAGAATTCAATTAGATGAAAATCAGGTAGGACTACAAAGAGATCTAGAGAGGCTGCAAGCCTAGTCAGGCAACTGGCTCTTGGAGTTTAACCACATCAAGTGCAAAGTCATGCAGATTGAGGAAGGTCAAAGGAGACCACAGAGTACAGGCTAGGGGGCAAAGATTGCAAACCTCACCCAAGGAAAAGGATCTTTGGGTGAGTATAACATAACACATCTCCCGGGGGTCGCACAAACCCAAAAAACTGCTTAGCATATGGTATGAATCGCTAAAAGGGCTTTGTACCTGTGTAAACAGGCCCCTATTGCAGTATGTAGGACCCGTATAGAACCCACATCTGGTCAAGCACGTCAAAAAATTAAAGTGCAAATGTTTGAAGCAAGACTAGTCCAGGAGCTAAGAGGTATGTCTTACGAGGAGGGGGTTAAGGAAAATCGTCCTGACGACACTGAAGAACAGGAGGATAGGAGGGACATGATAACGACATATAAATACTCTGAAAAATTGACAAGGTGATAGGGACAGGGGTTTCATAGAGAGGACACAGCATCAAGGGGTCACAACTCTCTCTCTATTCTTCTCTCTCTTTCTCTCTCTTTTTTTCTCTTACTCTTTCTGTCTCTTCCTCTCTCTCTTCCTCTTTCTCTCCCTTTCTCTCTCTCTATTCCTCTCTTTTCCTCTCTCTCTTTCCCCTCTTCCTCCTCTCTCTTCCCCTCTTTTTTTCCCCTTCCTCTCTCTCTTCCTATTTTTCTCTCTTCCCTCCTTCCTATCTCTTTTCCCTCTCTTCTCCCTTCTCTCTCTCTCTTTTCCCTTTTTTTCCCTTTTCCTCTCTTTTCCCTTTTCACTTCTCCCCTTTTCCCTCCTTTTTTCCCCTTTCTCCTTCTCTCTTTCTCTCACTCTCTCCCCTTTTCCTTTTACTCTCCCCCTCCCTTCTACCTTTCCCCTCCTCTTTCTCTTCTCTCTTTTCTCTCTCTTCTCTCTCTCTTCTCTCTCTCTCCTCTCTCTCTCTTCCCCTTTCCTTTTTAAAAAAAAAATGGTTGGGACCGTAGGGAAACAGGGGTCAGAGACAAAAGGTATTGGGGGGGGAAAGGGGGGAATGGGGGGACATGGAAAAGGATGGAGAAAAAAGGGGGAGAAAATTTGGAGAGCTTTCTGAAAAAGTGGGAAAGAGCTCTCTGAGAAGTGGGAAAGGGGGGAGAAGGGGACGAAGAATGGGAGGGACAAGTCGAAACGCAGTAGACAGGGAAGGGTCCTAGAATTTGAGGGGAAAACAGGCTGAAGCAAGTCTCAGGGGGAGCGACCGAGAAAACCAGCATATGAAGCGAGAGGCTGACAAAAAGGAAGGGATATAATTTATGCAAGGTCATATCAGTCTGCAAAAAAGGGTCAGGGGGGTAAAAGGAAAAGGCAGCTGGGGGCAGAATAGAGAGGGAGAAAGTGAAGCTGAGGCACAACCATGCACCCAAAGCCACTGGAAAAAAACAAGGGAGAAAATGACCATAACAGACAGGAAAACCCGAGTCCAGAGGGAAGGAATGGGGAGGGAAAAAGGGCAAAAAAATCAATTTTACCTGGGGTTTGGGAAAGAGAAAAAACACACACTGAAAGACGGGAGGAAGAAAAAAAGGAGATTGGGAAAAACATCTGGAAATAAGGGGAGAAGACATGGACAGATTGTAAATTTTTAGAGAATAGGGGGGGGACTGAAGGAAGAAACCGACCAAAACAAGCTGATTCTCAGACAAAACAGTGAAAGGAAAAGGACCCCAAGAGAAACCAAAGGGTTTAAAAACTTGGAAAGGGACAAAAGGGGTTTCCCAAAGAGACAAACACGAGAGACAGCAGCTAGGGAGGGGACAAAAAAAACGAAAGGGGAAAATGAAAGGAAAAAAGGAGGAACCGCAGAGGTCATTTAGAGCAGAACAGAGAAATAAGGGCAAGCAACAAACAAATCCTCAGAACCCCACAACCTATCCACCCTCCCAACACACAATACAAACCATACCCACAGCTTCCACCCCCAACCCCCCCTATAGAACCCCATATGACCAGGGGCTCCCCCCCCCCAGGCCCCCCAAACCACAGTATTGGGAAAAAAAACTGAAAGGGAGGTAACAAACGCTGATGGGAAAAACAAAAAAGTGGGAGGAGTGGCACAAAGAGTCAAAGACACACACGGATTCATAGCGCCACAAAACCAAGCTTACAGATATGATAACAGATGCCCTCTTTTCCCAAAGGGGTACCCCAAACTGAGAAAGACAGAAGGAACAGGGGGGGGGGAGGGGTGGGACTGCTGATCAAAAACCCAGGAATTTGTGAGCTGGTAAGGAGACAGCGAAAAGAAAAATGGTTAAAAGCAGGGAAAGTTAACTTGGAGGCCCAAGGGGGTAATTGCAGTGATGTAAACCCCCCACAGAACAGCAGGGGACCCGGGCATGAGTTGACGAGACAATAGAGCGATGTTGACAAGGGTGGTGGCCAAAGAGTCACATGCAGGCAAAGCTCCGACATGGGGGACCTTAACCCCAAGAATCGACGGGGGAACTTGGACCACATGGGGGCCAAAATACTGGAGGGCTAAGATATGGGGGTGTACTGGAAAACTTCATGACCAAAACCTAAGGGACACACAAGGAGGGAGAGAAAAGGGGGATAGCCAGCAAGAGGACTTAGTATTCACCTTGGCATGCAGATATTGAGGCATCCAAAAATGAAAGGGCCCCCCTTTGGGGCCCGCGATCATGTGGTTTTTTTGCTTCGAAAAACGTAGACTACAAGTGGAGGGGGAAGCAGGGAAGGGAGGACAAATGAAACCCAAACTACAGGAAAGGGGACTACACGGGGAAGAAACTTCCGAACGAGTTTAGTGGGGACAGAGAACTGGGAGGGGAAACCAGTTTAAGAGATAATGGAAAATGTAGAACAATGGCAAGGGAAACAGGGAAAATGAAAAAACCCCGGAGAGCCCTGGTTTACCCCAAAAGGGGCAAGGAGGCAAAAAAAAAAAGGGCAGGGAATGGGAAAAAAATGAAGGCAAAGGACCCAGGAAATAAGGAGAGCGTCGTAAGCCAGAAAAGAATAGCACAGATAAGAAGGGAGGCCCAATGACAATATGAAAAGGACATAGCAGCGAAAGCCAAATCTGACCCGAAGCTGTTATACAGCCACATCAGGAGGAAAACAACAGTCAAGGACCAGGTAATCAGGCTAAGGAAGGAAGGAGGAGAGACAACAAGAAATGACCGGGAAGTATGTGAGGAACTCAACAAGAGATTCAAAGAAGTGTTCACAGAGGAGACAGAAGGGGCTCCAGAGGGACGGAGAGGTGTGGCACATCAGGTGCTGGACACGGTACACACAACCGAGGAAGAAGTGAAGAGGCTTCCGAGTGAGCTAGATACCTCAAAGGCAATGGGGCCAGATGACATCTCTCCATGGGTCCTGAGAGAGGGAGCAGAGGCGCTGTGTGTACCCCTAACAACAATATTCAATACATCTATCGAAACAGGGAGATTGCCAGAGGCATGGAAGACAGCAAATGTAGTCCCAATCTTTAAAAAAGGAGACAGACATGAAGCACTAAACTACAGACCAGTGTCACTGACATGTATAGTATGGAAAGTCATGGAGAAGATTGCCAGGAGAAGAGTGGTGGAACACCTAGAAAGGAATGATCTCATCAACAGCATCCAACATGGTTTCAGAGAGGGGAAATCCTGTGTCACAAACCTACTGGAGTTCTATGACAAGGTGACAGCAGTAAGACAAGAGAGAGAGAAGTGGGTGGATTGCATTTTCTTGGTCTGCAAGAAGGCGTTTGACACAGTATCACACAAGAGATTAGTGCAAAAACTGGAGGACCAAGCAGGGATAACAGGGAAGGCATTACAATGGATCAGGGAATATTTGTCAGGAAGACAGCAGCGAGTAATGGTACGTGGCTAGGTGTCAGAATAGGCACCTGTGACCAGCGGGGTCCCACAGGGGTCAGTCCTAGGACCAGTGCTGTTTCTGGTATTTGTGAACGACATGACAGAAGGAATAAACTCTGAGGTGTCCGTTTGCAGATGACGTGAAGTTAATGAGAAGAATTCATTCGATCGAAGACCAGGCAGAATTAAAAAGGGATCTGGACAGGCTGCAGACCTGGTCCAGCAATTGGCTCCTGGAGTTCAATCCCACCAAGTGAAAAGTCATGAAGATTGGGGAAGGGCAAAGAAGACCGTAGACGCAGTACAGTCTAGGGGGCCAGAGACTACAAACCTCACTCAAGGAAAAAGATCTTGGGGTGAGTATAACACCAGGCACATCTCCTGAAGCGCACATCAACCAAATAACTGCTGCAGCATATGGGCGCCTGGCAAACCTCAGAACAGCATTCCGACATCTTAATAGAGTCGTTCAGGACCCTGTACACCGTGTACGTTAGGCCCATATTGGAGTATGCGGCACCAGTTTGGAATCCACACCTACCCAAGCATGTAAAGAAACTAGAGAAAGTGCAAAGGTTTGCCACAAGACTAGTCCCAGAGCTAAGAGGTATGTCCTACGAGAAGAGGTTAAGTGAAATCAACCTGACGACACTGGACGACAGGAGAGATAGGGGGGACATGATAACGACTTGCAAAATACTGACAGGAATTGACAAGGTGGACAAAGACAGGATGTTCCAGAGACTGAACACAGCAACAAGGGGACACAGTTGGAAGCTGAAGACACAGACGAATCACTGGGATGTTAGGAAGTATTTCTTCAGCCACAGAGTAGTCAGGAAGTGGAATAGTTTGGGAAGAGATGTAGTGGAGGCAGGATCCATACATAGCTTTAAGCAGAGGTACGATTAAGCTCATAGTTCAGGGAGAGTGACCTAGTGGCGAACAGTGAAGAGGCGGGGCCAGGAGCTTGGACTCGACCCCTGCAACCTCAACTAGGTGAGTACAACTATGTGAGTACACACACACACACACACACACACACACACACACACACACACACACACACACACACACACAGACATACACATACATACACATACATACACATACATACACATACATACACATACACACACACACACACACACACACACACACACACACACACACACACACACACACACACACACACACACACACACACACACACACATGAAGATTGGGGAAGGGCCAGAGACTACAAACCTCACTCAAGGACCTAAGAACAGCATTCCGACATCTCAATAAGGAATCGTTCAGGACCATGTACACCGCGTATGTCAGGCCTGTATTGGAGTATACAGCACCAATTTGAAACCCACACCTAGCCAAACATGTACGGAAATTAGAGAAAGTGCAAAAGTTTGCAAAAAACTAGTCCCGGAGCTAAGGGGCATGTCCTACAAGGAGAGGTTAAGGGACATCGACCTGACGGCACTGGAGAGCAGGAGAGATAGGAGGGATATGATAACGACATATTAAATACTGAGAGGAATTGGGAAGGTGGACAGACAGGATGTTCCAGAGATGGGACACAGCAACAAGGGGTCACAACTGGAAGTTGAAGACTCGGATAAATCACATGAATGTTAGGAAGTAGTTTTTTTCAGTCAGAGTTGTCAGGAAGTGGAATAGTCTGGGAAGTGATGTAGTGGAGGCAACAGCTTTAAGAAGAGACATGATAAAGCTCATAGAGCAGGAAGTGACCTAGTAGCGACCAGTGAAGGTGCGTGGCCGGCCAGGAGCTGTGACTCGACCCCTGCAATCTCAACTAGGTGAGTACAAACAGACACACAGAAACGAGTGTGCACAGATAAGGAGGGAGGCCCAGCGACAGTAATAAAACTACATAACATCGATAGTCAAGTCTGACCAGAAGCTGTTGTATAGTCACATCAGGAGGAAGACAATAGTCAAGGACCAGGTAATAAGGCTGAGGAAGGAAGGTGGGAAGATCACAAGACACGACCAGAAGTATGTGAGGAGCTCAACATGAGATTTAAAGAAGTATTTACAGTGGAGACAGAAAAGACTCCGGGAAGTCAGAACAAGGGGTTACATCAACAAGTGCTATACCAACCGAGGAGGAGGTCAAGACGCTGCTAAATGAACTTGCAACTTCAAAGGCGGTGGGACCGGCCATCTCTGGATCCTTAGAGAGGGGGCAGAGACAATTTTTAACACATCCATTGAAACTGGGCAACTGCCCAAGGTATGGAAGACGGCAAATGTAGTCCTCATTTTCAAGAAAGGAAGACACGAGGCACTAAACTAAAGCCCAGTGTCACTGACGTGTATAGTATGCAACGTCATGGAGAAGATTATCAGGAGGAGAGTGGTGGAGCACCTGGAAAGGAATAAACTTGTAAACAATAACAGCACGGATTCAGAGAAGGAAAATCCTGTGTCACAAACCCAGTGCTCGTACTTTTGCCAAGAGTTCCTGGTGCCATACTTGATGGAAAGCACCAACGATGTCCAGTGCTAATATACAGCTGACTTTGGATTCATCCAGTGTCTTGCCACTTAGTGGAAAGGTGTAACGACAGATTAGCAGCAGAGTAACCTTTTCTGAAGCCATATTGATGGTCACAAAGAAGTGAGTGGTAGTTGAAAAACTGTCATCTACCATGAGATTATTGTCTCAAGGTTATTGCCAATAGTTGATAGGAGTGACACTGGTCAGTAATTGCTAACATCTGTTCTTCTCTTCTTTTTGCGAACAGGGTCTACATCTGCCTTTTTCCACAGAGAAGGTAATTACACTG
Organism: Cherax quadricarinatus; assembly: GCF_026875155.1. Classification (NCBI taxonomy): domain Eukaryota; kingdom Metazoa; phylum Arthropoda; class Malacostraca; order Decapoda; family Parastacidae; genus Cherax; species Cherax quadricarinatus. Next base: position 17,272,683 of record NC_069487.1, on the reverse strand, counting down.
TGCTAGACTGTGCTGATGCGTGATAGAAGTGATACTGGCTATTCTGCACATCTCAGCAATCTTGGGCTCACCCTATCTGGGCACAAAGCCTTTTCTTGGTCCAGCGATTTATGAAGATTTATTCTTGCCTTATTGTCACCACAGGCAAAGAAGTGAGCTTTCTCCTGACTGCCAGTAGAGCTGGACCAAACCTGTCGATTTAGAAGTGGAATAAGTTCATCAGGTGAATAACCTTGTCTGTCCTTGACCAAGGACACCAGGTTTTGGAGCCCACTCTACCTGAATTCAGTTTTCTTTTTGTGTGTGAGCCTCCCATTTAAAGATAGCCCACTTTTGGACTTCTCCAATTTACCCACAGGCTTGCCAGTGTAGTTTCCTGTTATAGGTAATGGGATGCCTCTTATACCTTCTCCAAGCCTTGTACTTAGCAGTAGCAGCATCTCTACAACGAAAGCCGAACTAAGGCTGATCCGTAGGCTACGTCACGTACTGCGGGTCAAAGATGTTTTCTCTCTCTCTCTCTCTCTCTCTCTCTCTCTCTCTCTCTCTCTCTCTCTCTCTCTCTCTCTATCCAGGTCTCCTTCGCCGTGAAATGCATAGAAGGTTATAACATGTATATTGTATAAATAATACGAGATATAATCAAGGAATCTTGTGAAATATAACTAAAGGACTGAGAAAAGGAGCAGGCTTATTTGCTTAAAATTAATGGGTAACTTTAGATGAAAGGTATAAAATACTGAAAAGTTGATAACTGAAACACATGTGCACAACCTATGTATCTTTGAGAGGCCTCTCACGCATCAGGAACTTTATCAATCCGATACAAAGATATGATTTGAGCCTTCTATAGTGGAACAAGTGGAGGAGGTTGAATAATAGTGTACATGGTCACATGTAGGCTTGCGCCCCCAGTCTGGGCTTACGCCCAGATTGGGGCCGTAAATTCCTAAAAAGAAGCGCAAACTCCTATAAGGAAGCTAGTTGACAGCTTGGAAGTGATGCCATACGAATAGGTAGAAGAGTAGTAGAGAAGTAGCGGACGTCGTCAAATATGGGCGGGGCCCATTAATGGAAGAAGCTTATGCACAAAAGTTGTACTACAGATTTAGCAATCGAGTTGTAGTGTTTTGTATTCTCTGTACCATGGTTCCGTAGTGTTGCTGCATCAGGTAAGTTCCATTATATTAGGGGTATATAATACCGACAAAATGAATATAACATGTTTGCAACACTAGGGTATACTGAGATGTTGTACACCTGGGAATGTCACACACCTCACATTACTAGCTCACCTCACACACTCACACCCATTACACTACTCACACAATTGTCATCACTTCACTCATCACCACTCACATCTCTCCTGCTACTCATACCATTCACACTGCTCAAACCATTCACATAACTTACACTCTGAACACCACAAACACCCGAAACAACACTCACACCCATCAGAATATTCACAGCCATCACATATCTCACACCGTCACCCGTCACACCCATTACACCGTCACACCCATTACACCCGTCACACCCATTACACCCGTCACACCCATTACACCCGTCACACCCATTACACCCGTCACACCCATTACACCCGTCACTCCCATTACACCCGTCACTCCCATTACACCCGTCACACCCATTACACCCGTCACACCCATTACACCCGTTACACCCATTACACCCGTCACACCCATTACGCCTGTCACACCCATTGCACCCGTCACACCCATTACGCAAGTCACACCCATTACGCAAGTCACACCCATTACACCCGTCACACCCATTACACCCGTCACACCCATTACACCCGTCACACCCATTACACCCGTCACACCCATTACACCCGTCACACCCATTACACCCGTTACACCCATTACACCCGTCACACCCATTACGCCTGTCACACCCATTGCACCCGTCACACCCATTACGCAAGTCACACCCATTACGCAAGTCACACCCATTACACCCGTCACACCCATTACACCCGTCACACCCATTACACCCGTCACACCCATTGCACCCGTCACACCCATTGCACCCGTCACACCCATTGCACCCGTCACACCCATTACACCCGTCACACCCATTACACCCGTCACACCCATTACACCCGTCACACCCATTACACCCGTCACACCCATTACACCCGTCACACCCATTATACCCGTCACACCCATTATACCCGTCACACCCATTACACCGTCACACCCATTACACCCGTCACACCCATTACACCCGTCACACCCATTATACCCGTCACACCCATTACACCCGTCACACCCATTACACCCGTCACACCCATTATACCCGTCACACCCATTACACCCGTCACACCCATTACACCCGTCACACCCATTGCACCCGTCACACCCATTGCACCGTCACACCCATTACACCCGTCACACCATTACACCCGTCACACCCATTACACCCGTCACACCCATTACACACGTCACACCCATTACACCCGTCACACCCATTACACCCGTCACACCCATTGTACCCGTCACACCCATTGTACCCGTCACACCCATTGTACCCGTCACACCCATTACACCCGTCACACTCATTACACCCGTCACACCCATTACACCCGTCACACCCATTACACCCGTCACACCCATTACGCCCGTCACACCCATTACGCCCGTCACACCCATTACGCCCGTCACACCCATTGTACCCGTCACACCCATTGTACCCGTCACACCCATTGTACCCGTCACACCCATTGTACCCGTCACACCCATTGTACCCGTCACACCCATTGTACCCGTCACACCCATTACACCCGTCACACCCATTACACCCGTCACACCCATTACACCCGTCACACCCATTATACCACCTACGAGAGAATTGACAAAGCCTTTTATATTACTGGGCGAATGTAGGTGGAAAAGGAATTATTTTTACCTGATGTCTTTTTTTTAAAGTCTGCCGAGTTTTACCGTCGTCAACACGACATTCTGTCATTATGAGGTAGAGGCCATGGTGAAAGGGCGATGAAAGGGAGGGAGGGGGATAAAGTGTGAATGAAGGGTGATAAGGTGGGGAGAGACGGTGCTAAGATGAGGTGAGTGGGTGGTCAGGTGTGGAGAGTGGGCGACCAGGTGTGGAGAGTGGGCGACCAGGTGTGGAGAGTGGGCGACCAGGTGTGGAGAGTGGGCGACCAGGTGTGGAGAGTGGGCGACCAGGTGTGGAGAGTGGGCGACCAGGTGTGGAGAGTGGGCGACCAGGCGTGGAGAGTGGGCGACCAGGCGTGGAGAGTGGCGACCAGGCGTGGAGAGTGGGCGACCAGGCGTGGAGAGTGGGCGACCAGGCGTGGAGAGTGGGCGACCAGGCGTGGAGAGTGGGCGACCAGGCGTGGAGAGTGGGCGACCAGGCGTGGAGAGTGGGCGACCAGGCGTGGAGAGTGGGCGACCAGGCGTGGAGAGTGGGCGACCAGGCGTGGAGAGTGGGCGACCAGGGTGGAGAGTGGCGATGTACTTTGTACTCTGCGCATAGGAGATGTGCGTGCGCACACACGGCAATATGTGAAGATCTGTGGGCGAGCGCAATAAGTGGAAGGAGAATAGGGTTATAAGGCAGGAGAGAAGTTATGAGGGCGAGAGGTATGGAATATCCAAGATAAGAGTAAGTTACAGTAAAGTAAAAGCCACAACACTGGCAACTATGTGACATTATTGTGGAACGTTCGCTCTCCAGGAGCTTATCACATTAGGTAATGGCGAAAAGCTCCTAGAGCGAAACGTTGCTAAATAAATGTCAATTGTTTGATTGTGCACGTTATACATATTGTCGGTAAGATATACAGAAACTTTATTACAAGTTATAATGGTGAGAGAGAGTCAAGAGAAGATTGGGTCAGAGAAGAAGGGAATGAATCACGTTAAAAGTATCGTTTTCAGAAAAAAAAAGATGTGGAGCAAGGTAGTAGAACAAAATGAAGTAGAAAGGAAGTTATCAAGTAGGAAGATTTTCGAAAAATAAAAGAGTTGAAATAAGCAGATACATGTTAAATACAAGTATTTCACTATAATATTTTAAAAGTAAATCAAACAGTGGCAAAATTTTTGAAGAAAATAATGAGAATACAAACGAATGACACAAAATTCTCTTGAGATTTCTTTGGACCAATAAATGTAAAGATTTTTGGAAAATCTTACTTGCTATATGGGAGATTTTGCGAAGCAATTTACATATTTTAATGTTTTTTGCTGAAACTTTTTTGTTATATGTTGTTGAATTATTGCTGTTACAATAAATTTTTAAAATTTTTTTGACAAAAAAAATTGTTTAATAGTTTTTTCTGTAAGAAACCTTAACTGTTTATATATTACTTTTAATAAATCCTTGAAAATGTTAAAGTTGTCTTTAGAACACTAACATGTAAAGTGTTTCTGCACAATAAAATATTTCTTTCAGTTTAGTTTGTAAATAACATGTTATATAGGTTGTTGCTGAAACTTATTGTTTAATATATTTTTAGCTGCAACAATTAACATTGTTATATCATTGTTTCTGACACAAGCTTAACAAGTTAATAACTATTATGTTTTCGAAATTAACATGTTTAATCAGGGTGTTGCTGAACAACTTAACATTGTTTAATAAAGGTTGATTTGCTCAAAACTTAAAAACAATTGTTTATATCAGGTTTTGGTTTCACTGAAAATTAACATATGTATATATCAATTCATTTGCAAGAATAACATTAATCAGTTTTTTCTGCACCATTGAATTGTTTCGGTTGTGTTGCTGCAACAACCTTAACATTGTTTATATCAGGGTTGTGTTTGCTGCAACAACCTTAACATTGTTTATATCAGGGTTGTGTTTGCTGCAACAACCTTAACATTGTTTATATCAGGGTTGTGTTTGCTGCAACAACCTTAACATTGTTTATATCAGGGTTGTGTTTGCTGCACCAACCTTAACATTGTTTATATCAGGGTTGTGTTTGCTGCAACAACCTTAACATTGTTTATATCAGGGTTGTGTTTGCTGCAACAACCTTAACATTGTTTATATCAGGGTTGTGTTTGCTGCACAACCTTAACATTGTTTATATCAGGGTTGTGTTTGCTGCAACAACCTTAACATTGTTTATATCAGGGTTGTGTTTGCTGCACCAACCTTAACATGTTTATATCAGGGTTGTGTTTGCTGCAACAACCTTAACATTGTTTATATCAGGGTTGTGTTTGCTGCAACAACCTTAACATTGTTTATATCAGGGTTGTGTTTGCTGCAACAACCTTAACATTGTTTATATCAGGGTTGTGTTTGCTGCACAACCTTAACATTGTTTATATCAGGGTTGTGTTTGCTGCACCAACCTTAACATAGTTTATATCAGGGTTGTGTTTGCTGCAACAACCTTAACATTGTTTATATCAGGGTTGTGTTTGCTGCACCAACCTTAACATTGTTTATATCAGGGTTGTGTTTGCTGCAACAACCTTAACATTGTTTATATCAGGGTTGTGTTTTGCTGAAACCAACCTTAACATTGTTTATATCAGGGTTGTGTTTGCTGCACCAACCTTAACATTGTTTATATCAGGGTTGTGTTTGCTGCAACAACCTTAACATTGTTTATATCAGGGTTGTGTTTGCTGCACCAACCTTAACATGTTTATTCAGGGTTGTGTTTGCTGCAACAACCTTAACATTGTTTATATCAGGGTTGTGTTTGCTGCAACAACCTTAACATTGTTTATATCAGGGTTGTGTTTGCTGCACCAACCTTAACATTGTTTATATCAGGGTTGTGTTTGCTGCACCAACCTTAACATTGTTATATCAGGGTTGTTTTGCTGCACCAACCTTAACATTGTTTATATTCAGGGTTGTGTTTGCTGCACCAACCTTAACATTGCTTATATCAGGGTTGTGTTTGCTGCAACCAACCTTAACATTGTTTATATCAGGGTTGTGTTTGCTGCACCAACCTTAACATTGTTATATCAGGGTTGTGTTTGCTGCAACAACCTTAACATTGTTTATATCAGGGTTGTGTTTGCTGCACCAACCTTAACATTGTTTATATCAGGGTTGTGTTTGCTGCACCAACCTTAACATTGTTTATATCAGGGTTGTGTTTGCTGCACCAACCTTAACATTGTTTATATCAGGGTTGTGTTTGCTGAACCACCCTTAACATTGCTTATATCAGGGTTGTGTTTGCTGCACCAACCTTAACATTGTTTATATCAGGGTTGTGTTTGCTGCACCAACCTTAACATAGTTTATATCAGGGTTGTGTTTGCTGCAACAACCTTAACATTGTTTATATCAGGGTTGTTTTTGCTGCAACAACCTTAACATTGTTTATATCAGGGTTGTGTTTGCTGCACCAACCTTAACATTGTTTATATCAGGGTTGTGTTTGCTGAACCAACCTTAACATTGTTTATATCAGGGTTGTGTTTGCTGCACCAACCTTAACATTGTTTATTTCAGGGTTGTGTTTGCTGCACCAACCTTAACATTGCTTATATCAGGGTTGTGTTTGCTGCAACAACCTTAACATTGTTTATATCAGGGTTGTGTTTGCTGCACCAACCTTAACATTGCTTATATCAGGGTTGTGTTTGCTGCACCAACCTTAACATTGCTTATATCAGGGTTGTTTGCTGCACCAACCTTAACATTGTTTATATCAGGGTTGTGTTTGCTGCACCAACCTTAACATTGCTTATATCAGGGTTGTGTTTGCTGCAACAACCTTAACATTGTTTATATCAGGGTTGTGTTTGCTGCACCAACCTTAACATTGCTTATATCAGAGTTGTGTTTGCTGCACCAACCTTAACATTGTTTATATCAGGGTTGTGTTTGCTGCACCAACCTTAACATTGCTTATATCAGGGTTGTGTTTGCTGCACCAACCTTAACATTGTTTATATCAGGGTTGTGTTTGCTGAACCAACCTTAACATTGTTTATATCAGGGTTGTGTTTGCTGAACCACCCTTAACATTGTTTATATCAGGGTTGTGTTTGCTGCAACAACCTTAACATTGTTTATTTCAGGGTTGTGTTTGCTGCACCAACCTTAACATTGTTTATATCAGGGTTGTGTTTGCTGCAACAACCTTAACATTGTTTATATCAGGGTTGTGTTTGCTGCAACAACCTTAACATTGCTTATATCAGGGTTGTGTTTGCTGCACCAACCTTAACATTGTTTATATCAGGGTTGTGTTTGCTGCACCAACCTTAACATTGCTTATATCAGGGTTGTGTTTGCTGCACCATCCTTAACATTGTTTATATCAGGGTTGTGTTTGCTGCACCAACCTTAACATTGCTTATATCAGGGTTGTGTTTGCTGCACCAACCTTAACATTGTTTATATCAGGGTTGTGTTTGCTGCACCAACCTTAACATTGCTTATATCAGGGTTGTGTTTGCACCAACCTTAACATTGTTTATATCAGGGTTGTGTTTGCTGCACCAATCTTAACATTGCTTATATCAGGGTTGTGTTTGCTGCACCAACCTTAACATTGTTTATATCAGGGTTGTGTTTGCTGCACCAACCTTAACATTGTTTATATCAAGGTTGTGTTTGCTGCACCAACCTTAACATTGTTTATATCAGGGTTGTGTTTGCTGCACCAACCTTAACATTGTTTATATCAGGGTTGTGTTTGCTGCAACAACCTTAACATTGTTTATATCAGGGTTGTGTTTGCTGCAACAACCTTAACATTGTTTATATCAGGGTTGTGTTTGCTGCACCAACCTTAACATTGTTTATATCAGGGTTGTGTTTGCTGAACCACCCTTAACATTGTTTATATCAGGGTTGTGTTTGCTGAACCACCCTTAACATTGTTTATATCAGGGTTGTGTTTGCTGAACCACCCTTAACATTGTTTGCTTGTTTTCACAGCTCGACATGAAATACTACTTTCATCATCAGGTAAAATTCATCCCTGAAATCAATGATTCACATGAATATATAGAAGAAAACACATATTACCATTGCTAAATTTTTCAGATATTTAAAACCTTCAGGAAGGGAATTCCCTAATTTCAGATCCTCGTTTTCTTCAAATTTCGCCTCTGAATCAGTCACTAGGCGATCTCTTTCAATATTTTCTAATTCTGTCGTTATGTCAACAAATACTTTCCACCAAATTAAGATGCTTTGTACGACAATCAATTGAATCTCAAGATTTTTCCAAATCACTCCACTGCAATAGTTCCAAATTCAGTTTGTTTAATGTGACTATTAAGAGTACATATGATTTTTGGTGGGGCTGCTTCACCTGCTAGTAACTAGACAGCAGCGATAAATTCTTAGTCCGTGTATTACACAATTACCATATTTTCGGGCATATAAGGCGCGCTTTTTTAAGTTTTTGAAAATCAGCCTGCGTCTTATATGCTCAATGGTAGGCTTTGGGTTACGCTTTAACAGTTGTTTAGTAACGTTACGTTACAACAGTTTGGAAACAGTTTTAACATATCGTGTATCCTTACGATTAACGCACGATTAAAATGCGTTAATCGTAAGGATACACATACATCACTTGGAGAAGGCGGCTAAAGTTTAGAAGGCTGCTAACGGCATGAAGAAACCAGTTTTCCTCTCTGTTGGTCTTTATGAGAAGAGAAATTATAAAAATCTTCTCCATTAATGGAAAAATGTTGGAAGGAAAAAAGAATTGTAGTCTGTGGGGTTTTGTTGTTCTGAACGCGAAATTCTGTCAGAACGCGAGGAAATCCTAAGAGAAAGCGATCAGGTTAGGAAAGAGGGAGATTAGGTGGGGAGATAAGGTGATCAGGTGGGGTGAAAGAGAGATCAGATAGGGAGAGGGAATGATCAACTGGAGAGTGCAAGGAAAGGTTGGGTTGGGAGAAGGAATGTTGAAAATAACGTAGTCTGTCAAAAGTAGTACCGTTAGTGTTTCATTTCGAAAAAGGCCCAGAGAGAGAGTGAGAGAGAGAACAGAAAAAGACAAACCTGTCACACCGTTTGCACTGTTTACACGGCTCACAACAACAGTAACAACACTCACAACACCAACAGTAACAGCATTCACAACACCAACATTAACACCTCACAAAATCAACAGCAAACCAAACCATACCCCGGCCGGGATTGAACCCGCGGTCAGAGAGTCTCAAAACTCCAGACCCTCGCGTTAGCCACTAGACCAGCTAGCCATAATAAGATTCGTCCAACTAGGTATATTTCTACACCATAGGCACCACTGTGACCACAAATGCAAGTTTTTACAGACGAATCTCCAGCTAGCGTGGCCGTAACGAACTCTAGCTCAAGTCCCCTCACTGCCGTCACAGTGGTGCCTATGCTAACCTTCCTATGGTGTAGAAATATACCTAGTTGGACGAATCTTATTATGGCTAGCTGGTCTAGTGGCTAACGCGAGGGTCTGGAGTTTTGAGACTCTCTGACCGCGGGTTCAATCCCGGCCGGGGTATGGTTTGTTTGCAATCGTGTCATTACGATTTCGTGAGTCAATCAACAGCACTCACAACACCAAGAGTAGCACCACTAACAACAGTAGCACTACTCACAACAGTAGCACCACTCACAACAACAGTAACAGCACTCACATCCATCCTACCACTCTTCAACTAACAACGCTTGCCTTAACTTATCGGTATTGTTTACCATCTGTAGTGTGATATAGCTTCTCTCATACACTAAACTCACGCCCCTCTCACACCACACACATTCGTCACTTCACTCATACCTCTTACGCCACTTGTACCACTCACAGCGTACATTGCTCTTTTCACACAGACCTCTCTTAACACTCACACCATTTCCCCAACTCACAGTGCACACCACTCACAACACTCGCATCACTCAATACTCACACCACTCATAACACACCACTCACGATACGCACTACTCACGATACACACTACTCACAATATACACCACCCACACCAATTTAAACACACACATTGATCTCACGAACTTGCTAGCATCTCAGATTTTTCCAGCTTTCACCTGCACTACCTACTTGACTTTGAGTAAGAAAAGATTATGCCATAAAAGAAGAATCTGATTTATCTTCAGCTGATCCCTTCTCTCGGCACTCATGATTTTTCATTCTTGTAATACACTACCTACGTCTGAGGTTGCAAGTTGAATTGACTTGTCTAAAGAAAGGAAACTAGAAATATCATTTATATTTCTACTCGTGTGTTGGCTAGGTTTAGCTGGTATCCTTTTGCAGCCTGAAGAGTTGATGTAGTGAACACGACACTGTCAGTATACGTTGAAGGTATCGAATGAAAAGATGGTGGAGAGGGAGAGTGACCAGCTGGGGAACGAGGGTGATCAAGTGGGATGAGAGAGTGATCTGGTGGGAAGATTGGATAATCAGGTGGGAGGGGTAAAGGTGTTGTGATACGGAGTGGGACTAATCAGGAGGGCAACGAAGGTGATAAGCTGGGGAGAAGAGGAGAGAGAGAGAGATGAGAGAGAGAGGAGAGAGAGAGAGAGAGAGAGAGAGAGAGAGAGAGAGAGAGAGAGAGAGAGAGAGAGAGGCAGACAGAGACGTAGACAGACATACACATAGACAGAAAGGGTGATTATGCGTGGAGAGAGGTTGATCAGGTGGAGAAGCAAGGTGACCAGGTGGTGAGTAATAGTGATTAGATGGGGAGAAAAGGTGATTAGGCAGGAAGAGGGATTGATCAAATGAGGAGAGGGATTGATCAGTTGGAGAGTGAGAGAGGTGATCAAGTAGCAATAAAGAACGATCAAGCAGGTTGATCAGGAAGGGAGAGAAGGTGACCAGGCACGCAGAGCGTGACTTTACATTCATAGGTAGTGAACATGAGAGGCTGGATGAGTAGAAAAGGTGGAAGATGGGAGTTAAGGAAACTGAGGTGGAGGGTGGGTATTATGGGAGCTGGAGTTGAGGTTGAGACGTCTTCATTCGACTATATGGGGGGGGAGAAGGGGGGAAGTACCCTGCCAGTTGTCACCTCACCATCCACACCCAACCAGCAAGACATGTCAGAAGGAAGGTGAACGAACCTGCAGGAAATGAGACGCCATAAGACTCGGGAGAGGAACATTCTTGGTGTCAGGGAGGAATGTATGATGTCAGTGTTGCTGAGAAAGTGAAAAAAATATGAATATTCTTTGTGTTGAGGAAATGTGCTACGTTTATCTACAGTGGGTACATTAGTAGTGTGCTACTACCGTATAATATTTGATTAAGACACATGTGCAACAGTTAGGTACCTTTATTAATGAAACGTGTTACCTACGCACTAGGCTTCCTCAGTCAAATACAAAAGCAGGTGTAGAAGTGAAATGAAGATGTAATCAGTCCTTCAGCCTTGGAGATATGAGGTGGTCAGTCATGAAGCTGAATTCTTCTCCAGACTGAGGGACTAACCACCTCATATCTCCAAGGATAATGGACTGATTACATCTTTTTCACTACTACACGTGCTGCCTTTGTATTTGACTGAAGAAGCCTACTGTGTAGGCGAAACGTTTCGTCAGTTAAGAAACCCAGCTGTTGCACATGTCTTTTAATCATCTTGTCGATATTTTGTACCATTTTTAACCTTATAATAATTACACAGTGAGTAATATACGGAGGTTATCGTGAAGCATTTCGCTATTGTCTTTGAATCTACTGGAGTTTCCAAGGTTCTGTTCCTGTTATTGTTTCTGTAACTACTGGAGTTTCCAAGGTTCTGTTCCTGTTATTGTCTCTGTAGCTACTGGAGTTTCCAAGGTTCTGTTCCTGTTATTGTTTCTGTAACTACTGGAGTTTCCAAGGTTCTGTTCCTGTTATTATTTCTGTAGCTACTGGAGTTTCCAAGGTTCTGTTCCTGTTATTGTCTCTGCAACTACTGGAGTTTCCAAGGTTCTGTTCCTGTTATTGTCTCTGTAGCCACTGGAGTTTCCAAGGTTCTGTTCCTGTTATTGTCTCTGTAGCCACTGGAGTTTCCAAGTTTCTGTTCCTGTTATTGTCTCTGTAGCCACTGGGGTTTCCAAGGTTCTGTTCCTGTTATTGTCTCTGTAGCCACTGGAGTTTCCAAGGTTCTGTTCCTGTTATTGTCTCTGTAGCCACAGGAGTTTCCAAGGTTCTGTTCCTGTTATTGTCTCTGTAACTACTGGAGTTTCCAAGGTTCTGTTCCTGTTATTGTCTCTGTAACTACTGGAGTTTCCAAGGTTCTGTTCCTGTTATTGTCTCTGTAACTACTGGAGTTTCCAAGGTTCTGTTCCTGTTATTGTCTCTGTAACTACTGGAGTTTCCAAGGTTCTGTTCCTGTTACATTGAGTGATTATTACTTGTGACTTACCACCTCTCAGGATGACACAAAAAAATAGCTCAACAGTAGAAATAAGAAAATAAACAAAATATGCATAGGTACAAAAACAAAATAGAAATAGGAACTGTACACAGCACTGGAATGTACACACTGAAGGGAAAACAATGTACACAGAGTGGAAAACAAATATATATATACTGGAAAATGCACAGGAAACACACAAATCAGCAATTGAAGAACAATAATGTAATGAAAAACTGTCATTGATAAAGTATAATAAATGAGAAACAGATTCACTGAGATTGAGAAACAGATTACTAGTAATATCTGGAGCGGCGCATTTTGCGTCCTTCTGCTGCCTTTCTCGGCAGTCATACGAGAACCTCCCTTTCTCAGCAGTCATACGAGAACCTCCCTTTCTCGGCAGTCATACGAGAACCTCCCTTTCTCAGCAGTCATACGAGAACCTCCCTTTATCAGCAGTCATATGAGAACCTCTCTTTCTCAGCAGTCATACGAGAACCTCCCTTTCTCAGCAGTCATACGAGAACCTCCCTTTCTCAGCAGTCATACGAGAACCTCCCTTTCTCAGCAGTCATTCGAGAACCTCCCTTTCTCAGCAGTCATTCGAGAACCTCCCTTTCTCAGCAGTCATACGAGAACTTCCCTTTCTCAGCAGTCATACGAGAACCTCCCTTTCTCAGCAGTCATACGAGAACCTCCCTTTCTCAGCAGTCATACGAGAACCTCCCTTTCTCAGCAGTCATACGAGAACCTCCCAGTAATGTACCATCTCACATGCACATGGAAAATCCTAACTAATACTAGACCTAAGCACTAAAGAGAGAGGAATTATACCATGTATAATTCATCATTTCTTATTGCTTACTGTTATTTTTGAAACCTGCCCCAGTGACTGCTTTATTCTGCTCAGAGACTTGAAAATATCTACGAAGTTCTATGAACCAAATCAAGAAATCCACAGATAATTGTAAAGCCTCAATGTTACAAATGCGTCGTCTTGATCATATCCTGACACACTCGTCTAGGTTCCTTCTTATTGTAAGTTTATTATTTAATTTTCACAACTGTTCACTTAAACCTCTTCACTCAGACCACAATGTTAAAATTCTCTATTCATGACTGTTCATTATATAGAAATAAGATATTGTGATAGGTATGTGACATCTGTCATTGGGATATATAAGGTTATATGGTGTAGCGAATGATTCAGTTTGCCACTCTATAAACATGGTCTGGTGGCTAAAGCTCCCGCTTCACACACGGAGGGCCCGGGTTCGATTCCCGGCGGGTGGAAGCATTTCGACGCGCTTCCTTATACCTGTTGTCCTGTTCACCTAGCAGCAAATAGGTACCTGGGTGTTAGTCGACTGGTGTGGGGCCGCATACTGGGGGACAAGATTGGGGACCCCAATGGAAATAAGTTACAGTCCTCGATGACGCACTGACTTTCTTGGGTTATCCTGGGTGGCTAACCCTCCGGGGTTAAAAATCAGAACGAAATCTTATCTTATCTTCAGCTGATTCTCGTGTTCTGGGGTTGACTTATATTTGTTTCTTTCATCTTTGTTTACACTCACATGACCTACTTGTGTATTGTACTAAATACTCCTATACACAGCCAGAGAGACTATAATAGGGAAAAATATTATTAATTCCCAAATACTAAAAATATTTGTGTATTGAGATTGAAATCACCACCGTAACATCATTTTTTTATTAACTTTGAGTAGAAGTTCTCATTCGTTACGTTACAATATGTAGCAATATGTTTTTAATTGAGGGGAGACTGAGGGTAATTCCTTGTTTTGCTTTCGTATGTTATGTAAGAAAGATGCATCTTTTCGAGGCCTCTCCCATGGGATCGCCTGATGCAGTGGGATTGTCAAGACAGATACTGATAAATTATTACTGATTATTATTTTAAAAACAAAAAGGCACACATAACTCGCACACAGAGAGGAGCTTACAACGACAGTAGGGGTTGCAAGATTCTGTACGAGGCACAAGTGCACTCACACCTTGAGTATGCTCCACTTTCTTGGTTTGCCTGCCCCCCCTCTCTCATCTGCGACTGCTTGACAGAGTCGAGAACAGAGTAAGGCGTCTCATCTCTCACCTGGACCCATCCTGGATAGATCTGTCATTTCAGCAGAGCCTTCAACACAGGAGGGATGTGAGTGGCCTTACTGTTATGTACAAGGCCAATATTATCAAAGTACCACACTTGGATCCACTTCGAGGACAGCGTGAAACAAGCTTTTATGCCACAAGACGGGCAGAAAGCAGCAACTTCACTTCTCCAGAACATCACTCCATCTGATATCATATATACCCAGGATGACTCGTGTATGGAACACATTCGTACAGCATTATGATGTCATCGAGATAATGTCAGTTGATCAAATGAAAATGCTGGCCCACAGATGGCTCCAACTTCATCCTGTTCCTACATGTATGTCTCATAACAATAAAATGCTTTCAGATCAATAAAGTTAGGAATTCGCAACCTGTGAATAGCTTGTCAATAAAGCTAGGGATCCTTAACCTTGTCAAACACTGTGAAAAAAAAAAGACGTTGTGGTCAGATTTTGACCATTTGATATGGCTATAGTTATTATCCACGGAGTCAAGCTATTCACTAGTGTCCAATGGAAATAAGTCACTTTGACTTTTTTGGGTTAACCCAGGTTCTCTACACATGCTGCTATGCAATAAGATCACAGTAAACAGGTGATTTCAGAATATGCAAAACAACCACTCTGTTCTTTCACAGTGGTTGTTTTGCATATGCTGCTATGTATGATAATCTATGTAACTATTTGTGTATACCTGAATAAACTTACTTATTCAACTAGTTTACCTGTTGTTGGGGGAGTGGGGCGAGGGATCCCCCACCAGCGGGATTCAACTCGGTTTGAGCTCTTAAGGGAAGGCCATTTATAAATTTTACCTCCTCGTTTTAATTAACGATTAGCTGTTGTAGATGATAAATTTTGGGGATTCAAGAGATTTAAAAAAATAACTGATTTCCTGCATTATTTACGTATTAGAAATATGATTTCAGGAGCCGTTTGTACGCTTGTATTTATTTTAAGATAATATTAATGTTCAGAGGGTTGTAGTTTTCTATGTGCGATTTCACTGTTGACGAATATAATGTCAACTTTACTCCTGGATCTGTTCTGATGTACACAAGTACTCTAATGACTCCACAAGTTTGTTACAATGTTTAGTGTTGGTTATGACCTCCACACCGACAAGGAACACACATTTGTGCCCAAACACAGGTCTAATGTCATACGTAATGTTTTGATGGGGTTCTGACTTGTCACCATCAAAAACAATGACAATGAAAAGAAAAACCTTTGAAATCAGAGAATATAAAATTTTGAAACTAGATTTGCAAACCCGGCCCTACCATTTTTATGCATCTGCTGCCCTTTACTTTTCCCCGCCCCCACTGAAAAAGGACCCGTTTTTTTTTCTCGGGTGACGAGACACCTTTCATTCTGATATTCAAAATTCAATTGTTTTTGAGTTAAAAGGTCCCAAATTGGTCCTTTTATTGAAGAAATTGGTTATTACTTTCCTTGATATAACTGTGATATAACATGTGATATATCACGATATAACATTTGAACATGTAATAAAACATGGGACTGATTTAAAATCTTCAGTAATGTCATTAGAAATATGTTCAGTAAAATTTCCTTTTGCAAGCTTTGGGGAAAGAGGGCGCTGGATATAGGGGATACTTTTTCTCTCTTACAAGACCAAAATACATCCAGTTTTTTTTTCAAATACGTACTGTAAAGTTTTAAGGATCTGTGGCTTTGTCTCTCGACCTCCGGGGAGAGAACGCCGCTAGTAGCTACACCTCCCCTTTGGGTTGGGCCCTTTTAGAAACTAAAAGGGCCAAAATGGCGTACCGAGGGGGACAACGTTTAACACGTTTGTATCCTGGTACGGGGCACGCTTATGGAGCAACGAGCATAAAATTGCTACCTGCATCATCAGGGACCCTTGGTGTCCCCCAAACGAGGAAGTATAGGGTTGCCTGAATGGGATACCAGAGTTTTCCCTAAAACTGAATCGCCCGGGCGTCTACGACGACTTGTTGAAGAGTATCAGGAGGGGAAAGGGACGGTGAACCGGCGGGGACTCGTTATGCATGACTACCCAGGTACTTAGGGGGTGAAGGTCAGGAAGTCCCTTTCGAGCGACGGGTATAGTATAAGGAGGTTTTCAAAAAACTACGGTAAAGTCCATTCGGCAACGATGGAGTATGGACAGAAGGGCCCCATATAAGGGACGCCTGAGGGCTCTTATACCCCAAAAGAGTTGGCTGGCCTATACCATCCTACGCATTTTGTGGAGTCCAGGACGCGGGTTTTTTGTACACATCCCGGCCAAAAAAGCCTGTGATTTTTGTGGCTCATATGATCATATGGCAGCTCACTGCCTAGAAGGCACCCCTACCGGGGCTCCGGTACTTGGCAGGGGAAGCAGAGACCATGTATTTTGATGCCTGATTTGGGAGGGGTGGAACCAGTGACGGGGGCGTGGAGGAAGGGGTAGAACGGGAAGTACACGGTCGGTACCGGTTACCATCCCAGAGGTGACAGGGAGGGGCCCCCCACGCCTGGGGGGCGGGTGGACTGGAAGATTACCCGGAAAATTTGCGGATGCGGTGCTAAAGGGAGTTTTTGACAGACGGGGCCGGGGGGAGGGCCTGAGAACAATGAAACAGCTGGGGTTGGCAGCGGAAAACGGTGAAGGGTTCGGGGAATGCCAGAGGGACATGGAATGGGGGTAGAAGTCCATCAGGGGATGGAGGAAGTAAATTTGTGTGTGAGGAGAGTCAAAAAAAAGGATGGGGGGTGTTTTTGACCTCGATGAGGTTTTAAACCCTGGGCAGAGCCCCGGGGAAAGAATCGGGGAGTTGTGGGGGGAAAAGGTGGCAGGGAGGGGGGTCCCGGGGAAGATCAGGGGGGGGGGGGCAAGGAGGGGCGGAGGCCGGGTTAAAAAAAGGGAAAAAATGGAAAAGGTACTGAAAAGGTGAAGTAGTAAGATACAGGGGCATGGGGTAAGCCCCCCTCTTCAGCAAATTCAAGTGTCACAAATGTCAATGGGTTTAAAACTGGGGTAAAAAGGGTTTGGTTAGATGGTTTTTACAAAGGGTTTGAGTGGAGTATGTTTTTGCAGGACATAACCATAGGTTGGGGAGTAAATTTGGTTTGGGGGTTTAAAATGTTTGTCATAATGCTTTGAAATTAAAAAGGGGGGGTAGCAGTACGGGTAAAGGAACCACCCTTGCGGCCATGGGTTGGGAGGAGGGGGGGGGGGGGTTTAAGGGTGAGGGGACTGGGGGTGAGGGATTTGTTTCTTTGGGTGTATAAGCCAGCATGTAACAATGTTAGATTTAAAAATTTGATTTTGTACGTGAGTTTTGATGTATTATTTGCGGGGTTTCCTTCCATAACGTAATTGGGGGTGATTGGAACTGTGGATTAGGTAGGGGGATGTGAGGGCCGGGGGGGGCAGGAGGGTTTTGGTGCACTAGGGATGTTTGGGGATGTGGGGTTTTTGTAATGGGTGGCGGGGGGGAGTATGGGTGGAGACACGTTTTTTCGGGAATTTAAAGGGGCGGGGT
Source organism: Cherax quadricarinatus (assembly GCF_026875155.1). Taxonomy (NCBI): domain Eukaryota; kingdom Metazoa; phylum Arthropoda; class Malacostraca; order Decapoda; family Parastacidae; genus Cherax; species Cherax quadricarinatus. The sequence continues at coordinate 17,254,698 of NC_069487.1, read as the reverse complement.
TAATGGATATTGGATGGGGGGTTGGGGGTTTTGGGGGAGAGGAGGGCTTTTGATGTCGGTTTTTGGGTCATAGGGCGGTGATACTGATCTGCGGGGGGAGGGTAATTTCGCTATATGCTGGGTATTGGAAATTAAATGTAGGCTTTGCAGGAGGGGGTAAGGCCATCCTTTGGAAGGTGGGACTTTGCTGGGGGGGTGGGGGATGGGGGGAGGGATTTGCTAGACTGGTGGGAGATGCGAGAAAAGAAGAAATTTCAATTTTTTTTGGGAAACTAAAAGGGAAACGGGCAAGGTGGAGATAGGGTTTTTTGCAAACACCTGAGGACAGTAATGCTGTTTATGACGGGGGAAGGGAAAATGGCGGGGTGAGGTAGTTTAAGGAGTAGGATTAAAGGGATTACAAAAAAATTTTTTAAACGCGATTAGAGTTGGGGCGGGATTAGAGAGGTTTTAAAGGGTGATCAACCACAGGTTTTTTCCTAAAAAAAATTTAGGGAAAGGCAATGGGACCCCATGCGCATCAGGGTGCGATGGGGGGGGGGTTATGTGGTGGGTCAAGGCTTTCGATACAGATTTTTAGTGGTTATGCGTTTTTGGTTTAGGGAAAAATGGAGGGGAAACAAGGAATTTTGTCGTGAGGAGGTATTGGGGGTTATGCGAATACTTTTGATTGGAAAGGGGAACAGGAAAGCGGAGGTGTAATTGGAGGAGGATGGGGGGCGGTTTAAGGGATGAGTCAGGTAAGACGCCGGGGATTTAGAAACCCAAGATTTTTATAGAGTTTATTGGGGAAAGCATTAGGATGGTTGTGGAAGCTTGAATATATTGGAGCATGGGAGGAATGGGAAAAACCCCGAAAACAGGGGCGTGTGTTGGGCCGAAAAAAAGGATGGGAAAGTATTGAAGATTTAAAGCAAATCCTTAATGTGAGATTTAAAATTTTTGCTAAATTTCTGGCAAAAGATGAAGAAGGTTCAGGGGCATGGGACATGGGGACATTGGCATTCCGGGAAGAAGTATGAGGGGGGGGCATAGTCAAAAAGGGGTTTTTTTTGAGGGTGCACCGAGGGGGAAAAAAATTTGGGTTTGATTGGGCTAAGCGTATGATTGTGTGAATAGGGATTTCTTAAAAAATTTGTTTGGAACAGCTGGGGGTTTGGGGGAGAAGGTGGGGGGAGGGGGCAAACCTTTTATGGGGAGCAGTTTTTAGGGTACAGGGAATGGAAGTTGGGGACCCGTACTGATGGGAGAGGATTGGGCAGGGTTCCACTCCCAGTTATGTTTGCCTGCTACAAAACCATTTTATGGGTGGGGGAGAGGTGAGATTGAAAATGGGGGTTAGGGGGGGGGGGGAGGGGGGGATTGTGGGGTCGTAGATGATACTACCGTGCTGGTAAGGCAGAGGAAGTTAAGGGAAAATTGGTGGGAATCATTCAGATTTTTTGGGGACGCCAGGGTTTGAGAGTTTAAATTTAATGAATCGAGGGCTATTGAGGTTGGGGATTTGGTGGGGGGGGCTTGGGGGGGGGTTGGGATGGCGTAGTGGACGAATTAAGGTTGGGAATATGGTACATGGGGGAAGTGCAGGAAATAGGAAGAAAATTCGGGAAATTAGTTACGGCGGTTTTTGGGGGGCTAGGGCTTAGGCTAGGGATGTAACATTACAGCAGAGAGTTTTAGGGTCAACCCTGGTTTCCATAAGGGTGGGGGGTGGCTGAGGTGTTCCCTTTAAAACAGAGGATATTGCAGAAAAACCAGGGAAAGGGCTAAGGGGATGTGGGGTTTGGGGAGGCAGGTTGAGCAAGGACGGGGTGTGAGGGGGGGGGAGAGTGGGGGGTTTTGGCCTGATGTCTTGGGGCATAGAGAATGGCTTTAATAAATTTAAAAAAAGAATATTCGGATGGGGGGAATAGAGGGTCAGGGTGGTAGGGTAATGGAGGTGCACGAAGTGGTGGTTGGGGGATTTGGGTATTGTGAGGATATGTGAGGGTTTTATTTACATGTTAAACATGTCCACGTTAAAGGTCAAAAGGTGGGGGGCTGTGGTAGGGAAGGGGTCTTACAGGGGGTTGCGTATATCCAACAAAAGACTGGGTAAGCAATGGGGGAAGTTGGGGCCCTTGAATACCCCGAGGGTAAGATTAGTATATCGTTTCTGTGGGAATATTGGGCCCCTAGGGGTGTGTTATAAAAATGGGTCTTGTGAAGAGGACTCAGCTTCTTGTGGGCACGAAACGGCCTTTCATGCGTTAAAATTTTTTCCCCCCCTTTGGGGGGGGAGGTTATGGATGGGGAGAGTTATCAGATTTTTTGGGGGGGGGCAATGGCCATTCCTACGGGGCCCTTTTGTTGGGTGTTTAATGGGGGGCCGGGGATGTGGGGGAGCCTTAATGTATGTTGAAAGGGTATTTACATGTATCTTTGGGGGGTGAGGGGGGTTAGGGGAGAGTTTAGGATAAAAGCTTAGCAGCGAGATTTTTTAGAACTATGTGTAGGAATAGGGAATCTATGGGGGGAGGGGGGTATTGCTTTTCGGGGGGTTCCCCGGGAAACTCACTTTGGGGGGCCCCCTCCCATGAACCCCGGGGGGGGGCAAAGGGTGGTTCCTACCCGGGGATCAGAGGGTGGGTTGGTTAGGCTTCTTTTTAGGGGTGGTGGGGGTTTTTGAAAAGGTGGAAGGTGAGAAGAGGATTTTGGAATCTATGGGTTTTGTTCACGCATACGGAAACTTAAAAAACCCTGAGACAAAAACCTGGATTCGGGGTTTTGGCGAATATGTTAAGAAAGCCACAAGTTAAATTGACGTTGTAAAACTTATGTTTGTGAAGTGCTGTCACCCCGCACATTTCTTGTGGGGAAAAATTTTTTGCTTGTTTTATAGAAATCTGATCTTTGGTTTATCAATTTTTTTAAAAACCATAAATGAACCCCTTTTTTTGACCCAATATTTTTGTAATGATATATGAATTTTAAAAATTTGAGGGGATTAGGTTAGGGGGGCAATTTATGTGTGATGCCTTAATGGGTTTCTATGAGATTTTTAAAAGGTTTTTTTTCAATGGGGTTATTGGGGAAAAAAACAAGGATGAACATGCGAACGATGTCATTTTTTTTAATTATGATCTGTATGTGCGGGGTTTTTTTTCCCATGATAATGCCCGTTAAAACATTGATAAAAAAGGGGGAAAGGGGGGGGTAGTTGTGCCGGCCGAGAAAAGTGCGGCGATCTTTAGAAAATGAGAATTAAATTATATCAATTATTTTTTATTATTATCTTTTAGACTGTTTATAATAAAAAAAAAAAAAAAAAAAAAAATCAGCAATGATGTCTATGTTTCAAATGGGAGATAAAAGGTTTTTTATGTCCTGTAAAGACAGTTTTGATACCTTATTTAGGATTTTTTAGTTTTATGGGTTTTTATTTTGGGATATAATGTTATGTCTTTACTTGAGGGGGTTTCCGCCCGTTTTATGTGAGGAGTTTTATTGTGAGAGTATCAATGTAATGTTTATTGTAGGCTTAGGTTTGCATAATGTTAAAATTAATGTTCTGTATAATTTTAATTTTTGTATGTTAAATAATATTTATTGTGCACTTTGTGCAAGGGGTCTAATTGTACAGAGTTGTGGGGGATTTATGTGGACACAGACATAAAATTTTTGAGTTTTTGGTTTTTGCTAATTTTTTTTGTTCGGTGCTGGAGCTCTCTCGCTCTTTATTATGTTAAGAGATTCCTGCTATTTGCGGGAAGTATTAATGTGGTATGTCTTTGCAATTTTATTGTAGGGTTAGGTTAGCCTTTGTTTAATTATTGTAATGTATAATTTTATCCTTCGTATGCTGCATCATATCATCTGTGTACTTTGTGCAAGGAGGTTTTACTGTACTGTATAATAGGCATGATTTGTAGGTTTAGAATTTGTTGATGTTTTTTCTGAGCAGGTGTTATCCTGTTCGTTTCATTGTTCGGTGATGGTATATTCTTTAATACAATATGAATGTAACACTTGTGGTATGCTATGGGGTTAATGGTAGGTCATTGTATTTTCAAACGGTTAATAGTTGTGTTCTTTTATTTATTTATATCTTGTACTGTGTCCTTTTAAATAAAATATAAAAAAAAAAATATACGTACTGTATAGTTTTACGGATCTGATGGCATAGTCTACAGCTTTATGGATCTGTTGGTATAGTATATAGTTTTACGGATCTGATGGCATAGTCTGTAGCTTTACGGATCTGATGGCATAGTCTGTAGCTTTACGGATCTGATGGCATAGTCTATAGCTTTACGGATCTGGTGGCATAGTCTATAGCTTTACGGATCTGATGGCATAGTCTATAGCTTTACGGATCTGATGGCATAGTCTATAGCTTTACGGATCTGATGGCATAGTCTATAGCTTTACGGATCTGATGGCATAGTCTATAGCTTTATGGATCTGTTGGCATAGTCTATAGCTTTACGGATCTGATGGCATAGTCTATAGCTTTATGGATCTGTTGGTATAGTATATAGTTTTACGGATCTGATGGCATAGTCTATAGCTTTATGGATCTGTTGGTATAGTATATAGCTTTACGGATCTGGTGGCATAGTCTATAGCTTTACGGATCTGGTGGCATAGTCTATAGCTTTACGGATCTGGTGGCATAGTTTATAGCTTTACGGATCTGGTGGCATAGTCTATAGCTTTACGGATCTGGTGGCATAGTCTATAGCTTTACGGATCTGATGGCATAGTCTATAGCTTTACGGATCTGATGGCATAGTCTATAGCTTTACGGATCTGATGGCATAGTCTATAGCTTTATGGATCTGTTGGCATAGTCTATAGCTTTACGGATCTGATGGCATAGTCTATAGCTTTATGGATCTGTTGGTATAGTATATAGTTTTACGGATCTGATGGCATAGTCTATAGCTTTATGGATCTGTTGGTATAGTATATAGCTTTACGGATCTGGTGGCATAGTCTATAGCTTTACGGATCTGGTGGCATAGTCTATAGCTTTACGGATCTGGTGGCATAGTCTATAGCTTTACGGATCTGGTGGCATAGTTTATAGCTTTACGGATCTGGTGGCATAGTCTATAGCTTTACGGATCTGGTGGCATAGTCTATAGCTTTACGGATCTGGTGGCATAATTTATAGCTTTACGGATCTGGTGGCATAGTCTACAGCTTTATGGATCTGTTGGTATAGTATATAGTTTTACGGATCTGATGGCATAGTCTATGGTTTCACGAGCCAAGGCTGGAAAATAGTTATTTAGATTTATTTGAGTGGTTATATCGACAGATTGTATTCCATTAGGCTCTTACTCTCAGATTTGAGAGTTGATTTTCAGAAAAAGCCATTCACATTTTATTATCAAGTGAAGCGACACCCAGTGGTTCACCCGTTGGTGCTTCAGCCGGTGGCTCACCCGGTGGATCACCTGGTGGTTCACTGGTTATTCACCTGCTGCTTCACCCGGTGATTCACTGGGTGGTTCACTAGGTGGTTCATCTGCTGGTTTACCCGGTGGGTCACCCAGTGGTTCATTCGGTGGTTCACCTGGTGCTTCACCCGGAGGGTATCTAGCAGCAATATGACGTGTGGTCACCTGAGGATTCCGTCATGGTGATGGTGATTTTGCCAGTTTACCCTGTCCATTAAAATCAGTTCGAAGTGTCAGTACAGACGGGTGAACACACCAAAAATTCCTCCAATACAAAAACTATATAGACGATAGTAAATCTTCTCATATGACTTTAAATAATAATCATGCAATTAATCCCCTTGTTGTGAAGCTGCTCGTGTATTGTGTTGTTCAGTCGATCCACAGCGAAGGAGCTCTGGCCACGCTGGCCACATTGGCCACACATTAGACAATACACAGATATACCTCACGCAGGAAACTGAACTATATGATGAGGTTTCTTATTACTTGTATTATTTTGCCGTTATAGCAATTGACAGATTTTACTCTGTACTTTATGATGCTGAGTGAACTCCCAAAATAATCTTGAATAATGATGTCTAAAACAGCAGTGCTCGTTTCGCCTTATTTGCATTTTTGATTGTAGCATTCGAGGCACAGACAAAACTTTGGAAATACACAGCCCGCACACAGAAAAGAGGAGCTTACGACGACGTTACGGTCTGAGTCGGACCGAAACGTCGTCGTAAGCTTCTCGCTTCTATGTGCAGGTTGTTTGTGTAGTGTTCCAGTCACGGTATTGTGCCTTTTTTTGTTATAAAACTATGGAAAGTATGACGACTATTTATTTCGAATATTTCCAATACAGTGAAGACCGTGAGTCAAGACCTATACTCTGTCTATGGAGTCGGGATGACAGCCGTGTAAATACTTAGCTGTGCTAATTTCCCAAGGTACATATATGTGGCACATATAGGTTTTTACACACACACACACACACACACACACACACACACAGTATTTCTTCAGCCACAGAGTAGTCAGTAAGTGGAATAGTTTGGGAAGCGATGTAGTGGAGGCAGGATCCATACATAGCTTTAAGCAGAGGTATGATAAAGCTCACGGCTCAGGGAGAGTGACCTAGTAGCGATCAGTGAAGAGGCGGGGCCAGGAGCTGGGACTCGACCCCCGCAACCTCATTATTATTATTATTAAAGATTAGTCGGTATTCTCCTGGCCCGGGCCTTTTCCAAGTGGTGGCCCGGCCTTGGCTCCCTCTTCAGGAAGTGTCTGAGACCTAAGTCTCCCATGGGAGGAGGCACAAGTACCTCCTCATCTTTGGGACCAACTGTCCCCAGGCCTAGCCACAAGCTAGGCCTCTCTGGTCTGCCATCCCCGCCTCAAGGGGGCAAATGGGGATGACAGTCTTATGAGCTAAAGGCTCGGGCTCAGGCACCTACCCTACCCTAGAGAGGTTAGGCATGGTGTCGATGATCGCAACCTCCTTTAAAAATTATGCTTTTCCATAAAATTCTCTTACGGAATATATTTTTCCATACACAGTGATACAAAGATTTTTTTTTTGGGGGGGGGGGGACCAAACCTAATTTAGAAATCTTACCTAACTTAACCTAGCGTATTATTTTACTTAAATTCTATTATATACTCACATATCATAGGTAAATTTAAATGTATTTAATATTAGTTAAAATAAATATATATTTTTTCGTTATATTCAGATTGATTTTCGCAGATTGATGGCAATAACAAATTTCTATGCTATAGAAATCGGCCATTCCTGATGCGAGGACATTCGTGGCCGGAGATACTTTAAATGTAAATAAGTGGGGCGCTGGGAGGCTGTCTTGGTTCCCAGGAGCCGGGCTAAATATCCCGAGTTCGATTCCCGACTGGTCACAGATTATTAGTTATATATATATATATAATATATATATATATATATATATATATATATATATATATAATATATATATATATATATTATATTTGCAATAGATCACAGTAAACAGGTGATTTCAGAATATGCAAAACAACCACTCTGAAAGAATAGAGAAATTCCAAGCGCTTTCGTAACTACTCACACTGTCAAGGAACTAGTTCCTTGACAGTGTGAGCAGTCACGAAAGCGCTTGGCATTTCATTACTCTTTCACAGTGGTTGTTTTGCATATATATATATATATATAATATATATATATATATATATATATATATATATATATATATATATATATATATATAATATATATATATTCATGTTAAGGTAAAAATTAATAATTTTGTATCAAAAGAACCTTAGAAAATTTAACTAGCCTTATAATAACGAACGCAATTTAATTTAGCCTAATCCAACTAAATATATTTTAGAGAAGTTTACAGTAAGTTAATAACAAACACTTACAATTAAATATATATTTTTCGTTTGGTTCAGAATGATTTTTGTGAAATTACTGTATACACAAATTTTCGCTTAACTTATTCGCCAAGAAGAGCGTTGCTATTTAAGCCAAAATCGCATTTTTTACCTATTCGGCACGACATATATATAAACAATAGAGGAAAGTCATTATTAGTAATAAATATCACTGGAGGTCTTTACTAGTAGTTATAATTTTCCTCTAAATTTTGTTAACATGTATATTGGTTAATCTCCAAATTGTAATAAAGTTGGTAGAATTACCGACAATATGTAAAGTAAAAGGACACAAGTGCAACTAATGTGACATTTATTGTGGCAACGTTTCGCTCTCCAGGAATGGCTTGATAAAGCTCCTGGAGAGCGAAACGTTGCCACAATAAATGTCACATTAGTTGCACTTGTGTCCTTTTAATCTCCAAATTCTTTACGGACACTCCATATAAAACGCCGGATACTATATCCATGAAAACTGTTTATTTCCCAATAATTATTGCTCTAATAATTTTTTAGGGGTAATACTCAATCTTTTCTTCAACTTTTACTCTCAATTAAATATTAGAATTATCTTGAAATGCAGTAAAACTATTAAAATTTTTAGAGTAAAAAAAAAAAAAACGTTTCATCAAACGTTTAGCTCTCTATTGTATACAAATAAACGTGTGAGCAGTGTAAGGCCTCAAATATTTAAGATATTTATCGTTAGTTTTCATGAACATGAAGTAATATCAAGCCGAAGTAATATCAAGCCGGATGAAAATAGCAGTTACCATTCAGGGCCATTAGGGAACACTTCACTCATTTGTTCACCCTCCCTCGTTGACCCCGGCTTCTCAGTTACAGCTTGGGGTCGTCACAGCGACGTTATTATGGAGTTGCTGTTGATATACTTACACAAGCCGGGTCTCACTGATAACGATTACTTAGTATAGTTCTTGTACTTCTAAGAATGTTTGATATTAATTTGTTGTCAGTGCTGGTGCATCAGAGTGTAATGAACACTGATCGATGAGGGAAATGAAATTCCAAAAGTCAAAAACGATGAAGAATGGTAATCTGTGCATTTCTACCTCTAGCTGAGATCCTCTTAAGCAGAATACAAAGCAACTACCAAACTTTCAGGTAAGTAGAGAATATGAAAGTGTAGATAGGTGAAGAACAGAGCCGGAGTGTCTTCAGTTATACAAACAGAGCTAGGACTGAACCCAGCAGAGGAGAGCTTGACGGCGAAAATAAGGCAGCAGCAGCTAGGTTAGGGACAGGAAGCACCTGACAGGCGCAACAGTTTAGTTTAATGAATTATGTGAACTGACGCATTCTTGAATCTTTTAAACGCTTCTTTCGGTAGGTAAGCGAGTCTGGCAAAGCTGTGTAAGTCATCTACGAATTGTTTCAGATAATGTTGGAGCTGTTGTGGGGTAAAGATACCTGGAGTTGAACAGGTGAATGTGGTACTACTGTTGCAGTGTCATGGGTACTGCAGTTCCTTGGCGAAAATCGTGTTTGTGTTTATCGATCTATTTTAAAACTTACTCACGAAATCGTAATGACACGATTGCAAACAAACCATAGCACGGACGGGGATAGAACCCGCGATCAGAGAGTCTGAAAACTCCATACCGTCGGGTTAGCCACTGGGCCAGCTAGCCCAGTAGCTAACGCGACGGTCTGGAGTTTTGTGACTCTGGTCGCGGGTTCTATCCCCGTCCGCGGTATGGCTTATTTTAAAACTAGTTTTTTTTCTGAGGCAAAAGGGTGTGGTCATCCAGTTCAGTTTATTCTCATGAGGCTACTTGTTTTTTCTGGGGGTGGAGGCAGTGTGGTTGGCTCAGTAGTTGAAGTGGACATGGCATCAGGGATGAATATAATGGAGTTGAAGTGCGTTGCTGAGTCTGGGACTCTAGCACTGGAGGTATCAGTCGATATCTTTAGTGTTTGAATGGAGTTGACTTCAGAGAATTTTAGCCCGGGAAGATTGAGTTTCAAGATCGAGTTGGTAGTGCCGTTGAAATCACCAGGGTTGGACGCGCTCTGGATACATGTGGCGATTTTTTTTTTTTTTAAGATTCCATCTTTAAAGTTTGTTGATGGGTGTATGGTAGGGGCGGAGAAGGTTGAGTTATCACACTCCTGGAGGCGTGTGATAGAAGCATTGTTTACGATTTCTTTCCTAAGGAGGCACTTGGCTGAAAGAGTGCAGTGGTCATTCCTGCAGTTGAGTAATTTAGGCTAGGTTGTTGATGCGCAGTTTTTAGCGAGGTGTGTAAGAGTAGTAATTACAGCACGGGGTGATGTAATGGTAGCGCTCGTGTAGATGTTCCTGGGATTAACATGGTAAGAGTCGGAGACCACAAATTGTTGACTGCTTCAGAGATCTCAGCAAAGCTGATCTTAAGCATTGAGAAGGAGGTGGGAATTTTGATTATTCTCTCAACAGTAGATCCATTATTTTGATCATAGATGAGTTGCTTCAGTTCGCTCGTGGATTTGCTGGTGAAGTTGGGATTTTTTCTCTTGACAGACAACGATACAACGCGATTATCGAACAAATGAACAGACTCTTAGCTTAGGAGAAAATGGGGAAGTAGGGATATGCGAAGAGCAGCAAGTTAGAGATGAGTGTTTTCAATCGTAGAAACAAAGCCAAGACTTAAGCTAACAGCGGAGCGTTTGTGAATGAAGATGAGGGCAGCTGGCACGTCCAGGATTTTCAGAGAACCAAAAGACACAATACCGTGTCAGGAACAATACACAGATAACCCATACATAGGAGAGAGGAGATTACGACGACGTTTCGGTCCGACTTGGACCATTTACAGGATAGCTCTTGGTCAAAGTTCTCCCTTACTGTGTTACTAATCTGTCTTCTGTCACGCTCTCCCAACATCGGCTTGAATGTTTTGATTTTGGTCTTTCCTTTGCCACTTCACCTGTCCCTCGCACTGGCGTTGATCTGATTAGCTTTTTTTTATTCCTTTTGTCAGTCTGTTGTAATCTTCCTGACCTGTTCATTTTTCGTGGTGCTATCCTTCCTGCTCTGTTGTCTAAAAAACTACCCCCTTCCTCGCCGCTATCAACTTGCCCTTTTTTATCTTGAATCTAATACTAATATTGTCATCCTCTCTTCAGACAAAGGCAATTCGACGGTTATCGTTCATCGCGAGGATTACCTCCGTAAAGCTGATGTCTTGCTCTCTGACTCACGTACCTACACTCTTCTCGTTTCTGTTCCTCTTGATCGCATCAAGAAAACTTTCAACAAGAAACTAAAGACTCTCTCCGACCTCTGTCCTCCTGACTTTGACCTTGTTCAACGTTTTCGTGTAATTTGTCCATCTCTGCCTTATTTCTATGGTCTTCATAAAACTTATGAACCTGATATCCCTCTACGTCCCATCATATCCTTGAGAGGTTCTGTTTCCTATTCTCTTGCCTTTTGGCTGGCCAGAAACCTCTCTCCCTTTTATGGTATTTTTTCTCCTGTTCATCATCGTCACTCAAAACTTCCTCAAACATGTTCGCTCTCTCCCGATCTGTAAGATACCTAGTCTTGACGTTGAGTCCCTTTTCACCAACGTCCCTCATGATGATTTAATATTCTCAGAGAAGGCCAGTGAAGGGTTACTTCATCTCCCTCTACCTATTAATGTCTTTCTACAAAGGTATATTTTATTCTCAAACTTTTAGTTTCGCTATGGGCTCTCCTCTGTCCCCTGTGTTTGCTGAATTTTATACGGAATTCGTCGAAACTGTTCTTATTCCTACTATTGGTGTGCGCCTTTTTCCCTGGCTCCACTTTGTAGATGACATCTTTGCTCTTTGGCCTCATGATTCTAGTCTCTTCCAACCATTTCTCGATGCCCTTAATAATCTTGCACCTTCCATCAAGTTTAAAGCTGACTGGGAATCTAATTCTTTCCTTCCTTTCCTTATTGTACATGTCCACCGCTTGGATACAGGCTTTGCTTTTCCTCTGTATCGCAAGCTTATGCACAGTGGCAGGTACATTTACTGCTTTCCTTACCATGCTTCTTCTGTCAAGAAAGGCGTTCTTTCGTCATGGCTACCCTTCCCATTTCATAAACTCTGCCTTCACACGTGCTAAACGGACTTTCTTCTCTCCCAAACTCTCTAATCCTGTGAAATCTCCTATTCTCTGCCTTCTCTATATTTCTAATCATTCTAATCTGAGCAACTCTCTCCGTTCCTTGGACATAAAACTTACTTTCCGCTAACACCCTTCGTAGTAATCTAGTTCGTATCTCTCCTCCTGCTACAGTTGCCCGTGGTGTCTATTTCATGCTCCTCTTGTCGTTTTCAATACTTTGGAGAAACTGGCCGTTCTCTTTGTGACAGACTCAAGGCTCACAAAAGTATTTATACTAATAGGTGAGTAGAGGCGTAGCTCCTTGGGTTACCGAGTTGCTATATATTTCATAATTGCTAATGTTTCTCAGGGACGTGAAGGTGTGTAGTGGCAACCTGAATGTGTTTTAGTTCGTAGGAATAAGTTATTATAATAATTATTATTATTACTATTATTGTTGTAATTATTGTAGCTCTCGCATGAGAGGAAGGCTGCATCGTGGGTACAGATTACTGAGATAAGAGCAGCCACAGTGGAAAGAATTTCGGATGCATGAGTTTTCGCTCTCTTATTGACCTTTCGTTTCTCCGTGTATTTGCCATATTTCTGTTCCCTCCTTCAACTATTCCCTCTCCATTTCTGTTATATCTCAATCCGTGCCGTGTGTGTGCGCGTGCGCGTGTGTGCGTGCGTGCGTGAGCCTGCATGTGTGCAGTCACGTATTTTCCCTCACCTATTAGTGGTTGAAGGGGTCAGTTCTCTGTTCTTGACCCCGCTTCTCCGCTGGCCGCTACTGGGTTCACTCTATCCTGGCTGCATGAACCATATCATACCTAGTCTTAAAGCTATACTTGGATTCTGCCTCTGTCACTTCTCCCTCTGTTTCTAGACTTCTTGACTTTCAGTTGTGACTTAGTTTTATTAAGACGCGCTTCTTAAACAAACTCGCCCTGTCCACCCTGTCTATTCCTTTCAGTATTCTGCTCTTGTAATCATGTCATCTCTGGTCCTGTCCTCTAGTGTCTTTTTGCCTCTCCTTATTTTTCAGAACTTCGCATTTCTTGAGGTTAAATTCTAATTGTCACAGGTCACTCCACACCTGCAGCTTGTCATATCAAGAAGCATAAATAATAGGAGTCCTCAGGTTGTTCTTCAACTCTATACATCCTTGGTTAGGCCTCATTTAGATTATGCTGCACAGTTTTGGTCACCGTATTACAGGATGGATATAAATTCTCTGGAAAATGTACAAAGGAGGATGACAAAGTTGATCCCATGTATCAGAAACCTTCCCTATGAGGATAGACTAAGGGCCCTGAATCTGCACTCTCTAGAAAGACGTAGAATTAGGGGGGATATGATTGAAGTGTATAAATGGAAGACAGGAATAAATAAAGGGGATGTAAATAGTGTGCTGAAAATATCTAGCCTAGACAGGACTCGCAGCAATGGTTTTAAGTTGGAAAAATTCAGATTCAGGAAGGATATAGGAAAGTACTGGTTTGGTAATAGAGTTGTGGATGAGTGGAACAAACTCGCGAGTACAGTTATAGAGGCCACAACGTTGTGTAGCTTTAAAAATAGGTTGGATAAATACATGAGTGGATGTGGGTGGGTGTGAGTTGGACCTGATAGCTTGTGCTACCAGGTCGGTTGCCGTGTTCCTCCCTTAAGTCAATGTGACCTGACCTGACAAGGTTGGGTGCATTGGCTTAAGCCGGTAGGAGACTTGGACCTGCCTCGCATGGGCCAGTAGGCCTTCTGCAGTGTTCCTTCGTTCTTATGTTCTTATGTTCTTATTTGCCATTCTTCCTGGTCTTTACCTGTTTCTATCCATAAACGTTTCTCATCATATGCGAACAATGATACCTCTGGCTACTTCTTCAGAGATGTTTATATACACAATAGTACTGACTCTTAGGAGCTCCTCTAGTCATGCTCGCCCATTCAGACATCACTTCCCAGACAATTACTCAATATTTTTTTTCGTCTCTCAAGCCTTGAGTAGAGAGGACGTGTGCTGCTGCTGCCCCCTGGTGTTGACTGGGTGCAGCAATATTTTCACATGGTGCAGGCTTGCCGGCGTCGTATCAATACAGTTTGTATTGAATTAACCAATGGAGCTTTAATGGGGCCGTCTGTGGAGTTACTTCTACCAGCAATAATCAGAGAAGCCTACGGCATAGCTAATGAGGAGATTTGTGGACTCACATTGAATGGTACAAAGAGAATATTTGTAAAATTCAGCTCGTCGAGTGTGTATGGGGCTGTGGTGAATAAGTTCCAGGAAGTAGCCATGCCTGTGAATCATGCTGTGACGGTGAGGATGCATGATGTATCAAGTGATCAGGAATGTGCCATTCGAGGCGGATGCATCTGACATACGGTTCGCCATGAGTAAATACGGGACAATACACACGGTCACTGCAGGAAGGTGGTCAGCTGGTCTGTAAATGTGGATACCTGAGGGTACGTACTCTGTGAAGATGACGCTCCGACATCCTATACCTTCGTATGTGGTGATGGAAGTATTTAGAACTCGGGTATTTGTGGCATACGTGGCACAGCGATGCACTTGTCGTTTGTGCGGGTCGCATGCCCACCTGGCTGCGCAGTGTGGTAGAGGACGTGGAGACCAGGACCAGCAACAACGAAGAGATGAGAGGAGAGTGGATCAAGATCAACCATATTCGACACTGCCTTTGCAGTGTGTGTCGTGGAGTGAGGAGGTTGAGAGAGAGGAGGAGAGGGCAGGTGCTATGAGTGGGGGGACTCCCCTTCATTGGATGTTGTTCAAGCGCTGGGGGAGATCATCGCGGAAGTGAATGACAGTAAGGAGGAAGAATCGATAATGTCGACGTTTGGGGAAATTTTGGACAACAAGAGCCCTTGTCATGACGATGGTATGGACCTGGATCTAGGGTCTGCTGTAGAGGAGGGCGGGGCAAAAGTAATTCGTCCTAAGGTGTGTAACAAGGATGCCATGTCTGTGAGAACAGTGGAGGTAGAGGTTCATCATGGTGATGAACAGGATGACAAGATGCAGGTTGAGGGTGTGACGCAAAAGTGCGCAGCAGTGATTTATGATTCAGACGAAGTGCTTACACCCGCACAAGGTTCTGGGAAGAAAACATGGGCAAATGCCATGCAGAGGGGTTCAAGAGGCACTCAGGGACAGGGGTTAAACAAGAGTGCACACTGTTTTTAAACAATGTGAATACACAGGTATAATACACATACCCAGTACTTGACAATATTCTATAGAACATAAAGGCGCTCCTCTGAACAGCACATGTCAAGCCACTTTCGTCGCTAACTGGCACCACAAGATATGCACTCCATTAACTGGCCCTGCCATCATGCAGCAGACCTCACCACACTTGCCACGACGTGTCCCACCCCTATCTAAACCCCTCTCTCGCCTGGCTAAGGTTTCCTCGCTTGCTGCCCCACTACTACATTTGCATGCCCACCTGGGCCCTGGGGACCACGTTTGCCATGCTCTCCACGCACGACACCCATCCCACCAGGCACCACCTGCTGTCGCTGCTCACCTCCACTAGCACACCGCCCCCCCCCCCCCCGTCTACCGATGCCTTCTTCCCTGTACGTTGAGCCGGCATCAGGACATCATCAGAGTCCGACATTGCTGCCGCCTTCTTCGTCATACTAGCGTCCTCCTCCATGTTTGTGACATGGGGTGTCCACACGATGAACCTCCACCACCACCTTCGTCGATGATTTCTGACCAGGGGTCATCACGTCCCTGCCAGCCTCACCAGCACCAACAACCACCTCCTTCTGCTCAACCGCCACGGACATGAGCTCCAGTCTGGCCGATGGCACATCCGGGGAGACCACATCTGTGAGGGCTTACTCAGCCCTGTAACAACTTCAGTCAGTATTATTAAGGTTGGCTCCTCCTCAGGAAAATTAATGAATAGAAAAAAAAATAATAACAGACAAGGATAAACACTTTATTATTTAGAAACTGAAAATGTAAAACAATAAAACATGAATGGGTATCCTAATTGAAAGAAGAATGAAAAATGAAATGAAAAAGGACATTTGAACTCAACGCTAATATAGTGATAATGGGGTGTCTGGTGTTAGTGACACTGCGTGTTGCTGAAATCGTAGCCGTTGCTGATGTGGGGGGGGGGGGTCGCAGGTGTTGGTTACAGCCCACCGGCTCGTTCTTCACAGAGTATAGCCGTGAATACTCAATCCAGATGACAGGAAAGCAGGTTCTTTACCACTGCAATGATGAGGGGTTATATCCTGCTACTTGCATACACAAACAGGTAAGTGGATCAGAAATGGGATGTCTCAGAACGTTAGTCCGTCTCCTTCAATTCTACTCGTTGATTGGCATGTGACCTTCTCTGTCATTTAAAGCTGTAAAGAGAGACAGATTACCCACTGCTTAAGAAACCACTCTCCATGATAAGTACAATACCTAAAAGATGTGGTGATTATTAAAACATTTAACAGATAAAGACTGAAAGGACTAAGTTAATTATTGGTCAAAAGTGAAGCTTTCAACCAATAAGTCCCCTAAAATATGATCAGGCGTGTACTTACAGTAGTGTTGGGAGCTGTGAGTCGAGTGATTTACTGTTTGACAGGAGCCCCACACGTCACCTTTCGGGGGGGGGGGAAGAGGAAGGGGACGACTGACCCTACCTTAACAAGCAGCCAGCAATCAAACTATCACTTTCGGGGAGGGGGAAAAAGGGGGAAGGGATAGCGGGAGCTGGACTTACCCTACCTTAACAAGTAGCCGGCAATGAAACTATTGTTACTATATACTCCCTCGCTGCTCCTATCTATTGAACTTTTCCCTCACACTCCCCCATACCAAGACTTATAGTCAAGGAGTATAAGAAGAATAGGCGAGGAAAAAGTTCCAACATGTGGAAGTCGCGTAAGGCAACAAATCTTCTACTGACTGTCGCGACTTAACCAGTCAGAGAAATAATTGGATGAACCATTGATATACACAATATTGAACTTAAAAGCCTGGAATGCCAATGTCCACCTCAAGAGACGACTGTTGGTTCCCTTAAAAGTTTCTAGGTATATCAAAGGTTTGTGGTCCATTTCTAAAATGAATTCTTTTCCCAGTAAATAAAATTTAAGCTTGGAGATACCCCACACAAGGGCCAAACATTCCTTTTCTATGGTGGAGTATCTCGTTTCTGCAGGAAGGAGTTTCCGGCTTAGGAAGCATACAGGGAAGGGAGTACCATCATGGTATTGTAGTAACACTACACCTAAGCCAGTATTGGAGGCATCGGTTCTTAAACAAAATGTTTTATTAATATCTGGAATCTTAAGTATAGGGTCTTTCGAAAAGATACTTTTAATCTCATTAAACTTTTCCCGAGCTACGTCGGAAAGTTCAAGAGGTTCCTTCACAGACTTTTTAAGGAAGTCAGATAAGATGCCTGTAAGATCAGTAAGGTTCGGGATAAACCGTGCATAAAAATTTACAGAACCAAGAAAGCTACGCATGAGCTTCTTGGTTTTGGGGAATTTAAATTCTAATAAAGCTTTGATCTTACTGGGGAGAGGCTGCAGAGAGTTATTAGAAAGTATTAGTCCAAGATATCTAATCTTGTTATATCCAAGGAAGCATTTCTTCGGCTTGGCAGTGAGGCCATGTGAGCATAACCTATGCAAAACTGATGTTAATGTTTGGATATGTTCGCCCCACGTGGATGTCATTACGTAAATGTTATCAAAACGAACTGAAACATTTGGAATATTACCCAAGACCTTTCTCAACAGTCTCACGTAGGTAGCACAGGCAGTTACCAAACCGAAGGGCATAGTTCTATATTGCATCAGTCCTTGGTGTGTAGGAAAATCGGTGTACTGCTTAGAAGAAGGATCTAACATTACTTGATGATATGTCTGCGCAATATCAATCTCTGAAAAGAAGGAAGCGTCATAAAATTTGTGTAAATCGCTATCTATTAAGGGCATAGGCTCAGCATCCCACCGAGTTTTAGCATTGAGGCCTCTGAAGTCAATAGCAAGTCTATATGAATTATCCTCCTTCTTAACCATGACTACTGGTGAGCAATATGCAGATACTGTAGGTTTAATGATCTTTAGTTTTAATAATTTGTCTACCTCTCGGTCAAATGCATCCCTAAGGTGAACTGGAACTGGGTATAATTTTCGTTGGATAGGATTGTCCGTCACTAAGTCAATCTTATAGACTACCGTGGAGGTAACACCTGGAATATCAGTAAAGACGTCTGAAAAGTTACTCACACATTGAAGTAGTTCATGTCTCTTATGGTCATCCAAAGATTCATTAATATTAATGTTGGTTGCGCCCGAGTGGTCAAGAGTCACCAAGTCATGTAGTTCTTCATCATAGTCTAAGTTAGAGGTGTCAATTACGCACACTTACATTCTTCAGTTGTCTTATCAAGTTCGTGTGGAAAAACTAAGTCAAAGTTATTAAGGCAGTTAACCGAATTTCTTCGGTAATATTTCTTAAGGATGTTGATATGATAAAGCTTAGGTTTCCCCTTGACTTCTATGAGGTAATCAACTTTCCCACAAATTTTTAATACTTTATATGGACCTTTCCATGCTACTAATAATTTATTTGACTTGATCGGCAAAAGTACCAGAACTTCATCCCCTACTTTAAAACTTTTCCTCTGACTTTTGGAATCAAAATAGGTTTTTTACTGGGCCATTGACAAACTTAAGTTTTTCGAAACTATGTCAGAGGTCTCCTCAAGTTTGGATCTAAGGTCAAGGAGAAACTGGTAAGAAGACTGAACCTCAGCATTTACCTCCTCATTAGTCCATAAGTCATGAAGGATGGACAGTGGACCTCTGGCCTGTCTACCGTAGAGAAGTTCAAAAGGTGAAAACCCCAAAGAGTCACTGGGAACTTCCCTCATGGCAAACAAAGCGCAGGGTAGGTAACGATGCTGCTCCTTAGGTTTAAGGGAGCAAAGTTTCCTTAAAATGGACTTTAGAATCGAATGCTGGCACTCAATCCTCCCATTACAGCTGGGATGATAGGGTGTGGTGAAGAGAGGCTTTACTTCCAGAAGTTGGTAGAGATGTTGCGTTAAGTCCGATGTGAATTGTGTCCCACGGTCAGACAAAATTTCTCTAGGAATGCCCACTCTGGAGAAGATGGACAAAAGGGCTTCAGCCACCTCTGTAATAGTTATGGTCTTTAAGGGAACGGCTTCAGGAAAACTCGAAGCATAATCAACTAATGTTAATATATATATATGTCCCCCAGATGAAAGTGGTGATAATGGACAAACGATGTCAATAGCTACTCTTTCAAACGGTACCGTAAAGATTGGCATTTTGACCATAGGTACTCGCCTGGTACCTCGGGAGGATGACAGTTGGCAAACTTTACACGATCTACAATAGGTAGTGACATCTGAGGACATTTTTCGCCAAAAATATATTTCCCTAATTTTATTTAAGGTTTTACGATGCGAGAAATGTCCGGCCACTGGCAGGTCATGAGCCATTTTAAGAACAGTCTCTTTGCATTGACTTGGAACAACTAAGATGGAATAGGCTATCTCATCTGAATTTAATTTGAATACTGACTTGTACAAGATGCCTTTTATATATTCAAATTTATATGAAAAGTTTTTCCTTTGGATAACTTGATTTTGCTTAGCGGCATTATGGCAATTCTGAAGAGAAGGGCAATTACGTTGTAAATAGACAAAGGAGTCCTTCGATATATCTAAAGGCTTAAAGCCAGGGAAAATCAAAGGAAGGACAGTAGGAGAAGCCTGGGCTTTGGTCTGAGCCCTAGTCAAGACATTTATAGTATCGGAGGTGATATCTTCACTTTCATCTAATAAG
Source organism: Cherax quadricarinatus (assembly GCF_026875155.1). Taxonomy (NCBI): domain Eukaryota; kingdom Metazoa; phylum Arthropoda; class Malacostraca; order Decapoda; family Parastacidae; genus Cherax; species Cherax quadricarinatus. Next base: position 17,234,871 of record NC_069487.1, on the reverse strand, counting down.
TGAACCGGTGATCCTACTACCTCGCTTTCGAGAGTAGTATCATTGGGTTTTAATCCCACATGAATCTCACGAGACATTGTCTCATCAGAACTTTCGAGGGGCTCCTCTGACTCTACAGGAAGAGGATCTGAAACACCTATGTCCATCTTTGGTGATGAAAGGTCAACCTCAGAAGGAAGAATGGCACCTTTTACATTACCTATTAGTACGGAGCAAGAAGTGATGGGAGCTAGTACGGCTTCAGACCAACCTGTGAACCATTTAGACCTAATGTAACAACGGATGGTATGAAAAGTGTCCGTACGGCCCAAGTAGTCTGAAAGTATAGCAGAGGAATGAGTTTCTTTAAGGTTAGGGAACAGCTTATCAGAAATGACTATACATGTGCATCCAGTGTCTCGTTAAATGGTAGATACATTAAGTCCATTAACTGTTCCTGAACAGAAGGGTGCTTGGTCATTACAGTCTTTAAAACATCTTCCAACTTTTTTGGACCTTCTTAGAAGGACAATCTGGACGTTTATGTCCCTTAACACCACATAAATGACAAACAGGAATAAAAGAAGTCATTTTACTTTCCACTAGAGGCTTTGATTTCTTAAGATCTGATGAACCCTTGCCCTTAGGGTTCGATCCCTTTAGGTCTTTATAGGAATTGTGAGCCTCAGTATACAGGTCAGCGGCCTCAGCAACTTCTTCAGCTTTAATCAGATTACGTTCTCTAATGAATGTTCTTATCTGGTGAGGAAGAGCTGTCAGGAACTGGTCAGCAACCATGAAGTCTCGAAGAGATTCATAACTGTGATCAATTCCTGAACTCTCTATCCAAAAGTCGAACAAACGAAAGAGTGTTACCTGTAACTGTTGAAAGTTCTGGCCAGGCTGTAAGGAGGCATACCTGAAATCTTTCCTGTAAGAATTTGTGGTTTTTTGATATGCTTTAAGGATGGCCTTCTTCAGTAGGTTATAATTACATATGATATCCTGCGACAAAGTTGCATAGATATTCAAGGCTGTACCAGAAAATAACATTCCTAACCTGGTAGCCCAGGTGTCAGCAGGCCATTCACAGAGGGTAGCGGTATTTTCAAACCTGATAATGTATGAAGTTATGTCTTCCCCCTCTGTGAAGGGAGGTAAATTAGGTGTTGGAATATGTGTACTAGCTGCACGTTGTTCCATTACTCCTTCCTCTAATTGCTGTTGTGAGAAAGTAAACTTTTTATTCTCTAATTCAAGGCGAGATTTTTTCGAGCTCGCGATCCTTTTCTCTCTCGATTAACTCACGTATTTTAGCCTGTTCCTCACGTTCTCTAGCTCTTTCCTCACTTTCTCTAGCTCTTTCCACACGATCAAGTCTATCACGCTCTTTTTTGTCTTCTCTCTCGATTCTCAATCTCTCCTTTTCCTCTTCTCTTTCGATTCTCTCTCTCTCCTTTTCAATTCTTTCCTGAATTTTAGCACTAATGAAAGATTCTAAATTTTTCCCTGTTATTCCTAACTTCCAGCATTCATCCAAAACTGGTAGTCCTCCTTATTTGCAAGAATAACTTAAACTACCAGGGGAAAATGAAACGGGTATCAAAGAAAAAAAAAGGGTTCAATTCCTGCTCCGCTCAAACTGTATATAAACCAGAGGGCTCGATCCCTGCTTCAATTAAACAATATGTATTAATGAAACCGAAGGGTTCTGTGCCGGCTCAGAGCAAACAGTAAGTAGAATGGGGTCCCTTGACCATCCATTCGTCTCACCAATAAATCAAGAGTGTCCTACGACAGTTCCCTTGATATAATAAAGAGCTCAATGAAACAAATTGTCAATGGAAAATCTCGGGTCCCTAGAGTCTAATCCTCCAAAGTGTTTCAAGCTCGAAAAGGTGGCAGAATTAAATATTATATCCTGCCTGACTTGACTTACAATAAATTGAGACTATAACAATCACCAAATCTTTCAAATACCTGTACTGTAGTCCTACCATAGAGAATGATTACTCATGGCTGGTGGTAACCATCTGTGGTATGCAGCGTTGAAGTTCCAATGGTAGATTCGAGATGGAATTGAATCTTGATTCAGTAGAGTTGATCCTGGCAAGGTCGCCACTTGTGAAGGCTTACTCAGCCCTGTAACAACTTCAGTCAGTATTACCAAGGCTGGCTCCTCCTCAGGAAAATTAATGAATAGAAAAAAAAATAATAACAGACAAGGATAAACACTTTATTATTTAGAAACTGAAAATGTAAAACAATAAAACATGAATGGGTATCCTAATTGAAAGAAAAATGAAAAATTATATGAAAAAAAGGACATTTGAACTCAACGCTAATATAGTGATAATGGGGTGTCTGGTGTTAGTGACACTGCGTGTTGCTGAAATCGTATCCGTTGCTGATGTGGAGGGGGGGGGGGTCGCAGGTGTTGGTTACAACCCACCGGCTCGTTCTTCACAGAGTATAGCCGTGAATACTCAATCCAGATGACAGGAAAGCAGGTTCTTTACCACTGCAATGATGAGGGGTTATATCCTGCTACTTGCATACACAAACAGGTAACTGGATCAGAAATGGGACGTCTCAGAACGTTAGTCCGTCTCCTTCAATTCTACTCGTTGATTGGCAGGTGACCCTCTCTGTTATTTAAAGCTGTAAAGAGAGACAGATTACCCACTGCTTAAGAAATCATTCTCCATGATAAGTACAATACCTAAAAGATGTGGTGATTATTTAAACATTTAACAGATAAAGACTGAAAGGACTAAGTTAATTATTGGTCAAAAGTGAAGCTTTCAACCAATATGTCCACTAAAATATGATCAGGCGTGTACTTACAGTAGTGTTGGGAGCTGTGAGTCGAGTGATTTACTGTTTGACAGGAGCCCCACACGTCACCTTTCGGGGGGGGGGGGAAGGGATAGCGGGAGCTAGACTGACCCTACCTTAACAAGCAGCCGGCAATCAAACTATCACTTTCGGGGAGGGGAAAAAAGGAGGGGGATAGCGGGAGCTGGACTTACCCTACCTTAACAAGTAGCCGGCAATGAAACTATTGTTACTATATACTCCCTCGCTACTCCTATCGAACTTTTCCCTCACAACATCCATAGACGGGAACATAGTATGCAAAACCGACGCTAATGTCTCATCCAAATCCTCCACTTCTGTCATCATCTGGTCCTCCCCAAAAACCTGCTGTATCACCGGCGACACAGGCAACTCGGGAGACGTCATCTCCAATTTCGACTCCACCACTCGCTCAGTCTCCTCACTCCAAAGGCAACCACGCCCACCATCTCCTTGACGTCTATGTATGGGAGCCTCCTGCCCATCGTCATTTGTTGCTCCACCAGCCGGCCTCCTGCCCTGCCCTCGCTGCCCACACTCTGCCGCCATATGATCATAGTCGCCGCAGAGGCGTCACGTCCGTCGTTGTCCAGCATACGATACCATGACCTGTGTGGGGAAGTCATCAAGGTACACATACGACGGTATGGCCTGGCATAGAGACACCTTAAGGATAAACGTCCCTTCGGGTAGACCAGCATATGCCCCAGCCACCCACTTGCCTTGTTCTGCAGTGTGTACCACTCCGTATCTTCTGAAAGCACTGCTGAGATCCACTGAATCGGCCTCAAAGGGCACATTGCGCAGTTTTACCCTCGCATATTGTCGTGAGACATCCACCATATGCACACGCACTGCAGGGGACACATCTATGCAGATATCTTGGAATTGCTCAATCTACTCCTCATACACTGGCCCCTTGAGAAGTTTCACAAATATCCGGTAGGCACCATTTAAAATCACACCGTGCAAATCCTTGTCCGCAATACCATAAGTGTCACGGATAATCTTGGGTAGCAATACTTGTGCTGTCTCAGGCGTAATCGCCCCCCGAATAAGCTCTATACCAACGGTATTCACCCGCGTCCTCACGCTAAATGCCATGACGTCACTGGATAGCTTGCTAGACTGTCAGTTGAGAGGTGCGAGGCACGTCCACACTCCCTGGCAGCTAGGTCGCGAATGAGTATATGGATCTAGGGGATAGCGTACATAATGGTGGGACTGTAGAGGGCGGGTGGTGTGTGGTGGATCAGTTATTGATATGTGGGATAGTGTACATGAGGAATTATATGGATGCGCAAGAGGAAAATTCGAGGCTCACCATGGATGGGGTTTTGAATAGATTGGGCGGTTTGAGGGCAGTGCAGCTCACGTTGCATCAGAGGGTTATAGTCACGAATGTCCTGTTGTATAGCAAGCTATGGCACGTGGTGGCAATATATCCATTGAGGTGGTGTGAGGTGCAACGGTTGCAACATGGGGTTTTCAGATTTATATGGGGATCGGGTTGTGACTGGCTAAGTAGAGGGGTGGTGCCGCTTCCCGTTAGCCAGGGGGGTGCTGGGCCTTATACCTCTTGAAAAGCGTATGTTGAGTGTGTTTTTAAAATGGGGTTATTTGAGGGAGGGGGCGAGGGGGGGCTTGAAAGACTGCTCAAGGATATGCAACGATGGTAGAGTGGTAGGGATTTAACTTTTGGAGAGTCTATGTTGCCGGTTTTACTGACGGTGAGGGATCTGGATCACCTTAAATTGAGGGTTCTTGAGAGGGTGGTGGGTGGGTCTGTGGTGGCGGCATTTGAGGGGGCATACCCTATGTATGCATGGGGGAATATATGGCAATGTCTTCAGCAGTTGCGTGTAAAACCAGGTGTTAGGGAGGTTATGGTTAGGTTTTTACATGGGATCTTGCCGTCTGGGGTTGTGTTATTTAATAGGAGACTAAGGGAGGGTGGGGAGTGCCAAGCGTTTGGATGTCGGGAAACTATTTTTCATGCCGTGTACTTTTGTAATTGTTTAGAAGATGTGAGGGTATGGTTAAGTAGGGTGGTTAGGTTACTGGGTGGGGAAGGGTTACAGGTGTTGAAGGTGTTAAGTTTAGATGTAGGTGGAAGGAGTCAGATGGTGGTGAACGCGGTTGCGTATGTGGTTACTGATTTTATTTATACATCTTGGGCCATGAGGGAGGTGGATGTGGAGGAAAGGATAAAAGTGTTAGGGGCTATAATACATGTATATAGAACTAAGTGTCGCAATAGGGATCTTTATGGGGGAAGATGGGAGACAGCATTTACTGAGGGTTATCGTAGATTTCGGTTGAATGAATTAAATTTGAAGTAAGGGATAGCGGCGGGTTAGTTTCTTGAGTGTGGAAGTGTGGTTGGGTGTTAGCGAGTGAGGTATGTTTTTGTAATAAACAAATATGCTTTATTGTGGTGTGGGTGTGGTATAACACATAAACCATACCCCCGGCCGGGATTGAACCCGCGGTCATAGAGTCTCAAAACTCCAGCCCGTCGCGCTAACCACTAGACCACATGTTTGTCACATTGTTTTAAGACGGTTTTGGATAAAATATGCACGTAGTGTTTTGTTGCACTACATTATTGTGTGTAAGGTGTGTGTGAGGGTATATCATACAGTATTTATGTGTATGGGAATGATTGAACGTTCTTGTGGGAGTGTCTTCAAAAGTGCTATACAAAGAAAGTATAATCTGGTGTTACTACGGCATGACATACGTCTGTTGGTATGCGGTGACACAAAGTCTGGGATTAACCTTTTTGTAGGACGCAGACTATATGGCACAAGATTTGTATATCGGGTTGGTGGCAAGTGTATTTAGTTGCATTGTGCAAAGCGGTAATGTATCTGTATATTGTGAGATTGTATTATGGTACATACGACCTTGGATAGATTGTTTCAGAGGCCTGGTTAAGGCTATAGGTTACAGGTTGGCGCAACAATGTATGTGAAGGGAAGTTTGATATATTAAGTACATGCTTGTCGTAGGTTTCCTCTTCGTTATTTTTGTTTCTTTTTAATTTAAGTGTATTTCGTATGGCATTATAACAATGTATTATTTTGTGTAAATACATATTTTGATACATATTTTGTTGGAGCAGAGTTGTTAATGAGTTTCAGTAGCGGTGTATGTCTTGTTATCACTACCGCTTTATGGTAGGCAGTTAATAAAGGGTTTTTGGATGGTTGGCCCATTTTTGAGAATTAGGACATACTACCTTTTGTAATCAAGGTAATGTTGTCATAAATGTTACTATGAGTAACTAGTACTGGAGGTCTTATAGTATGTTCACTGATTTGTAGGTTTTGTTGGATGGTTTCTGTGAGGGGGGGGGGTACATTTTATTTGCTGTGCAAATAAGTATGATTTAGTAAGGTACATTTTGGGGGAGGGGTGGAGCATAGGGTTTAATGGTATGTGAAGTTTTTTTTTTTTTTACCTTTTGATAGTTTGTATAACACTTCGCATATGGTGGAAGTGTGCTGGAGTAGATTAATTTGGATTATTGGGGGTATTTAAGGTATGAAGCGTTTATGAATTGTGTAAAGGTGTGTGGTAATTAAATTTGTTGTTCATATTGACTGGTTTTGTTGATGTATATTGGCATCCATGTATAATGTATACTATATTTTAAATAAAATATAAAAAAAAATACTCAATGTTTTCCTTTATGGGAAATATTCCTTGATCCTCTGTTGTGTCTTCCCTGTTATTCCTCCCTATTCCTCTACCTTTTTCCGGTGTCTTATGCAATATTGCGTCAAAAGGCTTCTCACAGACCCCAAATTTGCAATTCATGCAACCATCTCTTTCTCCTGCTTCACTCTAGTTACCAAGTCACTTTGTCATAGAACTCTAGCAAGTCAGTGAGACATAGTTCACCATCTTTAAAACTGTGATGGTTTTTGTTAATTAACCCGATCCTTGCCAGGTGCTCCGACACTCCTCCTATGATATTCTTCTCCATTACCTTACAGGTTAAAGTTACCTGTCTCTTCCCTTTTTTTAAAAAATTGGGACTATCTTCTCTTTCACGTCTCTCACAGTTGTTCTAGAAGCATATCCGTTGTCTTGTGACTTGTGTATTTGTGTGTGTACTAGCCTATTTGTGGTTGCAGGAGTCAAGTCACAGCTCCTGGCCCCGCCTCTTCGCTGATCGCTACTAGATCCCCTCTCTTCCTGCTCCAAGGGCTTTATCGTGTGTACTCACCTAATTGTACTCACCTAATTGTGGTTGCAGAGGTCGAAACTCAGCTCCTGGCCCCGCCTCTTCACTGATCGCTACTAGGTCCTCTTTCTCTGCTTCCAGAGCTTTGTCATACCTCGTCTTAAAGTTATGTATGGTCCCTGCCTCCACTACATCACTTGTTAGGCTGTTCCACTTCCTGACGACTCTATGACTGAAGAAATACTTCCAAACATCCCTCTGACTCGTCTGAGTCTTCAGCTTCCAATTGTGACCCCTTGTTTCCGTGTCCCCTCTCTGGAACAACATGTCTCTGTCTACCTTATCTTTTCCACGCAGTATTTTATATGTCGTTATCATGTCTCCCCTGACCCGCCTGTCCTCCAATGTCGTCAGTCCGATTTCCCTCAACCTTTCTTTGTAGGACATACCCCTCAGCTCCGGTACTAGCCTTGTTGCAAACCTTTGCACTTTCTCTAATTTCTTGACGTGTTTGACCAGATGTGGGTTCCAAACTGGAGCTGCATACTCCAGTATGGGCCTGATGTACACAGTGTACAGTGTCTTGAACGATTCCTTACTAAGGTATCGGAACGCTATTCTCAGGTTTGCCAGGCGCCCGTATGCTGCAGCAGTTATCTGGTTGGTGTGTACCTCCGGAGACATGCTCGGTGTTATGGTCACCCCAAAATCTTTCTCCATGAGCGAGGTTTGCAGTCCTTGGCCACATAGTCTATACTCTGTCTACGGTCTTCTTTGCCCTTCCCCGATCTTCATGACTTTGCATTTGGCAGGGTTGAATTTAAGAAGCCAGTTACTGGACCACGTGTCCAGCCTGTCCAAGTCTCTTTGAAGTCCTGCCTGGTCCTCATCTGATTTAATTCTCCTCATTAACTTCACATCATCTGCGAACAGGGACACCTCTGAGTCTATCCCTTCCATCATGTCATTCACATATACCAGAAATAGCACTGGTTCTAGGAACGACCCCATTGGGACCCCGCACGTCACAGGTGCCCACTGTGATACCTCATCCCGTACAATGACTCGTTGTTGCCTCCCTGTCAGATATTCTCTGATCCATTGCAGTGCCCTTCCTGTTATATGCGCCTGATCCTCTAGTTTCTGCACTAGTCGCTTTTGAGGAACTGTGTAGAATGCCTTCTTGCAGTCCACGAAAATGCAATCAACCCACCCCTCTCTCTCGTGTCGCATATCTGTAACTTTGTCATAGAACTCGAGAAGGATGCTGACACAGGATTTGCCATCCATGAAACCGTGCTGGTTATCGTTTATAATCTTGTTCAGTTCCAGGTGCTCCACCACTCTCCTCCTGATAATCTTCTCCATGACTTTGCATACTATACAGGCCAGTGACACTGGTCTGTAATTTAGTGCCTCTTTTCTGTCTCCTTTTTTAAAAATGGGAACTACATTTGCGGTCTTCCATATCTCAGGTAGTTGCCCAGTTTCAAGGGATGTGTTGAAGATTGCGGTTAATGGCACACACAGTATATCTGCTCCCCCTCTGAGGGCCCACGGGGAAATGTCCGGTCCCATTGCCTTTGAGGTATCAAGGTCACTTAGCAGCTTCTTCACCTCATTTGTGTGAATATCGTCCAGCACCTGTTGGTGTATTCCCTGTTTGTGTCCCCTCTGTCCTGTTTTCCCAGAGTCCTTCCTGTCTCCACTGTGTGTGTGTGTGTGTGTGTGTGTGTGTGTGTGTGTGTGTGTGTGTGGGCGAGTGTGTGTATTTGTCTTCCCTTATTACCTTATTTATATGTACACAGTGTCTTGAGACGTTGGGTTAGAATATGCAACGGAAAAGTCTATTACTCAATTTCAGTTTTATGTACATTATTTTCGCTAAGCGGGATATAAAGACAAATGAAAAAAAAGGATAAATAAAATATGGATAATTCCATTAGTGAAACTGCGCTTCTGTAAAACTTAGTAAGTAGATTTCTCACATGAAAAATCAGTCATGAGAGAGAAAAATCGTTGAAGGAATCAGTCGATCAGAAGATAGACCGAGAACGTTTATAATTTCATTTGCATTTCGTTATTTTTGCTAATAATAATTAAAAAAAAAAAATAGCAAATCTGTATTTGTACAAGCAGTAAAAACTAAATTTCTTTTACGGATAAAAATCAAGGAAATGTTTTCATGGTTTGGCTATAATTCAAACGTTGAAAGTTAAAATCTTAATGTACGATGTCTTTGTGGGGAGTCACCTTGGAGCAACTTGTTGCCTGGTCTTTGTGGGGAGTCACCTTGGAGCAACTTGTTGCCTGGTCTTTGTGGGGAGTCACCTTGGAGCAACTTGTTGCCTGGTCTTTGTGGTGAGTCACCTTGGAGCAACTTGTTGCCTGGTCTTTGTGGGGAGTCATCTTGGAGCAACTTGTTGCCTGGTCTTTGTGGGGAGTCACCTTGGAGCAACTTGTTGCCTGGTCTTCGTGGGGAGTCAACTTGGAGCAACTTGTTGCCTGGTCTTTGTGGGGAGTCACCTTGGAGCAACTTGTTGCCTGGTCTTCGTGGGGAGTCACCTTGGAGCAACTTGTTGCCTGGTCTTTGTGGGGAGTCACCTTGGAGCAACTTGTTGCCTGGTCTTTGTGGGGAGTCACCTTGGAGCAACTTGTTGCCAGGTCTTTGTGGGGAGTCACCTTGGAGCAACTTGTTGCCTGGTCTTTGTGGGGAGTCACCTTGGAGCAACTTGTTGTCAGGTCTTTGTGGGGAGTCACCTTGGAGCAACTTGTTGCCTGGTCTTTGTGGGGAGTCACCTTGGAGCAACTTGTTGTCAGGTCTTTGTGGGGAGTCACCTTGGAGCAACTTGTTGCCAGGTCTTTGTGGGGAGTCACCTTGGAGCAACTTGTTGCCAGGTCTTTGTGGGGAGTCACCTTGAAGCAACTTGTTGCCAGGTCTTTGTGGGGAGTCACCTTGGAGCAACTTGTTGCCAGGTCTTTGTGGGGAGTCACCTTGAAGCAACTTGTTGCCAGGTCTTTGTGGGGAGTCACCTTGGAGCAACTTGTTGCCTGGTCTTTGTGGGGAGTCACCTTGAAGCAACTTGTTGCCAGGTCTTTGTGGGGAGTCACCTTGGAGCAACTTGTTGCCTGGTCTTTGTGGGGAGTCACCTTGAAGCAACTTGTTGCCTGGTCTTTGTGGGGAGTCACCTTGGAGCAACTTGTTGCCTGGTCTTTGTGGGGAGTCACCTTGAAGCAACTTGTTGCCTGGTCTTTGTGGTGAGTCACCTTGGAGCAACTTGTTGCCTGGTCTTTGTGGGGAGTCACCTTGAAGCAACTTGTTGCCAGGTCCTTGTGGGGAGTCACCTTGGAGGAACTTGTTGCCAGGTCTTTGTGGTGTGTCTCCTTGGAGGAACTTGTTGCCAGGTCTTTGTGGGAAGTCACCTTGGAGCAACTTGTTGCCAGGTCTTTGTGGGGAGTCACCTTGGAGCAACTTGTTGCCAGGTCTTTGTGGGGAGTCACCTTGGAGCAACTTGTTGCCAGGTCTTTGTGGGGAGTTACCTTGGAGCAACTTGTTGCCAGGTCTTTGTGGGGAGTCACCTTGGAGCAACTTGTTGCCAGGTCTTTGTGGGGAGTTACCTTGGAGCAACTTGTTGCCAGGTCTTTGTGGTGTGTCTCCTTGGAGGAACTTGTTGCTAGGTCTTTGTGGTGTGTCTCCTTGGAGGAACTTGTTGCTAGGTCTTTGTGGGAAGTCACCTTGGAGCAACTTGTTGCCAGGTCTTTGTGGCGTGTATCACCTTGGAGCAACTTGTTGCCAGGTCTTTGTGGGGAGTTACCTTGGAGCAACTTGTTGCCAGGTCTTTGTGGTGTGTCTCCTTGGAGCAACTTGTTGCCAGGTCTTTGTGGGAAGTCACCTTGGAGCAACTTGTTGCCAGGTCTTTGTGGTGTGTCTCCTTGGAGGAACTTGTTGCTAGGTCTTTGTGGTGTGTCTCCTTGGAGGAACTTGTTGCTAGGTCTTTGTGGGAAGTCACCTTGGAGCAACTTGTTGCCAGGTCTTTGTGGCGTGTATCACCTTGGAGCAACTTGTTGCCAGGTCTTTGTGGGGAGTCACCTTCGAGCAACTTGTTGCCAGGTCTTTGTGGTGTGTCACCTTGGAGCAACTTGTTGCCAGGTCTTTGTGGGGAGTCACCTTGGAGCAACTTGTTGCCAGGTCTTTGTGGCGTGTATCACCTTGGAGCAACTTGTTACCAGGTCTTTGTGGCGTGTGTTACCTTGGAGCAACTTGTTGCCACGTCTTTATGGTGTGTGTCACCTTGGAACAACTTGTTTCCAGGTGTTTGTGGTAAAAATAGCCTGAGATATTTGCATAATATTGATGGTGCTGCTGCTTTGTACAGCCGCCCAGTCTGGTATATGCAATATTGATGCTCGTGGTATTATTTTTGCTGCTTCTCGTTGCTGCTGCTACTGTTACTGCTGCTGCTACTGTTACTGGTTCTGCTGCTGTTACTACTACTAATGCTGTTATTGCTGCTGCTGTTGCTGCTATTACTACTGCTGCTGCTACTACTACTACTACTACTGCTGTTATTGCTGCTGCTAGTACTACTACTGCTGTTGCTGGTACTGCTACTACTGCTGTTGCTGGTACTACTACTGCTGTTGCTGGTACTACTACTACTGCTGTTGCTGGTACTACTACTAGTGCTGTTGCTGGTACTACTACTAGTGCTGTTGCTGGTACTACTACTAGTGCTGTTGCTGGTACTACTACTAGTGCTGTTGCTGGTACTACTACTAGTGCTGTTGCTGGTACTACTAGTGCTGTTGCTGGTACTACTACTACTGCTGTTGCTGGTACTACTAGTGCTGTTGCTGGTACTACTACTAATGCTGTTGCTGGTACTACTACTACTGCTGTTGCTGGTACTACTACTAGTGCTGTTGCTGGTACTACTACTAGTGCTGTTGCTGGTACTACTACTACTGCTGTTGCTGGTACTACTAGTGCTGTTGCTGGTACTACTACTAGTGCGTTGCTGGTACTACTACTACTGCTGTTGCTGGTACTACTACTAGTGCTGTTGCTGGTACTACTACTAGTGCTGTTGCTGGTACTACTACTAGTGCTGTTGCTGGTACTACTAACGGTGCTGTTGCTGGTACTACTACTAGTGCTGTTGCTGGTACTACTACTAGTGCTGTTGCTGGTACTACTAGTGCTGTTGCTGGTACTACTACTAGTGCTGTTGCTGGTACTACTACTAGTGCTGTTGCTGGTACTACTACTAGTGCTGTTGCTGGTACTACTAGTGCTGTTGCTGGTACTACTACTACTGCTGTTGCTGGTACTACTAGTGCTGTTGCTGGTACTACTACTAATGCTGTTGCTGGTACTACTACTACTGCTGTTGCTGGTACTACTACTAGTGCTGTTGCTGGTACTACTACTAGTGCTGTTGCTGGTACTACTACTAGTGCTGTTGCTGGTACTACTACTAGTGCTGTTGCTGGTACTACTACTAGTGCTGTTGCTGGTACTACTAGTGCTGTTGCTGGTACTACTACTACTGCTGTTGCTGGTACTACTAGTGCTGTTGCTGGTACTACTACTAATGCTGTTGCTGGTACTACTACTACTGCTGTTGCTGGTACTACTACTAGTGCTGTTGCTGGTACTACTACTAGTGCTGTTGCTGGTACTACTACTACTGCTGTTGCTGGTACTACTAGTGCTGTTGCTGGTACTACTACTAGTGCTGTTGCTGGTACTACTACTACTGCTGTTGCTGGTACTACTACTACTGCTGTTGCTGGTACTACTACTAGTGCTGTTGCTGGTACTACTACTAGTGCTGTTTGCTGGTACTACTACTAGTGCTGTTGCTGGTACTACTACTAGTGCTGTTGCTGGTACTACTACTAGTGCTGTTGCTGGTACTACTACTAGTGCTGTTGCTGGTACTACTACTAGTGCTGTTGCTGGTACTACTAGTGCTGTTGCTGGTACTACTACTAATGCTGTTGCTGGTACTACTACTACTGCTGTTGCTGGTACTACTACTACTGCTGTTGCTGGTACTACTACTACTGCTGTTGCTGGTACTACTACTACTGCTGTTGCTGGTACTACTACTACTGCTGTGGCTGGTACTACTACTGCTGTTGCTGGTACTACTACTGCTGTTGCTGGTACTACTGCTGCTGTTGCTGGTACTACTACTGCTGTTGCTGGTACTACTGCTGCTGTTGCTGGTACTACTGCTGCTGTTGCTGGTACTACTGCTGCTGTTGCTGGTACTACTGCTGCTGTTGCTGGTACTACTACTGCTGTTTGCTGGCACTACTACTGCTGTTGCTGGTACTACTGCTGCTGTTGCTGGTACTACTGCTGCTGTTGCTGGTACTACTGCTGCTGTTGCTGGTACTACTACTGCTGTTGCTGGTACTACTGCTGCTGTTGATGGTACTACTACTACTGCTGTTGCTGGTACTACTGCTGCTGTTGCTGGTACTACTACTGCTGTTGATGGTACTACTGCTGTTGCTGGTACTACTGCTGCTGTTGATGGTACTACTGCTGCTGTTGCTGGTACTACTGCTGCTGTTGCTGGTACTACTGCTGCTGTTGCTGGTACTACTACTGCTGTTGCTGGTACTACTACTGCTGTTGCTGGTACTACTGCTGCTGTTGATGGTACTACTGCTGCTGTTGCTGCTACTACTGCTGCTGTTGCTGGTACTACTGCTGCTGTTGCTGATACTACTGCTGCTGTTGCTGCTACTACTACTGCTGCTGTTGCTGCTACTACTGCTGCTGTTGCTTAAGTCATCATCATCGTCGTCACCATGACGTCCATCACAAGTCCATCCCTCCTCGTGTTTTCCTCTCACTTCTGTCACCTGTTATGCAAATCAAGTAAATTTGTGATACAGGGTTTTTCATCTCTAAATTCGTATTGTGTGTGTACTCGCCTGTATGTCGTTGCAGAGGTCGATTCCCAGCCCCAGTGTGTGTGTGTGTGTGTGTGTGTGTGTGTGTGCGCGCGTGTTCTCAACAGTATGTATTTATAGGTGAATACATTTTTATGAGTATTTGAAAGGTTTAAGCTCCTGGCCCCTTCTGGGTTCTTTCTCTACGCTTTGGGAGACTTTTTCCAGTTTGCTCTGCAGGTTTTTGCATTTGACAACTCCACTTGACTCTCTATGGCTTATCTGCGTTTTTATCTCCCGGTTTCTTAACTGTTCAGGTTCACTCTCTGTCTCAGTACAAATATAATCATTATAATTACCATAAATTTTAAAGGACGGGTAAGCCAGTGGAAGGCCTCGGTCGGATGACCAAAAGCTCCAGCTTACGACACGCGTCAGGAAACACTTGTCTTGTTTCCTGACGAATCTTAACTAACCTCCCTCTCGGTATTTTGTACGTCGTTATCATGACAGCCAAAATCCTTCTGTCCCTGTTTTCTCGCAGATTTATCTTCCTCGGTCTCTTCTCCTAACTCATACCCCTTAGCTCCTATTTGCTGTATCAGGTGTGGGCTCCATACCGGTGCTGCATACTCCAATATATGTTGTATGGTGTCGTGAATGGCGCCATTTTGAGTTTCTGAAAACTGCTTTTAAATTTGCCAGACGGTTCACTGAGTATTTCCCGATATCTATATGACTTGTATATATGTTTACCCTCCAGCTATGCCCTTGTGTACCCAAGTCCCGCCTCTCAAACAGACTTGCTCTGTCTACCCTGTTAATCCCTCTCACTAATTTAAACGTCATAATCATGTCAGGCCCTACACAAGAGAGCTCACTGCAGTTATTAAATCTGAAACGTAAATATTTACAAGAGGGGATTAAAATACCAATAAAAAAATCATAAGACGAGGTGCAGGTGTACACTTACCTGGAGAACCAAAAATGCGTTGAAAGAAACAATCGCTGCAACAGGCTAGCAAAAACAACTATGTCGAAACGTTAATTTAGATAAGCGTACCTGTAGGGTGTTCCGGGGATCATCACCCCAGCGGTCCAGTCCTTGACCAGGCCTCCCGGTAGATCAGGGTCTGATCAACCAAGCTGTTACCGTTGGCCGCACGGATGGACATAGACTCATTAGAGAACATACAGAGAAGAATGACTAAAATGATTTACTGTGTAAGGAACCTCCCGTATGAAGATAGACTTAAAGCCTTAAATCTCCACTCTCTGGAGAGGCGTAGAATGAGGGGAGATATCATTGAAGTGTATAAGTAGATGACAGGCATAAACAAGGGAGACATTAATAAAGTACTGAGGGTGTCGAACCAGGTAAGAACCAGGAATAATGGATTTAAGTTGGATAAATTTAGATTTAGAAAGGACATAGGTAAGTACTGGTTTTCTAACAGAGTTGTAGATGCGTGGAACAGTCTTCCCAGAGGGGTGATAGAGGCTAGGACCTTAGGTAGCTTTAAGAAGAGACTGAATGAAAGTTAAGACACATGTGCAACATCTGGATATCTTTATTGTAGACGTTTCGCCATCCAGTGGCTTTATCAATGCAGATTCTAGGACATAATAGGAAGACAGAAGAACTATATACAAAAGATGAGGTAATCAGTCCCTCGGCCTTGGAGTTAGTGTTCACAGCATCGTGGTGGAGGAGAGTCTGGAGCAAAGGCAAGAAGACTGGCGTTTTATAGGCGTCAGTGGAAGGGACGGGCAGCAGACGAGGGCAGTCACTGGTAGGCGGGATTCCCCAGTGGAAGTAGGTCCTTCCCAAAGAGATGGGTTAGTTGCAGCAGCCGTGAAGAAGGTCTTGTAGATGTCCTCTGAACCAAGATTCCATGATGTTGCAGTGTCTGACAAGTTGTGCAAGAAAGGTATAAAATACCGACAATATGAAAGTTAAGACACATGTGCAACATCTGGATATCTTTATTGTAGACGTTTCGCCATCCAGTGGCTTTATCAATACAGATTCTAGGACATAATAGGAAGACAGAAGAACTATATACAAAAGATGAGGTAATCAGTCCCTCGGCCTTGGAGTTAGTGTTCACAGCATCGTGGTGGAGGAGAGTCTGGAGCAAAGGCAAGAAGACTGGCGTTTTATAGGCGTCAGTGGAAGGGACGGGCAGCAGACGAGGGCAGTCACTGGTAGGCGGGATTCCCCAGTGGAAGTAGGTCCTTCCCAAAGAGATGGGTTAGTTGCAGCAGCCGTGATGGATGGCGAAACGTCTACAATAAAGATATCCAGATGTTGCACATGTGTCTTAACTTTCATATTGTCGGTATTTTATACCTTTCTTGCACAACTTGTCAGACACTGCAACATCATGGAATCTTGGTTCAGAGGACATCTACAAGACCTTCTTCACGGCTGCTGCAACTAACCCATCTCTTTGGGAAGGACCTACTTCCACTGGGGAATCCCGCCTACCAGTGACTGCCCTCGTCTGCTGCCCGTCCCTTCCACTGACGCCTATAAAACGCCAGTCTTCTTGCCTTTGCTCCAGACTCTCCTCCACCACGATGCTGTGAACACTAACTCCAAGGCCGAGGGACTGATTACCTCATCTTTTGTATATAGTTCTTCTGTCTTCCTATTATGTCCTAGAATCTGTATTGATAAAGCCACTGGATGGCGAAACGTCTACAATAAAGATATCCAGATGTTGCACATGTGTCTTAACTTTCATATTGTCGGTATTTTATACCTTTCTTGCACAAGAAGAGACTGGACAAATATATGAGTGGGAGGGGCTGGGTTTGATTGGTGTCAAGGGGTACGGGAGTTATTTCTTGAGTAGCTTTAGGTAGATGTCGTTTTGATAAGGACCTGCCTCGTATGGGCCAGTAGGCCTTCTGCAGTGTTCCTACATTCTTATGTTCTTATGTTCTTATGTAGTCCAACATACGAACCACATCTCGGCCCATCAGGTACTGACGTTAGGTATCTGTTCAGCTCCCTCATAAAGACAACCATGAGTCTATTGGTAATTCCCCTTATACTTGCTGGGAGACTCTTGGACAATCTCTGGCTCAAAAATAAATATAGAACAGAGAATAAAGACAAGTATCAACTGAACGATGAAAAATGTGACTGTACTTAATACAAGAACTAATTATCCTTCTCTTTTTAAAAAAAACATAATATACCCAATTCTAACTAGCGGAGAAAAAAACTGAGTAAAGAGATGAACATACTACCACTCCTAAATAAACATCGACACCATGCCTAACCTCTCTAGGGTAGGGTAGGTGCCTGAGCCCGAGCCTTTAGCTCATAAGACTGTCATTCCCATTTGCCCCCTTGTGGCGGGGATGGCAGACCAGAGAGGCCTAGCGTGTGGCTAGGCCTGGGGACAGTTGGTCCCAAAGATGAAGAGGTACTTGTGCCTCCTCCCATGGGAGACTTAGGTCTCAGACACTCCCTAAAGAGGGAGCCAAGGCCGAGCCACCACTTGGAAAAGGCCCGGGACGGGAGAATACTGGCTAATCTTTAACTAACCTAAATAAACATTAAAAAAAGAACACAGAGTAAAATAGCTAGAACAAATTCACCATGCTAGACACACCTTGAAAGAATTCGTGAATTAGTTATTAAACTACAACCAATAGCACAAACAAAAGCGAAATAGGCTAGTTTATGTGATGCCTAAAACAAAAAAAAATGAAGAAAATTCCTAAATAAGTCTGAAATACGCAACACGAAACTATAGTAACACTTCTAAGGCATTATGGAATTCAGTGTTCACTAGGACACCAGGCAACACTACACAGGGATATCCAGGACACCTAAGTAGCAACAACACAGTAGCATAGTACACTACTTGCACACTGCTGGAATAAAATGGTGTGAAAATTTTTTGTATAAATAAAACATATTGGTACTAAAGAGAAATAATATAGCAAGATACAGAAGAGAGAAAAATATATAAGTCCAGAATTAGATGACTGTGCTGACACACAGCAGCGACATCTATTGGTCACTGGAGGAACACACTGCCACAATGATATCACGGCGTGCATAAGAGGACTATGATGATGTCACGGAGTGTACATGAGTGACACTACACCACCGGGAAGAAGACTGACGTCCTGAAACTTCACCTTTTTCTTCCCTTTGCATCACACATGTAGGGGTGTCAAGTTCAGAGTATAAGCTAGGTGGCCAAAGACTGCAAACTTCGCTCAAGGAGAAAGATCTTAGGGTGAGTATAACACCGAGCATGTCTCCCAAAGCACACATCAACCAGATAACTGCTGCAGCATATGGGTGCCTGGCAAACCTGAGAATAGCGTTTCGATACCTTAGTAAGGAATCGTTAAAGACACTGTACATCGTGTACGTCAGGCCCATACTGGAGTATGTAGCACCTGTTTGGAACCCACACCTGGTCAAGCACGTCTAGAAATTAGAGAAAGTGAAAAGGTTTGCGACAAGGTTAATTCCAGAGCTAAGGGGAATGTCCTACAAAGATAGGTTAAGGGAAATGGGCCTGACGACGCTGGAGGAGAGACATGATAACGACATAAAAACTACTGGGTGGAATAGATAAGGTGGACAGAGACAGGATGCTCCAGAGAAGGGACACAGAAACAAGGGGTCACATTTGGAAGTTGAAGACTCAGATGAGTCAAGGGGATTTTAGGAAGTATTTCTTCAGTCATAGAGTTGTCAGGAAGTAGAAAAGTCTAGCAAGTGATGCTGTGGAGGCAGAAACTATACATAGCATCATGGATACACCACTACCTCTTCCTGCCTATATATAGCCGTCCTGCTCCACTTCTGGTTAGTGTGACTTTGTAAATGGTCCAAGTCGGACCGAAACGTCCTCGTAAGCTTCTCTCTTTTATGTGCGGGTTATTTGTGTATCGTTCCAGTCACGGTATTGTGCCTTTTTGTTATTTAGCTTCATTGAGCAGGGAGAGAGGACCTAGTAGCGATCAACGAAGAGGCGGGGTCAGGAGCTGATTCTCGACCCCTGCAACCACAACTAGGTGAGTACCAACGTACCTACTTACTTCTAGGTGAACAGTGACAGCAGGTGTAAGGAATCGTGCCCAACGTTCCTACACATGCCGAGAATTGAACCACAGACACTCAGTATTTTTTTTTACCTCTCCTTCTGGTATCTGTATTGTGTACAGTAGTTGTTGATGCACTCTATTCCATTGGCAGTGTTCCTGATTTCACTGAAAACACTTCCTTAAATCTTTTCTTCAGCTCCTCACAGACTTCCTGGTCATTCCTAATGAGGCTCCCTCTTTCCTTCTTCAGCCTTTGCGCCTGGTGTGTGTGTATGTGTGTGTGTGTGTGTGTGTATGTGTGTGTGTGTGTGTGTGTGTGTGTGTGTGTGTGTGTGTGTGTACTCACCTATTTGTACTCACCTATTTGTGGTGCAGGGTCGAGTCCTAGCTCCTGGCCCCGCCTCTTCACCGGTTGCTACTAGGCCCTCTCTCTCCCCGCTCCATGAGCTTTATCAAACCTCGTCTTAAAACTGTGTATGGTTCCTGCCTCCACTACGTCATTTTCTAGGCTATTCCACTGCCTTACACTCTATGACTGGAGAAATACTTCCTACTATCTCTCTGACTCATTTGTGTCTTCAACTTCCAATTGTGGCCTCTTGTTTCTGTGTCCCCTCCCTGGAACATCCTGTCCTTGTCCACCTTGTCTATTCTACGCAGTATTTTATATGTCGTTATCATGTCTCCCCTGACCCTCCTGTCCTCCAGTGTCGTCAGGCCGATTTCCCTTAATCTTTCTTCATAGGACATTCCCTTAGCTCTGGAACTAACCTTGTTGCAAACCTTTGTACTTTCTCTAGTTTCTTGACGTGCTTTATATCAAGTGCGGGTTCCAAACAGGTGCTGCATACTCCAGTATGGGCCTGACATACACGGTGTACAGTGTCTTGAATGATTCCTTACTAAGGTATCGGAATGCTGTTCTCAGGTTTGCCAGGCGCCCATATGCTGCAGCAGTTATCTGATTGATGTGTGCTTCCGGAGACATGCTCGGTGTTATACTCACCCCAAGATCTTTCTCCTTGAGTGAGGTTTGCAGTCTTTGGCCACCTAGCCTATACTCTGTCTGTGGTCTTCTGTGCCCTTCCCCTATCTTCATGACTTTGCATTTGGCAGGATTAAATTCGAGAAGCCATTTGCTGGACCAGGTGTCCAGTCTGTCCAGGTCTCTTTGAAGTCCTGCCTGGTCCTGGTGTGTGTGTGTGTGTGTGTGCGTGCGTGTGTGTGTGTGTGTGTGTGTGTGTGTGTGTGTGTGTGTGTGTGTGTGTGTGTGTGTGTGTGTGTGTGTGTGTACTTGCCTAGTTGTACTCACCTAGTTGAGGTTGCAGGGGTCGAGTCCAAGTTCCTGGCCCCACCTCTTCACTGTCCGCTACTTGGTCACTCTCCCTGCACCATGAGCTTTATCATACCTTTACTTAAAGCTATGTATGGATCCTACCTCCACTACATCGCTTCCCAAACTATTACCCTTCCTGACAACTCTGCGACTGAAGAAATGCTTCCTAACATCCCTGTGATTCATCTGAGTCTTCAGTTTCCAACTGTGTCCCGTTGTTGCTGTCCCATCTCTGGAACATCCTGTCTCTGTCCACCTTGTCGATTCCTCTCAGTATTTTATATGTCGTTATCATATCCCCCCTTATCCTGTCCTCCAGTGTCATCAGGTCAATTTTCCTTAACCTCTCCTCGTGGGACATACCCCTTAGCTCTGGGACTAGTCTTGTTGCAAACCTTTGCAATTTCTCTGGTTTACGTGCATGGCTAGGTGTGGGTTCTAAACTGGTGCTGCATAATCCAATATAGGCCTAACGCACACAGTGTACAGGGTCCTGAATGATTCCTTATTAAGATGTTGGAATGCTGTTCTTATGTTTGCTAGGCGCCCATATGCTGCATCAGTTATTTGGCTGATGTACGCCTCAGGAGATGCGCCTGGTGTTATACTCACCCCAAGATTCTTTTCATTGAGTGAGGATTATAGTCTCTCCCCCCTTTGTACTGTACTCCGTCTCCAGTCTTCTTTGCCCTTCCCCAATGACTTTGCACTTGGTGGGGTTGAACTCCAGGTGCCAGTTGCTGGACAAGGCCTGCAGTCGGTCCAGATCCCTTTGTAGTTCTGCCTGGTCCTCATCCGATTGGATTCTTCTCATCAACATCACATCATCTGCAAACAGGTACACTTCGGAGTCTATTCCTTTCGTCATGTCGTTCAAGAATACCAGAAACAGCATCAGTCCGAGGACTGACCCCTGTGGCACCCCGCTCGTCACAATCGCCCACTCTGACACCTCGCCATGTACCATTACTCGCTGTTGTCTTCCTGACAGGTATTCCCTGATCCATTGCAGTGCTTTCCCTGTTATCCCTGTCTGGTCCTCCAGCTTTTGCACTAATCTCTTGTGTGGAACTATGTCAAACGCCTTCTCACAGTTCAAGAAAATGCAATCTACCCACCGCACTCTCTCTTGTCTCACTGCTGTCACCCTGTCATAGTACAGTAGGTTTGTGATAGAGGATTTCCCGTCCCGGAAACCGTGCTGGCTGTAGTTATCTGCTCATTCTTTTCTAGGTGTTCCGCCACTCTTCTGATAATCTTCTCTATGACTATGCATACTATACATGTCAGTGGTACTGGTCTGTAGTTTAGTGCTTCATGTCTATCTCCTTTCTTAAAAATTGGGACTACATTTACTGTCTTCCATTCTTCAGGTAGTCGCCCTGTTTCGATAGATATGTTGAATATTGTTGTTACGGGTACACATTGCGCCTCTGCTCCCTTTCTGTTATCTGGCTCCATTGCCTTTGAGGTATCTAGCTCGCTCAGCAGCCTCTTCACTTCTTCCTCGGTTGTATGTATTGTTGTATGTATCGGTTGTTGTATGTATCCAACAGTTGATGGTGTACCCCACTTCTCTGTCTTTCTGGAGCCCCTTCTGTCTCCTCTGTGAACACTTCTTTGAATCTCATGTTGAGCTCCTCACATATTTCGTGGTCGTTTCTTGTGATCTCTCATCCTTCCCCAGCCTGATTATCTGGTCCTTGACTGTTTTCTTCCTGATGTGGTTATACAACAGCTTCGGGTCAGATTTGGGTTTCGCTGCTGTGTCATTTTCATATTGTCGTTGGGCCTCCCTTCTTACCTGTGCATGTTCATTTCTGCCTCTACTACTTTTCTTCTTATTCTCCTGGGTCCTTTGCCTTCTATACTTCTTCCATTCTCTAGCACACTTGTTTTTGGCGTCTACACCTTTGGGTGAACCAAAGGCTTATCCTGGCTTTCTCTCTATTTCTGTTACCCTTGGGTGCAAACCTCTTCTCAGCTTCCTTGCATATTGTTATCACATATCTTATTTCGTTCACTGACTTCCCTGCCAGTTCTCTGTCCCACTGAACCCTGTGTAGTCCCCTCTCTTGTAGTTTGGCTTCAATCATCCTGTTCTTCCTGCTTCCATCTCCACTTGCAACTCTACTATGTATTTGAAGCTCAAAACTACATGATCACTGGACCAGAGCAGTCTTTCATATGTGCTGTCCTCAGTGTCTGCACTACTCAAAGTGAATACTAGGTCCAATCTTACTGGTTCATCCTCTCCTCTCTCCCTCTGGTAGCGTCTTCTACGTGTTGGTACATGAGGTTTTCCATTGCCACCTCCATCATCTTAGCCCTCCATGTTTCTGGGCCCCCATGTGGCTCCAGGTTCTTCCAGTCAATTTCTTTGTGGTTGAAGTTACCCATAATCAGCAACTTTGCCCTGTTCGCATGAACCCTTCTGGCCACTGCAGCAAGTGTGTCAACCATTGCTCTATTACTCTCATCTTACTCTTGCCTTGGCATTTTGCTGTTCTGTGGTGGGTTATACATCACTGCAATTACCACCTTGGGACCTCCTGACTAAAGTGTTCCTATTATGTAGTGTCTTGCTTCTCTTCTGTCCCCTTTCTCCAGCTCATCAAAATCCCATCGGTTTTTGATGAGTGGTGCCATTCCTCCACCCGCCTCTGTTAGCTCTGTCTTTAGTCAGGATTTGATATCCCATTGGAAAGATGGCATCTGTTATCACTCCTGTGAGCTTGGTTTCTGTGAGAGCTTTGATGTCCGGTGATGCCTCTTTGAGTCTTTCCTCCCACTCCCACCTATTCATTATTCCATCAGCGTTGGTGTATCATGCCTTCAGTTTCCTCTCCAACACTGTTCTGGGGGGTCTGTAATGGTGGGGGACCTGATGGTGTGCTGTGGGAGTCTACAGCATAGTGTGGGGTGGGGGCTGTAAGTGTGGACTGTGGTTTGTATTGGGATAGCTTGTTTGGTTGTTGGATTCTGGGGGTGGTTCGGTGTGTGCTTGCACTTGTTGCTCTACCCTGCTCTTGTTGTCCGCTGCTGATTCTGTCCTTGTCTTTCTTCCTAGCCCCTTTTGCTTCTGTGTCCTCTCATTCAGCTGCTGTCATTCTGTTCTTGTTCTGTCTCGGTTTAGTAACAGGCTGTGTGTGTGTATACTCACCTAATTGTGGTTGCAGGGGTCGAGACACAGACAGCTCCTGGCCTCACCTCTTCACGATCGCGACTAGGTATTCTCTCTACTTCCAGAGCTTTGTCATACCTCGTCTTAACGCTATGTATGGTTCCTGCCTATATTACATCCTTTGTTAGGCTATTCCACTTCCTGACGAATCTGAAGAAATACTTCCTAACATCATGTGTGTGTGTGTGTGTGTGTGTGTGTGTGTGCCTTCCCTGTTATCCCTGCCTGCTTCTCTAGCTTTTGCACTAATGACTTGTGCAGAACTTTGTCGAAAGCCTTCTTGCAGTCCAAGAAAATGCAGTCTACTCAACCTTCTCTCTCCTATATTACTTCCGTCACCTTGCCATAAAACTTCAGTAGGTTTGTGACGCAGGATTTTCCACCCCTGAAACTGTACTGCTTATCATGTAAAATCTCATTTCTTTCTAGGTTCTCATCCAGTCTTTTCCTGACAAGCTTCTCCATGACTTTGCATACTATGCTTGTCAGTAACACTGGTCAGTAGTTTAATGCCACCTACCTCTCTCCTTTTTTAAGATTAGGAATACACTGATCTCTAGTTTATGGTTCTCTTCTAAATTATGGAGTCTGTTTCCACCATCTCATTATATGACTCATCTTACTATTATTATGTGTCTATAGCGATTCTGGATTAATTTCTAGCTGTTTCCCCCTCTTTTTCCTAAATTAGGAAAGATTCTCGTCTTGTTTATCCTGTCAATGTCTCCATTATTTTTATTATGCAGTCTTCCAGTGGCGGAAGACTAATCGCATTCATTAGTTTTCAATAGTTCATGTCTCTTCAGCTCAAACACCAGTCTAGATGCACTTCCTTTGGTCTTTTTCGAGTATCAATTTACTCTGAATAAGTAAGAATATGTGGGTCGCATGTAAGAGGTGAAGACGCTGCTGAATGACTTTTTTCAAGGGCCTTGAAAGCCACTCTTATGTATGCAAGCATTTCCTGTGCTGCTTATGTTATTATGTTTTCATGTTTCTCGAGGATAGACTTGTATTTTATCTTTCATATTTTACACACGTTCGTTATTCAAAACCTGGTATTTGTCTCTGTTTTACCCATTTCCATTATTTACTTATTTTTATATCATTTACCTACTGTCTTATTTTAGTGAGTTATGTCTTTTTTAAATCTCTTAATAGTTTTAAGATTATATATCTTTCCCTAATGACTATGAACTTTTTATTTTTCACACATAGCGTTCAAATGTTTAATATTTTTCGTATTATTTATATTTGCCTGGATTTTTTCCCCTTATTATTTTTGTGTTTATAGTTAATCTCATCCTAAATTTTGCTTGTATTACATTCGTTCAGTATTTTAGTTAAGTTTTCATTTTCACAAAAAACGTGATTCTTAGTCTAGTTTATCATGTTTGTTGTTCCTTCTCATTTTCCCCTCAAGGAAGGTTCCTTGATGTTGGTGAGGGGCTCTTGATTTAGGGAATTGGATCTGTGTTCCAGTTCCCCGAATTAAGCCTGAATGCCTTCCACATCCCCCCCCCCCCAGGCGCTGTATAATCCTCCGGGTTTAGCGCTTCCCCCTTGATTATAATAATAATCCTTCTCATTTTGGGTTTATATCTTCATATAACATTTCAGGCACTTGTTCGTCAGAGTAAAAATTATGTATCTGAAAATTCTGTTCTCTAGTAAATACTAGATCTTCTATAGACGAGTATTGTCGTTCTCTCATCCTAGTTACTTCTTGAATCACGATAATGCATATATTCCCTCTTAGTTACGTCTTAAAGATTTTAATAATAACTTGTTGCGTCTTGAAAATACTGATATGTAGCTGCTTCTTTAAGTATACAAATCATCCATTCGGTAGTTTTCGTAAATATCTTCATTTAATTACTGATTATCTGTTTATCAGTTGCGTTAATCTTCCTTGAAGTTTATCATTTATTTTCAGTATTCTTCCTTATTCCATGTGATATATAATAAATCCTTATTTTACTATAATAATTTTCTTGCGTGATTCCTAAGTAAATTTTCTTGCGTGATTTTTAAGTAAATTTTCTTGCGTGGTTCCCGAAGTCGATTTTCTTGCGTGGTTCCCGAAGTCGATTTTCTTGCGTGATTCCCGAAGTCGATTTTCTTGCGTGATTCCCGAAGTCGATTTTCTTGCGTGATTCCCGAAGTCGATTTTCTTGCGTGATTCCCGAAGTCAATTTTCTTGCGTGGTTCCCGAAGTTAATTTTCTTAGGTGATTCCCGAAGTTAATTTTCTTAGGTGATTCCCGAAGTTAATTTTCTTACGTGTTTTTTTTTCTT
>NC_069487.1:17104024-17204024 GCF_026875155.1 Cherax quadricarinatus | reverse complement strand
CTAAAATTTGTGTATGCAATAATTTCGCAAAAATCATTCTTAACCTAACGGAAAAAAATATATTTCATTGTGTTTGTTATTAAATTATTGTAAACTTATCTAAAATATAATTAGTTGGATTATTCTAAATTAAATTGAGCTGGTTGTAATAAGGTTAGGTAAGTTTTCTAAGATTCTTTTTGTACAAAATTAATAATTTTTACATTAACATAAATGAAAAGATGTCTTTAAACGTAAGAGAAAATTTAGAAAGGACGACTTAATTTTAAATGAGTTCTTGCTAATTGACCAATTTTCCCTATTCGGCACGACACACACACATACATATATATATATGTATATATATTATATATATATATATATATATATATATATATATATATATATATATATATATATATATATATATATATATATATATATTGCACAATGAATATTAAATAACACAGGAAGGTTAAATATTAAATAATTTCTGAGATGAAAAGATTATGACTCTTTACTTGATCTGTTTTGTTAGTTAATGGTTGTCAAAGTCACTTGCCGATTGTGTGTACTCATCTAATTGTGGTTGCAGGGGTCGAGACTCGGCTCCTGGCCCCGCCTCTTCACTGATCGCTAACGTGATCGCTGTGCGTGTGCGTGCGCGCGCCCGTTCGTGTATATGTTTACTCTCCTAATGTGCGTGTGCTTGTGTGTGCGTACGTACTCGCTTATTTGTGGTTGCAGGGGTCGATTCACAGCTCCTGGCCCCGGCCCTTCACTGATCGCTGCTTAGTCCTCTCTCTCCCTGCTCCGTGAGCTCGATCATGCCTCGTCTTAAAGCTATGTATGGTTCCTGCCTCCACTACGTCACTTGCCAGACTATTCCACTTCCTGACAACTCTATGGCTGAAAAAAATATTTCTTCATATCTCTTTGATTTATCTGGGTCTTCAACTTCCAATTGTGACCCTTTGTTTCTGTGACCCATCTCTGGAACATCCTGTCTCTGTCCACCTTGCCAATTCCTCGCAATATTTTGTACGTCGTTATCATGTCTCCCCTAACCCTCCTGTCCTTCAGTGTCGTCAGGCCGATTTCCCTTAACCTTTCTTCGTAAGACAATCCCCATAGCTCTGGAACTAGTCTTGTTGCAAACCTTTGCACTTCCTCTAATTTCTTGACGTGCTTGACCAGGTGTGGGTTCCAAACTGGTGCTGCATACTCCAGTATGGGCTTGACATACACGGTGTACAGTGGCCTTTGGGTGTATGTGTGTGTATATATCTGGACTGTATTGCATAATTTGGTGACACGAGAGGAGAACAGTTATCAGCTTAACACTTAGTCTGAACGAAAAGAATACAATTATTTTTTCAATATTCTTGTAAGCACGGGGGAGCGCTAAATCCGTAGGGATTGTCCAGAGACTGTGGGGGAGGGGGAAACTGAAATGTATTCAGACTCAATTCAGGGAACTGGAGCACAGATCCAATTCTCTAGATCGACAGCCCCTCTCCAGCGTCAAGGAACCTCCTTTGAAGGGTTGTCTCCTTAAGGAAGGTTCCTTGACGCTGGTGAGGGGCTCTTGATCTAGGGAAATGGATCTGTGCTCCAGTTCCCTGAATTAAGCCTGAATACCTTCCATCCACTCCCCCCCACAGGCGCTTTTTAATCTTACGGATTTAGCGCTTCCCCATGATTATAATTGAGGTGTTGTGTTTGGTTGTGACTTGACTACCTGACTCCAGTTTCCATCACCTTAACTACCTGACTCCAGTTTCTATCACCTTAACTACCTGACTCCAGTTTCTATCACCTTAACTACCTGACTCCAATTTCCATCACCTTAACCAACTGACTCCAGTTTCTATCACCTTAACCAACTGACTCCAGTTTCCATCACCTTAACCAACTGACTCCAGTTTCTATCACCTTAACCAACTGACTCCAGTTTCCATCACCTTAACCAACTGACTCCAGTTTCCATCACCTTAACCAACTGACTCCATTTTGTATCACCTTAACCAACTGACTCCATTTTGTATCACCTTAACCAACTGACTCCAGTTTCTGTCACCTTAACCAACTGACTCCAGTTTCCATCACCTTAACCAACTGACTCCATTTTGTATCACCTTAACCAACTGACTCCAGTTTGTCACCTTAACCACCTGACTCCAGTTTCCATCACCTTAACCACCTTACCCGTGTTAACCCTGAGCTCAGGAGTAGACCCTTGAAGGAGGCTCCTTGATGCTAGCGAGGAGTTCTTGATCTCAGGAATAGCACCTGTGCTCCAGTTTCTTTAATGGAGTCCAAATGCCTTCAATCCCTCCCCCTCCCCGGGGGGGGCTGTTTTGAGCCCCTGCGGGTTTAGCGCCCCCCCCCCCCCATAAACGTAATAATTCTCCCCGTCAGAAATAAACTGAAAACAACAATGGCGTCTTTAACTAATTTTAATTCACATAAGTTTATTTCGTGGTTGGCAGTGATAACAGGAGTCAGATAATTTAATATTCAGTGCGCACTATTTCAGAATTTTTAATGGCTTCAAAGAGTAAGTTATAATGTATTATGACTATTATGGCGTCAGTTACCATTTTATTGGTTCTCATTGAGAGTAGGTTATGACGTCATGGCTTTATTATCCAGTCACATTTTAAAGTTATACTTAATGGACCTTTACAAGAAAATACAAAGGGATTGTTTATGGTTCCATAGTACAGTATCAACCATATATAATGAGTGTTGAATTAAATAGTGCTATCTTGTCTTATTGATCCTGTCTTATTGATCCTGTCGTATTGATCCTGTCTTATTGATCCTGACTTATTGATCTTGTCTTACTGATTCTGTCTTGTGCATAAAACACTGCCCAACAATTAACAACTAAGTTTATAGCAGAGTTGGAAAATAAATTTTCCCAAAATATTTACGTAAGTGCATTTTTATATATATATATATATATATATATATATATATATATATATATATATATATATATATATGTCGTGCCGAATAGGCAGAACTTGCCATCTTGGCTTAAATAGCAACGCTCATCTTGCCATATAGGGCAAGTCAAAATTTGTGTATGCAATAATTTCGCCAAAATCATTCTGAACCAAACGAAAAAAATATATTTCACTGTGTTTGTTTAGTATTAAATTATTGTAAACAAATTTAAAATATATTTAGTTGGGTTAGGCTAAAATAAATTTTTCTTGTTATAATAAGGTTAGGTAAGTTTTCTAAGTTCCTTTCGGTGCAAAATTATAAATTTTTACATCAACATTAATGAAAAAAATATATTTTTAAACGTATAAGAGAAAATTTTAGAAAGAACTTAATTTTAAATGAGTTCTTGCTAATTGACCAGTTTTACATATTCGGCACGACATTATATATATATATATATATATATATATATATATATATATATATATATATATATATATATATATATATATATATATATATATATATATATATATATATATATAGGACAGTAACCGAAGCAGTACCTGAAGCAATATCTGGACCAATACTTAGTTCTGTTTGTAACTGAAGCAGTATCCTAAGCATTTCCTGAAGTATTTCCTGACACAATACCTGTTGCAGCTTATTACAGTGGTAGACCGATGTTCCTTTCTCCGGAGCTTCACACTTTGTATACGTTGATAGAAGAATACTTTGATACAGTGTATTGCGTTTCCTGGCATCCTTGCTAACTACTGCTTGTGGGAGAAGGTAAGGGAGGGGTGGGAGGGATGACACGAGAGGGAAGAGAGAGGGTAGTGGGTGGAAGTGGCAGGGTGAGTGGTTGAAGAGTGGGCAGTGAGGAGATGGTGGTAGGGTGGAGGGAGGTTTGTGGGAGGGATGCGAAAAGAGTAGGAAAAAGGGAAGAAGTGACAGGGTAGAAGATGGAAAAAAGAGAGAGAGAGAGAGAGAGAGAGAGAGAGAGAGAGAGAGAGGAGAGAGAGAGAGAGAGAGAGAGAGAGAGAGAGAGAGAGAGAGAGAGTTACAAAGTAAGAGGTGGGAGCCGTGACAATATGCAGACATTATTGAAGGTGTGGAAGGTCAACACGACCAGCCGTAGGGTCCCTGTGGTCAATATTGCCTCCACTGTGATCTACTGTGGTTAAAGCTGATTGATGGTTCTGTATTTATGCATGTGACTGCAAGATGTGAGTGTGGATAAATGACCATAACATGTGGCTAAGTACATTTGGAACACGAGGTTATTTACACATGTAACTGAAATATGAGGGAATACTTAAATATGAATCATGTATGCAAATATGATGCATTCCTATATGCACTCATGTTTAAGTCACATATCAATATTCCCACATATTCCAGTTACAGTCAGGGTATTTTACCTTTGTGTTATTTATATTTAAACTGCTATTGTGACATAGTTCTCTAACATTTGGATATGTAATTAAATTATCCTGGAACATATGCGTATGTTGACATGTGAGTATGTAGACAAATTGTCCTGCAATATTTAGTTATGTACACACACATATCTCTTCAACACATTATTATGTGAATATCAAAATGGTATACGATACCTACAAGTTGGTAAGTTAGATACATAGGCAACATTTAGGCATCTTTATTCCGAAACGTTTCGCCTACGTTTCAGTCGGGTACAGAAAGTAGGCAGGAACAGTAGAGATATGAAGACGGTGTAGTTAGTCCATCACCCTACATTATTATGTAGACACATAACTCCAAACCTAGACACAGGCATATTTTTCTTGGCTATGTGAGTGTTATTCAATGGACTGTTAAAATCAGACAGGATAAGGATAGCCATCCCTTGTCTTCACAGACTGTCAGAAGGTTTTCGACATTGCTTTGCCAGGTTCTTACAAACAAGAGGTGTCATTTAGAAGAATATCTGAAAGAGAAATAGAGGTTATTTATTAGGCTGAGCAAAAGTATCAAGCAGATACCTCCAAGAATTAAATTTGGGACCCAGAGCTAAGGAGACGAGTCTCGTTTATCTATAGGAAAGACGCGTCAGACAAGATATGGTCAGAGCTTACATGAGTCTCATGCATTGTAACAGCCGACAAGAACTTATTATTTGTAAAGAGGATAAGAAAAAGGTCACACACACATGGATGTTGAACACCTAAATGTCAAGAATGTTAGGAAATGTTTATAGTGTAATAGCTGTAAACACTTGGCATGACCAAGATGATAATGCATTGGAAAAAAAATATTCCCTGAAGTAATGCTCGGTTAGTACACAAAAATA
Source organism: Cherax quadricarinatus (assembly GCF_026875155.1). Lineage (NCBI taxonomy): Eukaryota > Metazoa > Arthropoda > Malacostraca > Decapoda > Parastacidae > Cherax > Cherax quadricarinatus. The sequence continues at coordinate 17,198,773 of NC_069487.1, read as the reverse complement.
CATAGACCCACATGTATACAGTAATGTATCAAGAACTCTGCCCTAGACCTAATAATTCATCAGTAAGTTTTAAAAATATATCACGTGCTTTTGATATGTAATGGACATGGAGTCTGGACACAGGAGTAGTCCCACAGTCATCAAAAATCTTTGTGGCTTTAGTGTTATGTCAGGCGGTGAGGCAAATGTGCAACATCTGGGTATCTTTATTGTAGACGTTCCGCCATCCTGGAGTTTACCTGGAGTTTACCTGGAGAGAGTTCCGGGGGTCAACGCCCCCGCGGCCCGGTCTGTGACCAGGCCTCCTGGTGGATCAGAGCCTGATCAACCAGGCTGTTGCTGCTGGCTGCACGCAAACCAACGTACGAGCCACAGCCCGGCTGATCAGGAACTGACTTTAGGTGCTTGTCCAGTGCCAGCTTGAAGACTGCCAGGGGTCTGTTGGTAATCCCCCTTATGTGTGCTGGGAGGCAGTTGAACAGTCTCGGGCCCCTGACACTTATTGTATGGTCTCTTAACGTGCTAGTGACACCCCTGCTTTTCATTGGAAGGATGGTGCATCGTCTGCCAAGCATCCAGTGACTTTATCAATACAGATTCAATGAATGTAGATGAATTGTTCAGAGAATCGACAAGTTGATAAATTAGACATATGTGCAACATTTGGGTATCTTTAATTAAAGATACCCAAATGTTGCACATGTGTCTAATTTAACAAATTCAAGGACATGAGTGGAAGACAGAAGAACTATAAACAAAAGATGAGGCAATCAGTCTCTCAGCCTTGGAGTTTGTATGAAGAGCGCCGTAGTCTTGATTCTGGAGCACAGGCAAGAAGGCTGGTGCTTATATACTGGCGCCAGGTGGAAAGGGACGTATAGCAGACGAGGGCATAGTCACTGGTAGACGGGATTCCCCAGTGGAAGTAGGTCATACCCAAAGGATTGGTTAGTGGTAGTGGTAGTAGTAGTACACTGAGTTTGAGGAAGCAACAATGGTAAACACATGGATTAACTTCAGTTGCATAATCCAGGAAAATACTGGTTTAGGGCAAGTTGGTCTGCCTCTTGCAATTTCTGAACCATTGCGACATGGTCTTGGTTGCAGTGAAAGACAAATAAAATGCAGATGCAGTGTACGCAGAGTTCGCATAAACCTTCGACAAGTGTCATCATGGTATTAGAGACCGCAAATTGCTTGCAATAGAAGACAAATTTCTAACTTTTTAGCAGATGGGACACAAAGGGTAATAGTGAAGACAGTAAAATTTGAAGATGTCACAGAGAAATTCTCTGTTCCTAATAGCAGAGTACTACTCCAGCTCTAGTTCTCATTTTCACTTGCATATACAGCACAGAAAGAGATTTAAGTCATACCACCATTTCATTCTTTGCAGACGATAATAGAATTTGTAAGAGAGTGAGATCCACTGAAATCATTCCCGTTGCAATGTATAATGGATGACTTTTCCAAGCATTAATGATAGCTATTTTTTCTGGTTTAGAGGCCTTCACCAGGCGCTTGTGACACGCTGGAAGGTCTGTCCACGCAATGGATCATTGCCCAGGAAAATCCGGGAGTTGCTTTCACCACGATGGCTCGCCTTGGCTCTGGTCTGAGTCTACCGTCTCTTTGCATGCTCAGACAGGCATACCTGGAAACCTGGAGAGGGTTTCGGGGATCAACGCCCCCCCGCGGCACTCTCTGAGACCAGGCTTGTGGACACTTTACCATTCTATATTTCTCTTTATTTCATTCACTTTGTCTATTTCTCCTTATTACCATATACGTTTAGTTTTTATACCCAGCCTCACACGCGACATGCCCATTGCTCACTATAGCTAAAAGGAGATAGTTAAAGAGAGCTGAGGGTAAATTCTGAAGTCAAAAGAAAACGAGTCAAACGTTAAAAGGAGATAATTAAAGTTAGGGTGTGTATTTAAATATAAAACAGAGTAGAAGGGGAAGATGGTTTGTAAGGAGTGTGTCTAAATTTAAAATGAAGGGGGAACTAATGTTAAAAATGAGACAAAGTAGATGGAGTGTCTCTAAAGTTATGAGGTGGTAACTAAAATTAAAAGCGAGTAACTTAAAAAAAAAGGTTCCTATGAATAGTGCATAATGTGTTTTTAAAGTTAAAATGAGGTAATTAAAGTTAGTACGAGAATGAAGCTAAAGTTAGTAGAGGGTGAGTGTGAAGTTGTTAGCAGGTGACTCCAAATTAGCAGGAGGTGATTTGAAAATTGGTAGAGGGTGATTTTCGGAATTAGTTAGGCAGGATGAATTTGCAGAGACATAAAGAAACTGACGAATTTTTTAGAGGTAGGTAAGGTTTGTCAGGACACAGGTAAAGTGTTTCCTGACGCTGGTCTTAGATGATGAACCGCCGTTGGAGCTTTTGGTCATCTGATCGAGACCTTTAGCTGGCTTACGGGTTCACCCCTTTAAAAATTATGGTCATAGTTATAATCATTTTATAATTAAATTATTAGAGTTGAGTTATAATTTAGGAGTGGGATTCAGTGGCAGCTTAAAGGATTGTAGAAATGAGTGGAAGGATGATTAATGAGTGGATTAATGAGTAGAAGGATGATTAATGAGTGGAAGGGTGATTAACGAGTGGAAGGGTGATTAACGAGTGGAAGGATGATTAGTGAGTGGAAGGATGATTAGTGAGTGGAAGGATGATTAGTGAGTGGAAGGATGATTAGTGAGTGGGCGATTAATGAGTGGAAGGGTGATTAATGAGTGGAAGGGTGATTAATGAGTGGAAGGGTGATTAATGAGTGGAAGGATGATTAATGAGTGGAAGGGTGATTAATGAGTGGAAGGGTGATTAATGAGTGGAAGGGTGATTAATGAGTGGAAGGATGATTAATGAGTGGAAGGGTGATTAATGAGTGGATTAATGAGTAGAAGGATGATTAATGAGTGGAAGGGTGATTAATGAGTGGAAGGGTGATTAATGAGTGGAAGGATGATTAATGAGTGGAAGGTGATTAATGAGTGGATTAATGAGTAGAAGGATGATTAATGAGTGGAAGGGTGATTAATGAGTGGAAGGATGATTAATGAGTGGAAGGGTGATTAATGAGTGGAAGGGTGATGAGTGGATTAATGAGTAGAAGGATGATTAATGAGTGGAAGGGTGATTAATGAGTGGAAGGGTGATTAATGAGTGGAAGGGTGATTAATGAGTGGAAGGGTGATTAATGAGTGGAAGGGTGACTAATGAGTGGAAGGATGATTAATGAGTGGAAGGGTGATTAATGAGTGGATTAATGAATAGAAGGATGATTAATGAGTGGAAGGGTGATTAATGAATGGAAGGATGATTAGTGAGTGGAAGGGTGATTAATGAGTGGAAGAATGATTAATGAGTGGAAGGATGATTAATGAGTGGAAGGGTGATTAATGAGTGGATTAATGAGTAGAAGGATGATTAATGAGTGGAAGGATGATTAATGAGTGGAAGGGTGATTAATGAGTGGAAGGGTGATGAGTGGATTAATGAGTAGAAGGATGATTAATGAGTGGAAGGGTGATTAATGAGTGGAAGGGTGATTAATGAGTGGATTAATGAGTAGAAGGATGATTAATGAGTGGAAGGATGATTAATGAGTAGAAGGGTGATTAATGAGTGGAAGGGTGATTAATGAGTGGATTAATGAGTAGAAGGATGATTAATGAGTGGAAGGGTGATTAATGAGTGGAAGGATGATTAGTGAGTGGAAGGGTGATTAATGAGTGGAAGGATGATTAATGAGTGGAAGGATGATTAATGAGTGGAAGGGTGATTAATGAGTGGATTAATGAGTAGAAGGATGATTAATGAGTGGAAGGGTGATTAATGAGTGGAAGGATGATTAATGAGTGGAAGGGTGATTAATGAGTGGATTAATGAGTTGAAGGATGATTAATGAGTGGAAGGGTGATTAATGAGTGGAAGGGTGATTAATGAGTGGAAGGGTGATTAATGAGTGGAAGGGTGATTAATGAGTGGAAGGGTGATTAATGAGTGGAAGGGTGATTAATGAGTGGATTAATGAGTAGAAGGATGATTAATGAGTGGAAGGGTGATTAATGAGTGGAAGGATGATTAGTGAGTGGGTGATTGAGTGGAAGGGTGATTAATAATTGGAAGGGTGATTAATGAGTGGAAGGGTGGTTAATGAGTGGAAGGATGATTAGTGATTGGGTGATTAATGAGTGGAAGGGTGATTAATGTGTAGATTAATGAGTAGAAGGATGATTAATGAGTGGGTGATTAATGAGTGGAAGGGTGATTAATGAGTGGAAGGGTGATTAATGAGTGGAAGGATGATTAGTGAGTGGGCGATTAATGAGTGGAAGGGTGATTAATGAGTGGAAGGGTGATTAATGAGTGGAAGGATGATTAATGAGTGGAAGGATGATTAGTGATTGGGTGATTAATGAGTGGAAGGGTGATTAATGAGTGGAAGGGTGATTAATGAGTGGAAGGATGATTAATGAGTGGAAGGGTGATTAATGAGTGGAAGGTTGATTAATGAGTGGAAGGGTGATTAATGAGTGGAAGGATGATTCAGTGGAAGGGTGATTAATGAGTGGAAAAGTGATTAATGAGTTGAAGGATGATTAATGAGTGGAAGTGTGATTAATGAGTGGATGGGTGATTAATGAGTGGAAGGGTGATTAATGATTGGAAGGGTGATTAATGAGTGGAAGGATGATTAATGAGTGGAAGGATGATTAGTGAGTGGGTGATTGAGTGGAAGGGTGATTAATAATTGGAAGGGTGATTAATGAGTGGAAGGGTGGTTAATGAGTGGAAGGGTGATTAATGATTGGAAGGGTGATTAATGAGTGGAAGGATGATTAATGAGTGGATGATTAATGAGTGGAAGGGTGATTATTGAGTGGAAAAATGATTAATGAGTGGAAGGATGATTAACGAGTGGAAGGATGATTAACGAGTGAAAGGATGATTAACGAGTGGAAGGGTGATTAATGAGTGGAAGGGTGATTAATGAGTGGAAGGGTGATTAATGAGTGGAAGGGTGATTAATGAGTGGAAGGGAGATTAATGAGTAGAGGATGATTAATGACTGGAAGGATGATTAGTGACTGGAAGGATGATTAATGAGTGGGTGATTAATGAATGGGTGATTAGTGAGTGTAAGGGTGATTAATGGCTGGAAGGATGAGTAATGGCTTGAAGGATGATTAATGGCTTGAAGGATGATTAATGACTGGAAGGATGATTAATGACTGGAAAGGTGATTAAAGGGTGGGGTGCAGGTCGCTGGCAGGGTGACTGGTGTGCTGGACGGTGGCAGGGTGACTGGTCCGCTGGACGGTGGCAGGGTGGCTGGTGTGCTGGACGGTGGCAGGGTGGCTGGTGTGCTGAACGGTGGCTTGTGTGCTGGACGGTGGCAGGGTGGCTGGTGTGCTGGACGGTAGCAGGGTGGCTGGTGTGCTGAACGGTAGCAGGGTGGCTGGTGTTCTGGACGGTGGCAGGGTGGCTGGTGTGCTGGACGGTGGCAGGGTGGCTGGTGTGCTGGACGGTGGCAGGGTGGTTGGTGTGCTGGACGGTAGCAGGGTGGCTGGTGTGCTGGACGGTGGCAGGGTGGCTGATGTGCTGGACGGTGGCAGGGTGGCTGGTGTGCTGGACGGTGGCAGGGTGGCTGATGTGCTGGACGGTGGCAGGGTGGCTGGTGTGCTGAACGGTGGCATGGTGGCTTGTGTGCTGGACGGTGGCAGGGTGGCTGGTGTGCTGGACGGTGGCAGGGTGGCTGGTGCGCTGGACGGTGGCAGGGTGACTGGTGTGCTGGACGGTGGCAGGGTGTCTGGTGTGCTGGACGGTCGCAGGGTGGCTGGTGTGCTGGACGGTGGCTGGTGTGCTGGACGGTGGCAGGGTGGCTGGTGTGCTGAACTGTGGCAGGGTGGCTGGTGTGCTGGACGGTGGCAGGGTGGCTGGTGTGCTGGACGGTGGCAGGGTGACTGGTGTGCTGGACGGTGGCAGGGTGGCTGGTGTGCTGGACGGTGGCAGGGTGGCTGGTGTGCTGGACGGTGGCAGGATGGCTGGTGTGCTGGACGGTGGCACGGTGGCTGGTGTGCTGGACGGTGGCAGGGTGGCTGGTGTGCTGGACGGTGGCAGGGTGGCTGGTGTGCTGGACGGTGGCAGGGTGGCTGGTGTGCTGGACTGTGGCAGAGTGGCTGGTGTGCTGGACGGTGGCAGGGTGGCTGGTGCCCTGGACGGTGGCAGGGTGACTGGTGTGCTGGACGGTGGCAAGGTGTCTGGTGTGCTGGACGGTGGCAGGGTGGCTGGTGTGCTGGACGGTGGCAGGGTGACCGGTGTGCTGGACGGTGGCAGGGTGACTGGTGTGCTGGACGGTGGCAGGGTGGCTGGTGTGCTGGACGGTGGCTGGTGTGCTGGACGGTGGCAGGGAGGCTGATGTGCTGGACGGTGGCAGGGTGACTGGTGTGCTGGACGGTGGCAGGGTGGCTGGTGTGCTGGACCGTGGCAGGGTGGCTGGTGTGCTGGACGGTGGCAGGGTGGCTGGTGTGCTGGACGGTGGCACGGTGGCTGGTGTGCTGGACGGTGGCAGGGTGGCTTGTGTGCTGAACGGTGGCAGGGTGGCTGGTGTGCTGGACGGTGGCACGGTGGCTGGTGTGCTGGACGGTGGCAGGGTGGCTTGTGTGCTGAACGGTGGCAGGGTGGCTGGTTGGGAAGGGTGTCAATAAAGGCTAAGGAAGGGTAAGAAAGAGAGGAACAAGTTTGAAAGAGATTGAATTTACCAAAGAAGCAGTAATATGATGATGATGATGATGATAATAATAATAATAATAATAATAATAATAATAATAATAATAATATAATGTATCCGGGTGAATTGGCAAAGGAGCGAGTTTGACCTGAGTAAGAAAATTGTGGAGTGAAATGTAGAAATGAAAATAGGAGGTATCCAGTCACTTCCGTTCCAGAGAATGGAATGAAAGTGATGGTTAGATATAGGACAAAGCCGTGTGTGTGTGTGTGTGTGTGTGTGTGTGTGTGTGTGTGTGTGTGTGTGTGTGTGTGTGTGTGTGGTGTGTGTGTGTGTGTGTGTGTGTGTGTGTTTTGGGAAAGCAACAATGTGTTTATATTTTGCTGGTTACTTTTCACATCTAATGGAGGGGCAGGTATATATGACAGATCATGGTGGGTGGGTCGTGGAGAGTAGGTAGTGATTATTGTTGTAGTGGTGGTAGACAGTGGAGTCGGGAGGGAGGGGTCGGCAGTGGTAGTTATGGTGGTGGTGGAGGTAGTGGTGATAGTAGGGGATAATGAAAGTGGTGGTGCTGTGGGAGGTGATTTTTGTAGCGGCGATGGCAGTGACAATTTTGGAGGTGGTGGGTATAGTGGTAGTTGTTGTAGTAACTGATGACGGTAGTAGTTGTGTGGGGGCTGGTGGAAGAGGACGAATCGTTGGTGGGACTCGGCTGATTGTGGGAGGACCGTGGGCGGTGAAGAGGTTGTGGGGGGATGATAACCAGAGAGGCTGATAGAGAGAAAAAAAAATGAAGGTAATAAAAACAGAATAAATGAAATAGAGACAAAAAGTAGAGGCGTGCCCATTAGTAACAAGCCGGCTGACACACACACTCACCAAGGCAAGTTATAGCAAAGAAAACGACCCCTGGATTTACCCAGATTGGTAGACATAGTGTAGAGAGACGTTCCAGCAAACCACCAGCTCTAACTGGGGTTCCAACCTTTCAAAGAGAGCGAGCCATAGCGCATTACAACTCCCTTCGTAAGGAAGTGGCTCGGTAGGTGGAACATAAGGTGCCCAGGTGGCCTGGTGGCTAAAGCTCCCGCTTCACACACGGAGGGCCCGGGTTCGATTCCCGGCGGGTGGAAACATTTCGACACGTTTCCTTACACCTGTTGTCCTGTTTACCTAGCAGCAAATAGGTACCTGGGTGTTAGTCGACTGGTGTGGGTCGCATCCTGGGGGACAAGATTAATTAAGGACCCCAATGGAAATAAGTTAGACAGTCCTCGATGACGCACTGACTTTCTTGGGTTATCCTGGGTGGCTAACCCTCCGGGGTTAAAAATCCGAACGAAATCTCTCTCTCTCATACCCCTCTTAAGATGAAATTTCTTGAGTTAGTCAACTAAGTTCTTGAGCAGACGAGCTGTGGTACGTATACTGAGCTGCATTCGGCATACACCAGCAGCCTGGTAGATGAAGTCATCAACCAGAAAGCCTAGTCTTGAAGGCCACGGGGGCGGTGACCAGTGGGATCGTCTTCTGGTAATTTTCAGTCCTCTTGCTGAAGCACGTCATGGCTCCTTAAGAGACAACTTTGCCTTTCAGTATGTAAATACTGAGATGCATTTACTCCTATGGTCAATGGCTCTTTTCTTCTCATATTGCCCTTCATTACTTTCTTCTGTCTAATGAGTAAAATCTTCTCTCCCTACCACAATCTTTACTTTTTTCTCTTTCCTAGTATATCTTGCTTCCCTTACCAATTTAGTCTCTATTATCTCCTCCCTAGTGTGTTCCAGCCTCTCTCCTTTGGTCATCCTTCCTATTCTCTCCTGCCTAGTGTGTTCCAGCATCCCTCTCCAAAAAATCTGCTCCATTGACTCCTTAGTGCGTCCCAGCGTCCATTTACATCCACAACCTCCCTTATTGTCTGCCAGAATCAGACTGGAATACCGCCACCTGTGGCTGATGAATGCAATTACTGGAGGTTAACTTCCCAACACCAGTTATGCCGTATGTAAGACATAGTTGAATGTCTAGTTGTTAGTGACTTCAAGACTGCTGGAATTGTTGTACTTGAAACTGTGTAAATACATGAACTCTAGCGTGTCCGAGGATACTGTGTTAAACCAGGAATTAAGCAGCACAAGTTAGCAGCCCAATGATGTCTCAGGTGAATGTGAATGTATACTGTGCACCTACACACACACACACAAATTATATATATATATATATATATATATATATATATATATATATATATATATATATATATATATATATATATATATGTTGTGCCGAATATGTAAAACTGGTCAATTAGCAAGAACTCATTTAAAATTAAGTCCTTTCTGAAATTTTCTCTTATACGTTTAAAGATATATTTTTTTTCATTAATGTTAATGTAAAATTTTTTAATTTTGCACCAAAAGAATCTTTGAAAACTTACCTAACCTTATTATAACAAGCGCAATTTATTTTAGCCTAACCCAACTAAATATATATTAGATTTGTTTACAATAATTTAATACTAAACAAACTCAGTGAAACATTTTTTTCGTTACGTTCAGAATGATTTTGGCGAAATTATTGCATACACAAATTTTCACTTGTCCTATATGGCAAGATGAGCGTTGCTATTTAAGCCAAGATCGCAAGTTCTGCCTATTCGGCACGACATTATATATATATATATATATATATATATATATATATATATATATATATATATATATATATATATATATATAATCACACTGGCCGATTCCCACCAAGGCAGGGTGGCCCGAAAAAGAAAAACTTTCACAATCATTCACTCCATCACTGTCTTGCCAGAAGGGTGCTTTACACTACAGTTTTTAAACTGCAACATTAACACCCCTCCTTCAGAGTGCAGGCACTGTACTTCCAATCTCCAGGACTCAAGTCCGGCCTGCCGGTTTCCCTGAACCCCTTCATAAATGTTACTTTGCTCACACTCCAACAGCACGTCAAGTATTAAAAACTATTTGTCTCCATTCACTCCTTTCAAACACGCTCACGCATGCCTGCTGGAAGTCCAAGCCCCTCGCACACAAAACCTCCTTTACCCCTGTTGCGAATAAGAAATTTTTTTAAAGAACTTCAGAAACTGGCCTGTTACCATTTATTTCTTATGCAACAAGATTTTTGGATCCGAGTTATTTTTTAGAGTCTAGGGGAAATAATTTCAACTGGGAAACTCCATAGAATAATATTCAAATTTATTAAAGTATTTAAATACAATACTTTATCTTCTCTTTGTAGTTAATGTAACTTAATACTTTGTACAATAAATTTACCATATACATTTAGTTCAAAATCATGGAAATGTCACATTAATAAGGAAGTTTAATTATTCTTCCTGTAATTCAGTCTTCAATAACATTTACGTCTTTGTCTTAACAAGACTGTAAACTCAAAATACAAAAGGTACAAGATTTAACAAGACCTTTGAATCTGGGTGTAAAGTATCTCTATGGAGTACTGAACTGACCAAGAATATAAATATCAATTAGGAACAAAGTGAGTCAGCTCTTGAGTCCAATTCTCAAAACCAATATACGATCAGTTATCAGGGCTAGAGCAGGGAGCAGACTGACTACTTGCCAGTCTGTTGACGCGTCGTCAGGTTGGATCACCTGACCCAACGTCAGTCAGCCGGATATAAACAATTGAACAATTCACCGGAAGGAAGAAATCCTACCTAACAATAATACTAAAATAATAGTGATAATACTAAAATAATAGTGATAATAACAAAATAGTGATAACGATAATACCATGGTATTTTTCATATATTAACAGATAATAATATAACGCCGAAAGTCTCTATTTTAGCTATAAACGGGGACTTTCACGCTATAATATTAAGTGATGAACATATTCTCTTACAACAGTTAAATAACACAGGATGACCAATTTCGAAGATATAACAACCCCCTCCCTCCAACCTTTCCTAGGCCGATTCCTACCCCGCCTTCCTTCCACTACAGACTGATACACACTTGAAGTCATTCTGTTTCGCTCCATTCTCTCTACATGTCCAAACCACCTCAACAACCCTTCCTCAGCCCTCTAGACAACAGTTTTGGTAATCCCGCACCTCCTCCTAACTTCCAAACTACGAATTCTCTGCATTATATTCACACTACACATTGTCCTCAGACATGACATCTCCACTGCCTCCAGCCTTCTCCTCGCTGCAACATTCATCACCCATTCTTCACACCCATATAAGAGCATTGGTAAAACTATACTCTCATACATTCCCCTCTTTGCCTCCAAGGACAAAGTTCTTTGTCTCCACAGACTCCTAAGTGCACCACTCACCCTTTTCCCCTCATCAATTCTATGATTCACCTCATCTTTCATAGACCCATCCGCTGACACGTCCACTCCAAAATTTCTGAATACATTCACCTCCTCCATACCCTCTCCCTCCAATCTGATATCCAATCTTTCATCACCTAATCTTTTTGTTATCCTCATAACCTTACTCTTTCCTGTGTTCACTTTTAATTTTCTTCTTTTGCATACCCTACCAAATTCATCCACCAATCTCTGCAACTTCTCTTCAGAATCTCCCAAGAGCACAGTGTCATCAGCAAAGAGCAACTGTGACAACTCCCACTTTATGTGTGATTCTTTATCTTTTAACTTCACGCCTCTTGCCAAGACCCTCGCATTTACTTCTCTTACAACCCCATCTATAAATATATTAAACAACCACGGTGACATCACACATCCTTGTCTAGGGCCTACTTTTACTGGGAAATAATTTCCCTCTTTCCCACATACTCTAACTTGAGCCTTACTATCCTCGTAAAAACTCTTCACTGCTTTCAGTAACCTCCTACACCGTACACCTGCAACATCTACCACATTGCCCCCCTATCCACCCTGTCATACGCCTTTTCCAAATCCATAAATGCCACAAAGTCTTCTTTAGCCTTATCCAAATACTGTTCACTTATGTGTTTCACTGTAAACACCTGGTCCATACACCCCTACCTTTCCTAAAGCCTCCTTGTTCATCTGCTATCCTATTCTCCGTCTTACTCTTAATTCTCTCAATAATAACTCTACCATACACTTTGCCAGGTACACTCAACAAACTTATCCCTCTATAATTTTTGCACTCTTTTGTCCCCTTTGCCTTTATACACAGGAACTATGCACGCTCTCTGCCAATCCCTAGGTACCTTACCCTCTTCCATACATTTATTAAATAATTGCACCAACCACTCCAAAACTATATCCCCACCTGCTTTTAACATTTCTATCTTTATCCCATCAATCCCGGCTGCCTTACCCCCTTTCATTTTACCTACTGTCTCACGAACTTCCCCCACACTCACAACTGGCTCTTCCTCACTCCTACCAGATGTTATTCCTCCTTGCCCTATACACGAAATCACAGCTTCCCTGTCTACATCAACATTTAACAATTCCTCAAAATATTCCCTCCATCTTCCCAATACCTCTAACTCTCCATTTAATAACTCTCCTCCCCTATTTTTAACTGACAAATCCATTTTTTCTCTAGGCTTCCTTAACTTGTTAATCTCACTCCAAAACTTTTCTTATTTTCAACAAAATTTGTTGATAACATCTCACCCACTCTCTCATTTGTTCTCTTCTTACATTGCTTTACCACTCTTTTAACCTCTCTCTTTTTCTCCATATACTCTTCCTTCCTTGTATCACTTCTACTTTGCAAAAACTTCTCATTTGCTAACTTTTTCTCCCTTACTCCTCTCTTTACATCATCATTCCACCAATCGCTACTCTTCCCTCCCGCACCCACCTTCCTGTAACCACAAACTTCTGCTAAACACTCTAACACTACATTTTTAAACCTACCCCATACCTCTTCGACCCCATTGCCTATGCTCTCATTAGCCCATCTATCCTCCAATAACTGTATCTTACCCTAACTGCCTCCTCTTTTAGTTTATAAACCTTCACCTCTCTCTTCCCTGATACTTCTATTCTCATTGTATCCCATCTACCTTTTACTTTCAGTGTAGCTACAACTAAAAAGTGATCTGATATATCTGTGGCCCCTCTGTAAACATGTACATCCTGAAGTCTACTCAGCAGTCTTTTATCTACCAATACATAATCCAACAAACTACTGTCATTTCGCCCTACATCATATCTTGTATACTTATTTATCCTCTTTTTCTCAAAATATGTATTACCTATAACTAAACCCCTTTCTATACAAAGTTCAATCAAAGGGCTCCCATTATCATTTACACCTGGCACCCCAAACTTACCTGCCACACCCTCTCTAAAAGCTTCTCCTACTTTAGCATTCAGGTCCCCTACCACAATTACTCTCTCACTTGGTTCAAAGGCCCCTATACATTCACTTAACATCTCCAAAATCTCTCTCTCTCCTCTACATTCCTCTCTTCTCCAGGTGCATACACGCTTATTATGACCCACTTTTCGCATCGAACCTTTACTTTAATCCACATTATTCTTGCATTTACACATTCATATTCTCTTTTCTCCTTCCATAACTGATCCTTCAACATTACTGCTACCCCTTCCTTTGCTCTAACTCTCTCAGAGATACTCCAGATTTAATCCCATTTATTTCCCCCCACCGAAATTCCCCTACCCCCTTCAGCTTTGTTTCGCTTAGGGCCAGGACATCCAACTTCTTTTCATTCATAACATCAGCAATCATCTGTTTCTTGTCATCTGCACTACATCCACGCACATTCAAGCATCCCAGTTTTATGAAGTTTTTCTTCTTCTCTTTTTTAGTAAATGTCTACAGCAGAAGGGGTTACTAGCCCATTGCTCCCGGCATTTTAGCCGCCTCATACGACACACATGGCTTACGGAGGAAAGATTCTTTTCCACTTCCCCATGGACAATAGAAGAAATAAAGAAGAACAAGAGCTATTTAGAAAAAGGAGAAAAACCTAGATGTATGTATATATATATATATATAAAATATATATATATATATATATATATATATATATATATATATATATATATATATATATATTATATATATATATATATATATATATGTGCGTGTCTGTGAAGTGTGACCAAAGTGTAAGTAGGAGTAGCAAGATATCCCTGTTATCTAGCGTGTTTATGAGACAGAAAAAGAAACCAGCATTCCTACCATCATGCAAAACAGTTACAGGTTTCTGTTTCACAGTCATCTGGCAGGACGGTAGTACTTCCCTGGGTGGTTGCTGTTTACCAACCTACTACTAAATATATATATTAAATTACTGCCGAATTGGTTAAACTTTGCGGTTTCGTCTTAAATAGCAACGCTCTTGTTGCCGAATAGGGCAAGCGAAGAACTGTAGGCAATAATTTCGCAAATAACATTTTGAACCTAACGAAAAAAAACATATTCCATTGTGCTTGCTTATTATCAAGTTAATGTAAACTTACCTAAAATATATTTAGTTGGATTAGACTAAATTAAAATGCGCTTCTTATGATAAGGTTAGATATGTTTTTTAAGGTTCTTTAGGCATAAAATTATTACTTTTTACATTAACATAAATGAAAAAAATATCTTTAAACATATAAGATAAAATTGTAGAAAGGACTTAATTTTAAGTGAGTTCTTGTTAATTGACCATTTTTACCTATTCGGCACGACATATAATCATTAATGAAACAGCGGCTGGCCGAGCCTCGATCCTGCGCCACCATGTCCAGCCCCGTGAGCAATCCTGCGAACAACAAGAGCCTAGCGAACTAGACTTGCTTCATGTTGCAGGGACATACGTGGTTATGGTAAGCTCAGAGCAAATTTATCTACTCTCGTTTGAATACCAGCCTCCACGAGCAGTCTGTATATTAATGAAATCATGAAACATGGTGGCGCAGGATCGAGGCTCGGCCAGCCGCAGTTTCATTAATGATTATATGTCGTGCCGAATAGGTAAAATTGGTCAATTAGCAAGAACTCACTTAAAATTAAGTCCTTTCTACAATTTTATCTTATATGTTTAAAGATATTTTTTTCATTTATGTTAATGTCAACATTAATAATTTTGAACCAAAAGAACCTTAAAAACTTATCTAATCTTATTATAACAAGCGCAATTTAGTTTAGCCTAATCCACCTAAATATATTTCAGATAAGTTTACAATAATTTAATAAGCAAACAATTTTTTTGTGAAATTATTGCATGCACAATTTTTCGCTTGCATTATTCGGGAAGAAGAGCATTGCTATTTAAGCCAAAATCGCAAGATTTACCTATTGCGGCTAGGCAGGATTCGATCCTGCGTCACCATGCCGAGCTCTGTGAGAACAGGACAATGTACGCATCCCTCTATCCACTGGATCAACAATTTTCAAACATACATACATATACGTACTCAGAGGCGACTTTGTTGGGTACACCTATACACCAGTAGTTAATACATATATCTAATCGCCCAATCACGCTGCAGCATCTTAATGCCTAAAAGCATGTTGTTATGCAGGCTGAACATCAGAATGGGGAAGAATTGCAATCTAAGTGACTTTTGAATGTGGAATCAATGTTGGTATCAGACGGGATGATCTGAGTATCTCAGAATCTGCTGATCTCTACTGTCACCATTGGAAAAACCCACTAGTGGAAGTAGATCATGCCTACCTGTTAAACAATCTTTGAAGAATTCCCTTCATCAAGTTCCCAAGATGTTGCTGCAGAGAATTATTTTAAGACATGACCTATTTCCACTAGTGGCTCCGCCTACCACTGCTTCACTTCATTAGTCTTCAATATATAAGCCCCTTCTCCGCGCATATATTGTACTTTTATTAAGACTGAACACATGGATTCCAGGCTGAGAGACTGATTGCTTCAAACTCCTCAACTTCCACCGTTCTTCTCCGTAATGGACTGAAGAAGCCACTGGTTAGCGAAACGTTTCCAGAATGGAGATGCCCAAATGTAGCACAAGTGTGTCACTTATCTTGTCGATTTTCTAAATCATTTATACAAACTGTCATGTAAAATATTACGTACTTCCGAGTCATTCCTTTGTACTCACGTACTCTTCTTTTCATGTGCCCTTAATTTCTCTACACGTCACATTTACTCACTTTCATAAAGTATTACTGATAATAACTCATAAAACACTCACGTAGCTACAGTTACTCATGAATTGCATATTTATTTCGTTATATTTGCTCAGAACTGCTTACAAGGCATGACATTGGCTGTGAGGCATAGAGAGAAGCCGGGCACATTCTTCCCTTGCTCCCTCCTGTCAAGCAGACACAAACTGAGCTCATATGCCAGCCTGTCTTCCCATCCCCATCCCTATGGAAGACATTGCCCTCTCATGGACAAATTTCAGCGGACGTTCTTGCTCCTAGCCAGAATCACGCACCTCATGAAGAACTTCAAAACTGGCAAACACAGAGGTTGATCTGAGTCAGTCAGAGAGTTTGCTTTATATGTGAGTCAAACTGAACTAGTCATAGAGAATTGTTATGGTCAGTTTAAGAGTCAGGGAGATTCCGGCAGTCAGTGAATTTGGTTTATGGCCCAGAAGTTTATGACTTAGAGACCTTTGTTTATAAGTCAGAGGACTTCCTTGTTGAGTCGATTAGTAGAGCCTGACTTACGAGTCAGAGATAATGGTGTGAAAGCCATTCAAAGCAGTTTAGAGAAAATGAGCAAACGTAGCTGTACAACCGGTTAATAAATCTCCTCGTAGGTCTTGATTTGCTGATTCTTTAAAAAGATTGTATATTTTGCCACTGTGAGGAACAAATGTTCATGGGTCACTAAGCTGCAGCATTACCAGTGCAGGGAACAGCAACAGCAGTAACAGCAGCAACAGCAGCAGTAGCTAAGGGGGAAGCAGAAACATCTACCACTGCTTTGTAAATGATCGAAGTCTGACCAAAACGTCGTCGTAAGCCTCTGTCTCATATAAGCGGGATATTTGTGTGTATCATCAACAGCAGCAGCAGCGCCAACAACCGTGGGAAACAAAAGCAGTAACACAAATAGCAACTACAGTAACAGCAACATTAACAGCAAACTTAACAGAAGGAAAAACATCAGAAGTAGTCAATATTAACAGCTGAAAGTAGAGACAGTGACAGCAACCAACACATAGCAGCACTTGTAGAACCACTATCACTATCACCAATATCAACAGAACCTCACCACTATCACCGGTACCATTAGTATCAGCAGAACCATCACTATTACCACTGCTATCACCAAGATCAGCAGAACCACCACTATAATCACCAGTACCGGCAGAACCATCATTATGATCACCAGTAGCACCAGTATCAGCAGAACCACTAAGATCAACCCACCAGCAACATAAGCGGAACGACAACCGCCACCAGTATCACCACCACCATCACCACCACCATCACCACCACCATCACCACCACCATCACCACCACCATCACCACCACCATCACCACCACCATCACCACCACCATCACCACCACCATCACCACCACCATCACCACCACCATAACCAGCACTGCTGTTATTGTAGGAGGACTAGAAGGAACAGGAGGATCAGAAGCAACAACAGGAGGAACAAGAGGAGGAGGAAGAAAAAGAGAAGGAGGTGCAAGAGGAGGAAGAGGAGGCGGAGAAGAAGGAAAAAGAGGGGGAAGTGAGCACTGCATATTTCATGAATAATGTGAAAGTCTCGCCAGACTCTGGTTTTAGCTACAAGATACTAAGTGGACTTAGGACCCAGGAGTTCTGTAGGCTTTCTTTTGCCTCGTAGCTTGTAGCCTGTCTCAAGCTTTACACTTACTGCTGCTGCTGGTACTGTTACTGCTGCTGCTGGTACTGTTACTGCTACTGCTGGTACCGTTACTGCTGCTGCTGGTACCGTTACTGCTGCTGCTGGTACCGTTACTGCTGCTGCTGGTACCGTTACTGCTGCTGCTGGTACCGTTACTGCTGCTGCTGGTACCGTTACTGCTGCTGCTGGTACCGTTACTGCTGCTGTTGGTACCGTTACTGCTGCTGCTGGTACCGTTACTGCTGCTGCTGGTACCGTTACTGCTGCTGCTGGTACTATTACTGCTGCTGCTGATACTGTTACTGCTGCTGCTGATACTGTTACTGCTGCTGATGATAGTTACTGCTGCTGCTGGTACTGTTACTGCTGCTGCTGGTACTATTACTGCTGGTACTATTACTGCTGGTACTATTACTGCTGGTACTATTACTGCTGCTGCTGCTGCTGCTGGTACTGTTACTGCTGCTGCTGATGCTGTTACTGCTGCTGCTGGTACTATTACTGCTGGTACTATTACTGCTGCTGCTGCTGATGCTGTTACTGCTGCTGCTGGAACTGTTACTGCTGCTGCTGGTACTGTTACTGCTGCTGCTGGTACTGTTACTGCTGCTGCTGGTACTGTTACTGCTGCTGCTGATATTGTTACTGCTGCTGCTGGTACTGTTACTGCTGCTGCTGGAACTGTTACTGCTGCTGGTACTATTACTGCTGCTGCTGGTACTGTTACTATAGCTGCTGCTACTGTCACTGTAGCTGCTTCTGATACTGTTACTGCTTCTGCTGGTACTGTTGCTGCTGTTACTGCTGCTGCTGATACTGCTACTGCTGCTGCTGGTACTGTTTGCTGCTGCTGATACTGTTACTGCTGCTGCTGGTACTGTTTGCTGCTGCTGATACTGTTACTGCTGTTGCTGCTACTGTTACTACTACTGCTGGTTGTACTGTTACTGCTGCTTCGGGCACTGTTACTACTTGTAACAGTATCCGTAACACCACCACCACCAGTAACACCACCACCACCAGTAACACCATCACCACCAGTAACAACACCACTACCAGTAACAACACCACCACCAGTAACAACACCACCACCAGTAACAACACCACCACCAGTAACAACACCACCACCAGTAACAACACCACCACCAGTAACAACACCACCATCAGTAACAACACCACCACTAGTAACAACACCACCACTAGTAACAACACCACCACTAGTAACAACACCACCGCTAGTAACAACAACACCACCAGTAACAGTAACAACACCAGTAACAACACCAGTAACAACACCAGTAACAACACCAGTAACAACAACACCGGTAACAACGCCGCCATCAGTAACTACTCCACCGCCACCACCAGTAAGGACACCGCCACTAGTAGCATCACTATCACTACCAGTAACAACACCACCATCACCACCAGTAACACACCACACCACCACTCAACCATCCCACCATGTAAAACATACACCATCACCACCACTTGTAACAACACCAGTAACAACACCATCACCACCACTTGTAACAACACCAGTAACAACACCATCACCACCACTTGTAACAACACCACCAGTAACAAACACCATCACCACCACTGTAACAACACCAGTACACACCACCACCTGTAAACAACACCAGTAACAACACCATCACCACCTGTAACAACACACCAGTAACACCACCACCACCTGTAACAACACCACCAGTAACACCACCACCACATGTAACAACACCACCAGTAACACCACCACCACCTGTAACAACACCACCAGTAACACCACCACCACCTGTAACAACAACACCAGTAACACCACCACCACCTTTAACAACACCACCAGTAACACCTTCACCACCTGTAACAACACCACCAGTAACACCACCACCACCACCTATAACAACATCACCAGTAACACCACCACCACCTGTAACAACACCACCAGTAACAACACCACCACCACTACCAAAACCAGTAACCACACCACCACCACTGCCACTACCAGTAACAGCACCACCACCACCACCACTGCCACTACCAGTAACAGCACCACCACCACCACCACTGCCACCACCAGTAACAACACCACCAGTAACAACACCACCACCACTGCCACCACCAGTAACAACACCACCACCACTGCCACCACCAGTAACAACACCACCACCACTGCCACCACCAGTAACAACACCACCACCACTTCCACCACCAGTAACACCACCACGAACACCACCACCACGAACACCACCACCATCTGTAACAACGCCTCCACCAGTAGCAGCACGTCCACCACCACCAGTAACAACACCACCAGTAACAGTACCACCACGACCATCAACGACAGCAGCAGCACCATCAGTAACAGCAGCACCACCATCACCATCATCATTAACAGCAGATCACCATCAGTAACAGGAGCAGCAGCCTCACCACCAGCACCACTACCAAACGGGACGCAGCAAGAGAGAACGAGAATATACCTGCTGACATATATCTCGTCTACATTCCGACAAGCATAACAGCAACTAGTGGAGAAAAAGCACCTTTGTTTACACACATGACTGACTATGACACACCAGTAGTAGTTTGGCGTAAATGGGAACATACACCACGTTATGAATATTGTGTTCCTAGGCTAAGAAACACAGCCTAAAAATATTCAGAACCTAGAAAATATGTCTATATACCTATTTGTTTTCGGTATTTGTGTACCGTTCAACCCCTAACAAGGTTAACTGTCTTGGAGAGTTCCAGCACTGTACCACTGGCCATATTATAGGGAAAATCTTTAATATGGTTAACAAATAATACAAGAATAATGGCAACAAACCGTTCAGGATCTAGAAAGCATTTATACCATATAACAGTCAAATGTACGTTTTATAGTACTCTAGTGTACTTCCTGTAGTACTACAGTGTGTTCCTGCAGTACTACAGTGTGTTCCTGCAGTACTACAGTGTACTTCCTGCAGTACTACAGTGTACTTCCTGTAGTACTACTGTGTGTTCCTGCAGTACTACAGTGTGTTCCTGCAGTACTACAGTGTGTTCCTGCAGTACTACGGTGTGTTCCTGCAGTACTACAGTGTACTTCCTGAAGTACTACACCGTGTTCCTGCAGTACTACAGTGTGTTCCTGCAGTACTACAGTGTACTTCCTGAAGTACTACGGTGTGTTCCTGCCGTACTACAGTGTGTTCCTGCAGTACTACAGTGTGTTCCTGCTTTACTACAGTGTGTTCCTGCCGTACTACAATGTACTTCCTGCAGTACTACAGTGTGTTCCTGCAGTACTACAGTGTGTTCCTGCAGTACTACAGTGTGTTCCTGCAGTACTACAGTGTGTTCCTGCAGTACTACAGTGTGTTCCTGCAGTACTACAGTGTACTTCCTGCAGTACTACAGTGTGTTCCTGCAGTACTACAGTGTACTTCCTGCAGTACTACAGTGTGTTCCTGCAGTACTACAGTGTGTTCCTGCAGTACTACAGTGTGTTCCTGCAGTACTACAGTGTGTTCCTGCAGTACCACAGTGTGTTCCTGCAGTACCACAGTGTGTTCCTGCAGTACTACAGTGTGTTCCTGCAGTACTACAGTGTGTTCCTGCAGTACTACAGTGTGTTCCTGCAGTACTACAGTGCGTTCCTGCAGTACCACAGTGTGTTCCTGCAGTACTACAGTGTGTTCCTACAGTACTACAGTGTGTTCATGCAGTACTACGGTGTGTTCCTGCAGTACTACAATGTGTTTCTGCAGTACCACAGAGTGTTCCTGCAGTACTACAGTGTGTTCCTGCAGTACCACAGTGTGTTCCTGCAGTACTACACCGTGTTCCTGCAGTACTACAGCGTGTTCCTGCAGTACTGCAGTGTGTTCCTGCAGTACTACAGTGTGTTCCTGCAGTACTACAATGTGTTCCTGCAGTACTACAGTGTGTTCCTGCAGTACTACAGTGTGTTCCTGCAGTACTACAGTGTACCTCCTGCAGTACTACAGTGTGTTCCTGCAGTACTGCAGTGTGTTCCTGCAGTACTACAGTGTGTTCCTGCAGTACTACAGTGTGTTCCTGCAGTACTACAGTGTGTTCCTGCAGTACTACAGTGTACTTCCTGCAGTACTACAGTGTATTCCTGCAGTGCCACAGTGTGTTCCTGCAGTAATACAGTGTGTTCCTGCAGTACTACAGTGTGTTCCTGCAGTACTACAGTGTGTTCCTGCAGTACTACAGTGTGTTCCTGCAGTACTACAGTGTGTTCCTGCAGTACCACAGTGTGTTCCTGCAGTGCCACAGTGTGTTCCTGCAGTACTACAGTGTGTTCCTGCAGTACCACAGAGTGTTCCTGCAGTACTACAGTGTGTTCCTGCAGTACTACAGTGTGTTCCTGCAGTACCACAGTGTGTTCCTGCAGTACCACAGAGTGTTCCTGCAGTACTACAGTGTGTTCCTGCAGTACCACAGTGTGTTCCTGCAGTACTACAGTGTGTTCCTGCAGTACTACGGTGTGTACCTGCAGTACCACAGTGTGTTCCTGTAGTACTACAGTGTGTTCCTGCAGTACCACAGAGTGTTCCTGCAGTACTACAGTGTGTTCCTGCAGTACTACAGTGTGTTCCTGCAGTACCACAGTGTGTTCCTGCAGTACCACAGTGTGTTCCTGCAGTACTACAGTGTGTTCCTGCAGTACCACAGTGTGTTCCTGCAGTACTACAGTGTGTTCCTGCAGTACTACGGTGTGTACCTGCAGTACCACAGTGTGTTCCTGTAGTACTACAGTGTGTTCCTGCAGAACCACAGTGTGTTCCTGCAGTACTACAGTGTGTTCCTGCAGTACTACAGTGTGTTCATGCAGTACTACAGTGTGTTCCTGCAGTACCACAGTGTGTTCCTGCAGTACTACAGTGTGTTCCTGCAGTACCACAGTGTGTTCCTGCAGTACTACAGTGTGTTCCTGCAGTACTACAGTGTGTTCCTGCAGTACTACAGTGTGTTCCTGCAGTACTACAGTGTGTTCCTGCAGTACTACAGTGTGTTCCTACAGTACCACAGTGTGTTCCTGCAGTACTACAGTGTGTTCCTGCAGTACCACAGTATGTTCCTGCAGTACCACAGTGTGTTCCTGCAGTACTACAGTGTGTTCCTGCAGTACCACAGTGTGTTCCTGCAGTACCACAGTGTGTTCCTGCAGTACTACAGTGTGTTCCTGCAGTACCACAGTGTGTTCCTGCAGTATTACAGTGTGTTCCTGCAGTACTACAGTGTGTTCCTGCAGTACCACAGTGTGTTCCTGCAGTACTACACTGTGTTCCTGCAGTACTACAGTGTGTTCCTGCAGTACTACAGTGTGTTCCTGCAGTACTACAGTGTGTTCCTGCAGTACCACAGTGTGTTCCTGCAGTACTACAGTGTGTTCCTGCAGTACTACAGTGTGTTCCTGCAGTACTACAGTGTGTTCCTGCAGTACTACAGTGTGTTCCTTCAGTACCACAGTGTGTTCCTGCAGTACTACAGTGTGTTGCTGCAGTACCACAGTGTGTTCCTGCAGTACTACAGTGTGTTCCTGCAGTACTACGGTGTGTACCTGCAGTACCACAGTGTGTTCCTGCAGTACTACAGTGTGTTCCTGCAGTACTACAGTGTGTTCCTGCAGTACCACAGTGTGTTCCTGCAGTACTACAGTGTGTTCCTGCAGTACTACAGTGTGTTCCTGCAGTACTACAATGTGTTTCTGCAGTACCACAGTGTGTTCCTGCAGTACTACAGTGTACCTCCTGCAGTACTACAGTGTTCCTGCAGTACTACAGTGTTCCTGCAGTACTACGGTGTGTTCCTGCAGTACTACAGTGTGTTCCTGCAGTACTACAGCGTGTTCCTGCAGTACTACAGCGTATTCCTGCAGTACTACAGCGTATTCCTGCAGTACTACAGTGTGTTCCTGCAGTACTACAGTGTGTTCCTGCATTACTACAATGTGTTCGTGCAGTACTACAGTGTGTTCCTGCAGTACTACAGTGTGTTCCTGCAGTACTACAATGTACCTCCTGCAGTACTACAGTGTGTTTCTGCAGTACTACAGTGTGTTCCTGCAGTGCCACAGTGTGTTCCTGCAGTACTACAGTGTGTTCCTGCAGTACTACAGTGTGTTCCTGCAGTACTACAGTGTGTTCCTGCAGTACTACAGTGTGTTCCTGCAGTACTACAGAGTGTTCCTGCAGTACTACAGTGTGTTCCTGCAGTACTACAGTGTGTTCCTGCAGTGCCACAGTGTGCTCCTGCAGTACTACAGTGTGTTCCTGCAGTACTACAGTGTGTTCCTGCAGTACCACAGTGTGTTCCTGCAGTACCACAGTGTGTTCCTGCAGTACTACAGTGTGTTCCTGCAGTACCACAGTGTGTTCCTGCAGTACTACAGTGTGTTCCTGCAGTACTACAGTGTGTTCCTGCAGTACTACAATGTGTTCCTGCAGTACTACAGTGTGTTCCTGCAGTACTACAGTGTGTTCCTGCAGTACTACAGTGTGTTCCTGCAGTACTACAGTGTGTTTCTGCAGTACTACAGTGTGTTCCTGCAGTACTACAGTGTGTTCCTGCAGTACTACAGTGTGTTCTTGCACTACTACAGTGTGTTCCTGCAGTACTACAGTGTGTTCCTGCAGTACTACAGTGTGTTCCTGCAGTACTACAGTGTGTTCCTACAGTACTACAGTGTACTTCCTGCAGTACTGCAGTGTACTTCCTGCAGTACCACAGTGTGTTCCTGCAGTACCACAGTGTGTTCCTGCAGTACCACAGTGTGTTCCTGCAGTACTACAGTGTACTTTCTGCAGTAGTACAGTGTGTTCCTGCAGTACTACAGTGTGTTCCTGCAGTACTACAGTGTGTTCCTGCAGAACCACAGAGTGTTCCTGCAGTATTACAGTGTGTTCTTGCAGTACTACAGTGTGTTCTTGCAGAACCACAGTGTGTTCCTGCAGTACCACAGTGTGTTCCTGCAGTACCACAGTGTGTTCCTGCAGTACTACATTGTACTTCCTGCAGTAGTACAGTGTGTTCCTGCAGTACTACAGTGTGTTCCTGCAGTACTACAGTGTGTTCCTGCAGTACTACAGTGTGTTCCTGCAGTACTACAGTGTGTTCCTGCAGTACTACAGTGTGTTCCTGCAGTACTACAGTGTGTTCCTGCAGTACTACAGTGTGTTCCTGCAGTACTATAGTGTACTTCCTGCAGTACTGCAGTGTACTTCCTGCAGTACCACAGTGTGTTCCTGCAGTACCACAGTGTGTTCCTGCAGTACCACAGTGTGTTCCTGCAGTACTACAGTGTACTTCCTGCAGTAGTACAGTGTGTTCCTGCAGTACTACAGTGTGTTCCTGCAGTACTACAGTGTGTTCCTGCAGAACCACAGTGTGTTCCTGCAGTATTACAGTGTGTTCTTGCAGTACTACAGTGTGTTCTTGCAGAACCACAGTGTGTTCCTGCAGTACCACAGTGTGTTCCTGCAGTACCACAGTGTGTTCCTGCAGTACTACAGTGTACTTCCTGCAGTAGTACAGTGTGTTCCTGCAGTACTACAGTGTGTTCCTGCAGTACTACAGTGTGTTCCTGCAGTACTACAGTGTGTTCCTGCAGTACTACAGTGTGTTCCTGCAGTACTACAGTGTGTTCCTGCAGTACTACAGTGTGTTCCTGCAGTACTACAGTGTACTTCCTGCAGTACTGCAGTGTACTTCCTGCAGTACCACAGTGTGTTCCTGCAGTACCACAGTGTGTTCCTGCAGTACCACAGTGTGTTCCTGCAGTACTACAGTGTACTTCCTGCAGTAGTACAGTGTGTTCCTGCAGTACTACAGTGTGTTCCTGCAGTACTACAGTGTGTTCCTGCAGAACCACAGTGTGTTCCTGCAGTATTACAGTGTGTTCTTGCAGTACTACAGTGTGTTCTTGCAGAACCACAGTGTGTTCCTGCAGTACCACAGTGTGTTCCTGCAGTACCACAGTGTGTTCCTGCAGTACTACAGTGTACTTCCTGCAGTAGTACAGTGTGTTCCTGCAGTACTACAGTGTGTTCCTGCAGTACTACAGTGTGTTCCTGCAGTACTACAGTGTACTTCCTGCAGTAGTACAGTGTGTTCCTGCAGTTCTACAGTGTGTTCCTGCAGTACTACAGTGTGTTCCTGCAGTACTACAGTGTGTTCCTGCAGTACTACAGTGTGTTCCTGCAGTACTACAGTGTGTTCCTGCAGAACCACAGTGTGTTCCTGCAGTATTACAGTGTGTTCCTGCAGTACTACAGTGTGTTCTTGCAGTACTACAGTGTGTTCCTGCAGTACTACAGTGTGTTCCTGCAGTACTACAGTGTACTTCCTGCAGTACTACAGTGTACCTCCTGCAGTACTACAGTGTACCTCCTGCAGTACTACAGTGTACCTCCTGCGGTACTACAGTGTACTTCCTGCGATACTACAGTGTACCTCCTGCGGTACTACAGTGTACCTCCTGCGGTACTACAGTGTACTTCCTGCAGTACTACAGTGTACCTCCTGCAGTACTACAGTGTACCTCCTGCGGTACTACTGTGTACCTCCTGCAGTACTACAGTGTACCTCCTGCGGTACTACAGTGTACCTCCTGCGGTACTACAATGTACCTCCTGCAGTGCTACAGTGTACCTCCTGCGGTACTACAGTGTACCTCCTGCGGTGCTACAGTGTACCTCCTGCGGTACTACAGTGTGCTTCCTGCAGTACTCCACAGTGTACCTCCTGCAGTACTCTACAGTGTACCTCCTCCAGTGTTCTACAACATACCTCCTGCAGTAGTCTACAGAGTACCGCCAGCAGTACTTGTGATTCATCACACTCCAACAGTATAACTCAGCTCTTTATCTCCCACAAGTGTAACATGATAAACATATGGCGGGAACTTGAAGCTACGCCGTGAAAGCTCTTTCTGAAAATGCAATTTTTCTTCGAAGTTGTTCGTAGTAAGCAATCTGGATCACATTAATTAGTGTGACACTCCTGAGAGAGAGAGAGGGAAAGTAGAGTTTGGAAAAACTTACATATCCCTGATATATATCTCGTGCCGAATAGGTAAAACTTGCGATTTTGGCTTAAATGGCAACGCTCTTCTTGCCGAGTAAGGCAAGTGAAAATTTGTGAATGCAATAACTTCGCATAAATCATTCCGAACATATTTCTTAGGATCTATACACATGCATTTATGAAAGTTAAGACACATGTGCAACATCTGGATATCTTTATTGTAGTAGACGTTTCGCCATCCAGTGGCTTTATCAATACAGATTCTAGGACATAATAGGAAGACAGTAGAACTATATACAAAAGATGAGGTAATCAGTCCCTCGGCCTTGGAGTTAGTGTTTCACAGCATCGTGGTGGAGGAGAATCTGGAGCAAAGACAAGAAGACTGGCGGTTTATATAGGCGTCAGTGGATAGGGACGGGCAGCAGACGAGGGCAAAGTCACTGGTAGGCGGGATTCCCCAGTGGAAGTAGGTCCTTCCCAAAGAGATGGGTTAGTTGCAGCAGCCGTGAAGAAGGTCTTGTAGATGTCCTCTGAACCAAGATTCCATGATGTTGCAGTGTCTGACAAGTTGTGCAAGAAAGGTATAAAATACCGACAATATATTGTCGGTATTTTATACCTTTCTTGCACAACATGCATTTATATTTGTCTATACTTCAGTGAGTTTTTGATCAGAGAATATTGTATTTGTAATTGTTCTCTCTGATTAGTTCATAAACATTAAAGACTCTTAAAAACATTGCATAATTTCACGGTTTGCCTTAAGCACCGAACTGTTCCAGATAAAGGTAATATCTAAATATTTTTACATGTTCTGAACACGGACTAGGTTGATGAGATTAAGACACATGTGCAACATCTGGGTATCTTTATTGTAGACGTTTCGCCATCCAGTGGCTTTATCAATACAAATTCTAGGACAAAATTCAAAGGGCAAATTCTAGGACAAATCCTAGAATTTGTATTGATAAAGCCACTGGATGGCGAAACGTCTACAATAAAGATACCCAGATGTTGCACATGTGTCTTAATCTCATCTTGTCGGTATTATATACCATTCGTACACAACGGACTAGGTTACCCGCCAGTGTGAACATTCATACACAGATGACTCATTAGTTCCTCATTGTTCATGAAGATCAAACAGAGACTTTTACACTACACAACTTTGAAGTTTACCTTCGACATTAAACCATATTTCACACAAGAAGATTGTCTAAAAAAATTTAAATGCTTCGAACATCGACTGGGCTTCATATGTACTGTTAGATGCGACTCTTTTTTTAAAGTGTTTTAGACACATTGAACAATAAAAAGGTTTTTCTCCACTATAAGCTTTCATTAGAATGAGGGGAGACATGATCGAAGTGTATAAGTGGAAGATGGGTATTAATAAAGGGGATATAAATAAGGTCTTGAGGATATCTCTTCAAGAGAGAACCCGCAGTAATGTATTTAAATTAGACAAGTTTAGATTTAGAAAGGATATAGGAAAGTATTGGTTTGGAAATAGGGTAGTTGATGAGTGGAACAGTCTACCTAGTTGGGTTATTGAGGCTAAAACCTTGGGTAGTTTCAAATTTAGGTTGGATAAATACGTGAGTGAGAGGAGTTGGATTTGAGTGGGACTTGCATATGAGAGTGGATGGAGTTATCAGAGCTTATTTCTTGGGTGGCATTGAAAATTGGGTTAGGCAAATGTTTTGTTAGGGGGATGCAAAGAACCTGCCTAGTATGGGCCAACAGGCCTGCTGCAGTGTTCCTCCTTTCTTATGTTCTTATGTTCTTATATGCAACACTACATTTTATTTCTGTGGAAAAGCTTTCAAACAATGGTCAAACAAATGACTTTTTCCCAGTGTGAACTCTCATATGTATCCATAATCAGATTTTCTGATTAAGTTAGATAAGGTTCGTCAGGAAACAGGACAAGTGTTTTCTGACGCGGGTTTTACTCAGATGATGACCTGCCATTGGAGCTTTTGATCATCTGACCGAGGCCTTCCGCTGACTTACCGGTCCGCCCCTTTTAAAAGATTTTCGGGAAAAGTCTTTGGGAACCACAGTACAAGAATATAACTTTTCTCCTGAATGACCCCTCGTATGGATCATTAAATTATACTTTTGTATAAAATATTTTGAAAACATTGAACACTGATATGGCTTTTTCCCTGTATGGCATTTCACATGTCTTGTTAAATGTGAATTTTGTGAAAGGTTTTCCCACATTCGGTGCACTAATGGCGTTTCTCTGTGGTGTGAACTCGCATGTGTGACACCTTTGTAGACTTGCATGGAAAGGCTTTTGAACATTCTGAACAGTGATGAGGTTTCTCTGCTGTATGAATTCTCACATATGCTACCAGGGTAGATTTACACAGAAAACTTCGAACATTCTGAACAGGAAAAGGATTTTAAGAACATAAGACCATAAGAAAAGAGGATCACTGCAGCAGGCCTGTTGGCCCATACTAGGCAAGTCCTTTACAGTCCATCCCACTAACAAAACATTTGCCCAACCCAATTTTAATGCTACCCAAGAAATAATCTCTGATAACTCTATCTACTCATTTGCAAGTCCCAATCAGATCCAACCCCTCTCACTCATGTATTTATCCAACCTAAATTTGAAACTACCCAAAGTCCTAGCCTCAATAACCCAACTAGGTAGACTGTTCCACTCATCAACTACCCTATTTCCAAACCAATACTTTCCTATGTCCTTTCTAAATCTAAACTTGTCTAATTTAAATCCATTACTGCGGGTTCTCTCTTGGAGAGACATCCTCAAGACCTTATTAATATCCCCTTTATTAATACCCATCTTCCACTTATACACTTCGATCAGGTCTCCCCTCATTCTTCGTCTAACAAGTGAATGTAACTTAAGAGTCTTCAATCTTTCTTCATAAGGAAGATTTCTAATGCTATGTATTAATTTAGTCATCCTACGCTGAATGTTTTCTAACGAATTTATGTCCATTCTGTAATATGGAGACCAGAATTGAGCTGCATAATCTAGGTGAGGCCTTACTAATGATGTATAAAGCTGCAGTATGACCTCTGGACTTCCGTTGCTTACACTTCTTGATATAAATCCCAGTAATCTATTTGCCTTATTACGTACGCTTAGGCATTGCTGTCTTGGTTTAAGGTTGCTGCTCACCATAACCCCCAAGTCCTTTTCGCAATCTGTATGGCTAAGTTCTACATCATTTAACTTATAAGTACTAGGGTTATGGGCGCTCCCGAGCTTCAGAGCCTTGCATTTATCTACATTGAACTGCATCTGCCACTTTTCTGACCAAGAATAGAGTTTGTTTAAATCCTCCTGAAGTTCCATAACATCTACGTTTGAATCAATTATCCTACCTATCTTTGTGTCATCGGCGAATTTGCTCATATCACTAGTAATTCCCTCATCAAGATCATTGATATATATTATAAACAACAACGGGCCCAAGACTGATCCCTGTGGAACGCCACTTGTTACAGATCCCCACTCGGATTTAACCCCATTTATGGACACTCTCTGCTTCCTGTCTGTGAGCCATGACTCGATCCACGAGTGCACTATTCCCCCAATGCCATGAGCTGCCACTTTCTTTAACAGTCTATGGTGCGGAACTCTATCAAAAGCCTTACTAAAATCTAAGTAAATAATATCAAATTCTTTACCGTGGTCAACAGCCTCGAAAGTTTTACTGAAGAAATTTAATAAATTAGTTAGACAAGACCGGCCTCTTGTGAATCCATGCTGAGTATCATTAATCAAGCTATGCTTATCGAGATGGCTTCTTATAATCTCAGCTATAATTGACTCTAGTAATTTGCCTACAATTGAGGTCAGGCTTATTGGGCGGTAATTTGACGGTAACGACTTGTCCCCTGTTTTAAAAATAGGAATTACATTAGCCATCTTCCACATGTCAGACATTACACCTGTTTCAAGAGATAAATTAAAAATATTAGTTAATGGTTCACAGAGTTCCATTTTGCATTCCTTAAGAACCCTTGAAAAAACCTCATCAGGACCCGGCGACTTATTTTGCTTCAGTCTGTCTATCTGCTTCACAGCCATTTCACTAGTGACTGTGATGTTACATAATTTATCTTCTTCTAGCCCACTATAAAAACTAATTACTGGAATATTGTTAGTGTCTTCCTGTGTAAAAACTGAGAGAAAATAATTATTTAAAATCGAGCACATTTCATTCTCTTTGTCAGTAAGATGCCCATAGTTATTTTTAAGGGGACCTATCTTATCTCTGACTTTTGTTCTATATACCTGGAAAAAACTTTTTGGGTTAGTTTTAGAATCCCTAGCAACTTTAATTTCATAGTCCCTTTTAGCTTTTCTTATCCCCTTTTTAATGTCCCTCTTAATGTCAATATACTGATTCATAAGATGACCCTCACCTCTTTTGATACGCCTATAAATTCCTTTCTTATGCCCTAGTAGATATTTGAGCCTATTATTCATCCATTTTGGGTCATTTCTATTTGATCTAATTTCTTTATATGGGATAAACGTTCTTTGAGCAGCATGTATAGTGTTCAGAAAACTGTCATATTGATAGCTCACTTCGTTACCCCAGTCAAAAGATGATAAGTGTTCTCTAAGCCCATCGTAATCTGCTAAGCGAAAATCTGGGACTGTTACTGAGTTATCCCTACTATCATACTTCCATTCAATGCTAAATGTAATTGATTTGTGGTCGCTAGCACCCAGTTCCTCTGAAACTTCTAAATTATTAACAAGGGATTCATTGTTTGCCAGAACTAAGTCAAGCAGGTTATTACCCCTTGTAGGTTCTGTCACAAACTGCTTCAAAAAACAATCCTGAACTACTTCTAAGAAGTCGTATGATTCTAAATTCCCGGTCAAGAAATTCCAATCAATATGACTAAAGTTAAAGTCTCCTAGAATTACCACATCATCGTGCCTTGTGGCCCTAACAATTTCCTCCCATAGTAGTCTCCCTTGGTCCCTATCTAAATTTGGGGGACGGTATATCACACCTAAAATTAATTTTTCATGCCCCTCTGAAAATTCTATCCAAACAGACTCTGTATGTGTTACTTCAGACTTAATACCCGTTTTTTATGCAACAGTTCAATCGATCTCGGACATACAATGCCACCCCACCCCCCTTCCCGACACTTCTATCTACTTGGAACAATTTAAAACCCTGAATGTGACATTCTGCAGGCATGTCCCGACTTTTTGAATTAAACCACGTCTCAGTTATGGCAAATACATCAATGTTACCTGCACTAGTAACTAGCCTCAACTCGTCCATCTTATTCCTAGCACTGCGACTATTTGTGTAATAAATATTTAAAGACCCTCCTCTCTCTTTGCCCTTCCTGCTCCTTTCTGTTATTCCACTAAACCTATTACTGTCCTTGTCAATTAGTGCCACTGGCTTTCCAATATCCACCTCATTTTGCCTATTACTAGTTCTCCTAGTACTCATATTACTACACTGCGACTTCACAGTTTTCCCGCCAAAACCCATACCACTAACTATTTTGTACACTCTGTGCACAGGAAAGGCTTCTCTCCGCTATGAACTCTTCCTTGTGTATATAAACACAGATATACAGTAAAATGAGAGAGCATATGAACAACGAGACACGCTTCCCTGTCCCCGGTAAACTGACAACTTGAATTCATTCTTTCTCTCTTTCTCTCTCTCTCTCTACCACCTGTTAATTTTCACTCACACCAGCGTGGTACATTACTGTGTGAT
Organism: Cherax quadricarinatus; assembly: GCF_026875155.1. Taxonomy (NCBI): domain Eukaryota; kingdom Metazoa; phylum Arthropoda; class Malacostraca; order Decapoda; family Parastacidae; genus Cherax; species Cherax quadricarinatus. The sequence goes on along the minus strand of NC_069487.1, from coordinate 17,166,423 downwards.
CGTAGTACGCATACACCCGTTTTATTGACGGTGTCACACACCAGTGATGCTGACAGTGTTACATTTATATCAGTGTTGCTGGTAGTGTCATACACCAGTGAGGGTGACAGTATCAAATCTACTCCAGTGTGGCTGACAGTGTCATACCTACACTAATGAAGGGTGATAGTGCCATTCTTATACCAATGAGAGTAACATGACACACATCAATGAGGGGGGACATGACACGCATTAGTAAGGGTGAGACTTATACCAGGAGTGACATGACACATTTTCACCAGTGAAGGTGACATGACACGTTGGTGTTCTGACTCTGGTCTTGGGGGTCAATGATAACATCGTATGTCCTCGATTCATCGCTTCACACCAGGTGTATTATCTCCCCCCCCCCTCTCTCTCTCTCTCTCTCTCTCTCTCTCTCTCTCTCTCTCTCTCTCTCTCTCTAGCTCTCGCTCTTTCTCCCTCTTTTCTAAGACGAAGCTGCACCAGAGACATTATCTTTCTTCGCTACATAAAATTAACGTTCACTTTCTCTCTCTCTCTCTCTCTCTCTCTCTCTGCCACATCGATCACCATCACCTATATCATTCCTTTCACACCTCCTCCATCACCTTCACCTTCTCCTTCACTTTCACCTTCTTCATCCCCAACAAAATCATCACCTTCGCCTCAATTACCACCTTTTAATTCACTGTCATCCATCACTATCGCAACACCATCACTATCACCACATCCGTTACTCCATTACTTCACCTCTAACAACTACACTACCAACCACACTCCAACAGCAATGCAATCACCACTACTAGAAAAACCCTCACCTCTATCATCGCATTTAAGATTCCCACGACAGGACAAGTGTGGCCTGACGCTGGTTTTAGTCAGATGATGACCTGCCACTGGACATTTCGGTCATCTGATCGAGGCCTTCTGCTGGCTTACCGGTCCAACCCCCTTTAAAAATTATGATCATAGTTATAATTATTTTAATAACCTACCATACTACTGTAAACTCTACCCACCTGTAATCTCCCACCTGTATATCTCCCACCTGTATATCTCCCACCTGTATATCTCCCACCTGTATATCTCCCACCTGTATATCTCCCACCTGTATACCTCCCACCTGTATACCTCCCACCTGTATACCTCCCACCTGTATACCTCCCACCTGTATACCTCCCACCTGTATACCTCCCACCTGTATACCTCCCACCTGTATACCTCCCACCTGTATACCTCTCACCTGTATACCTCTCACCTGTACACCTCCCACCTCTATATCTTCAAACTTAATTTTCTATAGGGTTCCTAAATTCACTTCAACATCAAAGTCACTTAGTGAGAAACGTTGACCGAAATAACCTTTCCAAAAGTTTCCTTCTGGGAAGTTGTGCAGTGTGTGAGCGGGTTTAATTTGGGAGTGAGAGACTCTCAAGTGTGTGAGATCAAGGCGTCAACAGTGTCCAATCCCTTGAAAGATGGTGAGGAGAGACTTGAGCAAAATTAGCATACTAAACGTAGACCTTGAAGAACGGGTTTGATGGTCTATTGAGTCAGCGCTGCTTGGCTTGCTGAGAGAGATAGAGTGAGAGTGAGAGAGAGAGAGAGAGAGAGAGAGAGAGAGAGAGAGAGGAGAGAGAGAGAGAGAGAGAGAGAGAGAGAGAGAGAGAGAGAGAGAGACACAGAGAGAGAGACACAGAGAGAGAGAGACAGAGAGAGAGACAGAGAGAGAGAGACAGAGAGAGACAGACAGAGAGGTTGTGTATTCACCTGTTTTGGTTACCAGGGTGGGGTTTTATAGCTCCTGGTCCTGTCTCTTTATTAGTCGTTGTTAGACTTCCCCCTAACTTCTTGGGCCCTGTAATACCTGTTCTTAGAATAATATATAAAGTCTTCCCCCATTATTTTTTTCGTTCAGGTGTTACCGCATTCCAACCAATTAGGCTGAAAAAATACTTCATAACATCTGCGATTAGTCTGTCTTATCTTCCGTAAGTTCACTCGTGCAGCCGTCCCCCGCCTCGCAAACTTTCTATCCCCTTCCTTCCTATAAAGTCCTTCAAGTATTTTGTAATGACGCTAATATAAACAACTAAACGGATGACTCTAACTCAGCAGGCTTCTGAGATAAGTTTTATCATCTCTGAAGCCGTTCTGGTTACTTTTTTATGAAACCATTTCTCTCTAGGTGTTCCGTCACTCTCTGAATAACTTCTCTATTATCTTACAGTACACATTCCGGTAATACTGATCTGCAGATTACGTTTCCTCTCTTTCTTCTTTCGATAATGACGGAGTTGTGCCGTTATCCGAATTATAAACAGTGGTTCTGAGAGTACTTTTGTTCCCAGTCTCAGAATCCCTAATGTTACGAGCTTACTCGTAAGTCATATCTTCGCTCCTGTTGTATGTCTAGTACCTGTTGGTACATCTTATCGCTTTAATTATCTTGTAGTGCAAGTGTTTCTTCTGTGAAAGAGAGAGTCTACATGTGGGATTGTCGGCAAGTAGATTAGCTAGGAGAGAGTGTCAGGGAGTTGAATATGTCAGAAGTTACGGTTTCTGATTAGCAGTGATGCTCCTTCCCGTCCCCTTTTTTCCTTTCCTGCTAGGACTATGACCTTTGTTAACATTAAAATCTATTTTATCTCTCTCATGACTTTGATACCTGGAGCTGCTTCTGCTTTGCATTATTTAAATTCTTGTCTGATAATTCGTTTATGTACAATTTACCTAGCATTTTTTTTCTTTTTATTATCAACTGATTTGTAGTTCACAAGCAGTCTGTTCCCTCCTCGCATGTAAGGAAGGGGAGAGGTGATGCTGAGATTGGTATTACATTGTTACAGGGAGAATGGTCAGGGGTCATAGTTGTAGACAAGGAAACTATACCACGGGCGGGATTGAACCCGCGGTTCAATCCCGCCCGTGGTATGGTTTGTTTGCAATCATGTCATTACGATTTCGTGAGTCTTGTAGACAAGGAAAAACAATGAGGCAGGATATAGAATTTTTCTCTTGCTAAGGAAGTTGTGATTGATCTTGAATTGGGACTACTGAGAGATGGACACAGGGTGAGAGGTGAGAGAAGATTTGCGGAGACTGAGTGTTCTCTCATCTTGCAACTTTCTTGTATCCTATATTTATCACCTCTTTATGAGCACCCTTATCTGTTGCTTTTTCAGTTATGTTCCGTCATGATCCAGGAATACTCAGTCATATCTTACACTCTTCAAGAATACTTTCTTCCTCAATATTTAATTTGCAGTTAGTTTAAACAGGCTCTTATTCCTTCTCCTCTCTTACATACTTAGTGAAAGATATAACCTCAAATTACATCTTCCCAACCTGCCATCACCTCATCAAGTTTATAAATTATCAGTGACTTTTTCTTCCTACCGCTAACTTCCCTTCCAGATTGCGTTGTCCGCTGTCACCAGTTTCCTTGCTGCCTCTCTTATCATCTCTTGTGCCTCGGGGTCTCCTGAGAGTATAGCTGGTAATGACTTTTCTCTTTTATCTCTTCCTCATTCCTCTGCTTCAGCTTTTTTCTTCTAAATTACTTCCCTTTAGTACGATCTCCTTCATTTTCCCCCAATCAACCTTCAGCTTCTCAGTTTTCCCTTTCAGTCTTCGAGTTCTTCAACCAGAATTGTCCTTGTCTCTATTTCCAAGAAAACTTCCCTCTTTTTTCAAACATTTTCATGGTTTCCTCCCAGAGGGAATGGAACAATTTTCCACGAATTTTTCAGTGTAAATCCGAGACAACGTCTATACAGGAGACAGCGGAAGAAATGGAGAGGTTAGTTTAGCCTTGATATGTGTTAACTCCTGTAGCCTCGATCTAAGGCACAGGCATCAGGGTGAAAACTTTATACCGGAGCCAGAGGACAGGTGCAGCTGTTGAAGACAGCATCAGAGGTGGGCGGAACACACTAGCAGAACTTGGCTATGAAGTTTTCTGTATCCAAATTCCATAGTGTTGCTGTGTCAGACAAGGATAATTATAGTAGTAAACAATACCAACAAGATGAATAAGACTCGAGCAATACCTGGGTATTTTTACTGAGAAATGTCACTGGTGGAGCAGAGGATTTCTATGAGAAATCTCATGAAAATCGCTAGCCCAGCTAAACAGTACGACCTTCCATCAATGTGTCACTCCCACCTATGACTGTGTCTTCAACTGCTCCACCTCTCGTTTAGCTCCCGTACGAGTCTCCAACCTAATGCATCTCCTGTTTATCATTAAATTATCTAAAATATATTTAAATTAGGCTAAATTAAATTGCGTGTGTTATAATAAGGTTAGGTAAGTTTTCTAAGGCTCTTTTGGTACAAAATTATTATTTTTTACTTTAACTTAAATAAAAAAATTATCTTTAAATGTGAAGGAGAAAATTTTAGAAAGGACTTAATTTTAAATGAGGTCTTGCTAATTGGCACGACCAGTGCCAGTGACACCAATTGCGGGGGGGACCAGTGACCGTGACACCACTCCCTGGAGGACCAGTGACCCTGGCACCACTTCCTGGAGGACCAGTGACCATGGCACCACTCCCCGGAGGACCAGAGACCGTGGCACCACTCCCTGGAGAACCAGTGACCCTGGCACCACTCCCTGGAGGACCAGTGACCGTGGCAGCACTCCCCGGAGGATCAGTGAACCTGACACCACTCCCTGGAGGACCAGTGACCCTGGCACCACTCCCTGGAGGACCAGTGACCCTGGCACCACTTCCTGGAGGACCAGTGACCATGGCACCACTTCCCGGAGGACCAGAGACCGTGGCACCACTCCCTGGAGAACCAGTGACCGTGGCACCACTCCCTGGAGGACCAGTGACCGTGGCACCACTCCCTGGAGGACCAGTGACCATGGCACCACTCCCTGGTGGACCAGTGACCGTGGCACTTCTCCCTTAAGGACCAGTGACCGTGGCACCACTCCCTGGAGGACCAGTGACCTCGGCACCACTCCCTGGAAGACCAGTGACCCTGCCACCACTCCCTGGAGGACCAGTGACCGTGGCACCACTCCCTGGAGGACCAGTGACCGTGGCACCACTCCCTGGAGGACCAGTGACCCTGGCACCACTCCCTGGAGGACCAGAGACCCTGGCACCACTCCCTGGAGATCCAGTGACCCTGGCACCACTCCCTGGAGGACCAGTGACCCTGGCACCACTCCCTGGAGGAACAGTGACCCTGGCACTGCTCCCTGGAGGACCAGTGACCGTGGCACCACTCCCTGGAGGACCAGTGACCCTGGCACCACTCCCTGGAGGACCAGTGACCCTGGCACCACTCCCTGGAGGACCAGAGACCCTGGCACCACCCCCTGGAGGACCAGTGACCCTGGCACCACTCCCTGGAGGACCAGTGACTCTGGCACCACTCCCTGGAGGACCAGTGACCCTGGCACCACTCCCTGGAGGACCAGTGACCCTGGCACCACTCCCTGGAGGACCAGTGACCCTGGCACCACTCCCTGGAGGACCAGTGACCCTGGCACCACTCCCTGGAGGACCAGTGACCCTGGCACCACTCCCTGGAGGACCAGTGACCCTGGCACCACTCCCTGGAGGACCAGTGACCCTGGCACCACTCCCTGGAGGACCAGTGACCCTGGCACCACTCCCTGGAGAACCAGTGACCCTGGCACCACTCCCTGGAGGACCAGTGACCCTGGCACCACTCCCTGGAGGACCAGTGACCCTGGCACCACCCCCTGGAGGACCAGTGACCCTGGCACCACTCCCTGGAGGACCAGTGACCCTGGCACCACTCCCTGGAGGACCAGTGACCCTGGCACCACTCCCTGGAGGACCAGTGACCCTGGCACCACTCCCTGGAGGACCAGTGACCCTGGCACCACTCCCTGGAGGACCAGTGACCCTGGCACCACTCCCTGGAGGACCAGTGACCCTGGCACCACTCCCTGGAGGACCAGTGACCCTGGCACCACTCCCTGGAGGACCAGTGACCCTGGCACCACCCTTTGGAGGACCAGTGACCCTGGCACCACCCTTTGGAGGACCAGTGACCCTGGCACCACCCTTTGGAGGACCAGTGACCCTGGCACCACTCCCTGGAGGACCAGTGACCGTGGCATCAAACACACTATAATGAATTAGTGTTCTTAACTTTCATGGAAACTGATTTGCGCGTCTGTTGTCATGACAGTCTGTTTAATCTGGGAGGAGGAGCAGGAGGGGGAGGAGGAGGTTGAAGAGGAAGGGAAGGAGGAGGATGAGTAGGAAGAGTAAGAGGTGAAGGAAGGGGAGGAAGAGGCAGAGTAAGAGGTGAAGGAAGGGGAGGAGGAGGCGGCAGAGTAAGAGGTGAATGAAGGGGAGGAGGAGGCAGAGTAAGAGGTGAATGAAGGGGAGGAGGAGGCAGAGTAAGAGGTGAAGGAAGGGGAGGAGGAGGCGGCAGAGTAAGAGGTGAATGAAGGGGAGGAGGAGGCAGAGTAAGAGGTGAAGGAAGGGGAGGAGGAGGCAGAGTAAGAGGTGAATGAAGGGGAGGAGGAGGATGCGATGGAGCGTTACAGCAGGTAGTATAATGTATAATCTTACAAAATTCTTGTAAACTGAGGATTTTATGATGATGAATATTGTCCCAGTAATAGTTTTATAATGACGAATATTGCCCTAGTAACAGTTTTATAATGACGAATATTGCGCCAGTAATAGTTTTATAATGACGAATATTGCCCTAGTAACAGTTTTATAATGACGAATATTGCGCCAGTAATAGTTTTATAATGACGAATATTGCCCTAGTAACAGTTTTATAATGACGAATATTACCCCAGTAATAGTTTTATAATGACGAATGTTGCACCAGTAAGTTTTATAATGATGGAAACATATTGGCTCAGTAACAATTAGCTTGTTCATATAGACTAAATAACACAGGTCTAGGGTTGATAATCCTCTTGTCTGTTGGTATATAAAGACGATTTATAACGTTCCAGGTCACGTTGTCACAGACCTCACAGAATTCTGAGTAAATCTTCAACTTCTCATGTTTTAACTAAATCTGCTACAGACAGAAGTTCAGTGTTTTATTTGAGTTTCCAGTGTCTCTGCCCTGTAAACCTCTTCATGAGTCCCTGGAAACTGAAGGCTTCTTTAATATTTCTGGCAAGTGAAGGCTTCTTTTTACATTCCTGGCAAGTGAAGGTTTCTTTTTACATTCCTGGCAAGTAAAGGCTTCTTTTTACATTCCTGGCAAGTGAAGGTTTCTTTTTACATTCTTGGTAAGTGAAAGCTTCTTTTTGCATCCATGACAAGTGAAGGCTTCTTTTTTGCATTCTTGGCAAGTGAAGGCTTCTTTTACATTCCTGGCAAGTGAAGGCTTCTTTTACATTCCTGGCAAGTGAAGGCTTCTTTGACTTTCCAGTAACTGAAGGCATCTTTGACATCCCTGTCAACTGAAGGTTTCTTTGACATCCCTGGAAACTTGAGGCTTTTTTAACATCTCTGGAAACTGAAGGCTTCTTTGACATTACTGGCAAATAAAGGCTTCTTTGCCATAAACCAAGAACTGTCGTGTCGCTGGGTAGTGTGGATAGCATCCTCTCTACTGTGAGTGTATTCTTGAATACATGCTTTCATAGTTTGACTGGTTTGAGTTCCAGCTCATGGGCTTCTCGATGGTGCTGATCTTAACCTTCTGGATTAATTATAGCTTCTAGGAATTTTGAGAGTTTTAATATATGCTTAAGAAAACTGACAAGTTGATAAACACTTGTGCAACACTTGTCCTCATCTTCCACCGCTTTTATATTGTCTTTGTCTCTGTAATGGATGCTACTCATGCAAATACACCTGCAAGTTTGACATGCAAATTGCTTATGGTTGTAGAGAAGATTTTCATAATGAGAAAGGTGGCGCATTGTAGAGTAGAAGATGCGTAAAGAGCAGCCAGCACTGGTTGTGAGAAAGTCCTGTTTTATGAACCTAGCGGAGCACTTCCGCAGAGTGACCAGAGATACAGTAAGCAAATAAGAGTGAATTTGGATCGCATAATTGTAGATGGTACAGTGGAATATTATGCTAATCCATATCAGAGATGCATCTACAAATTCTAAGGAATGGTGCTACATAGGATTGCTGAAAACCTAAGAAAAGGGGAAAGAGTGATGGTCAGAGAAATTGCATGATGATGGGTGGAGGTGACAAGGGGGTCCCATAAAGGTCAGTGCTCAGACAAGGACCTGTCCTCCTATATGCAAACGACATACAACAGCAGATGTCTATTTTTTTCTTTTACTGTTTGCGGATATTATTGACTTAATGGAGCGAATAAAAAAATGGAAAAGGCAAAGAAACGGCAGAAGACCTAGACTGATAACAGTTTGCATATTAATTACATAGAGTAGTGGACTGGATAATAGGACCGGTGTTGCAGTATAAACTGAGAGGAGAGAGGAGATGAAGTAGTGAAGGAGAATACAGATTGCAGTCCTGGAACAAGTAGAACATTGGGTAAGATTAGTAATGATAACATACCTAGGGATACATAAACAAAGTCAACAGTAAATGCACTCCTAGCAAACATGAGAAGCACTTTTAAAAATTTTAACAAAGAAACTTGACTGTTCGTCCAAAATATGCCAGACCTGCCATAGAGTATGCAGCACCGACCTGAAACCCACACCTGATCCTAGCATATAAAGAAAATAAAGCCCCGAGACTTTCTACAAAGCTAGTCCAAAAAAAATAAGAGTTATCCTACAAAGAGGGGATAAATGAACTGAGCCGGACGATCTTAGAAGAAGAACCAGAGGAGAGATACTGAAGGGCATGATAGGTCTTCCGGGAGGCAAAAAAATGAGTGTCGGAAACGAGGAAAACCATGAAATTTACAGCTGCAGATCAATAACAGTGGTCTTAGAAGAAAATTTTTAGACTCAGGGTGTGTGTAACTAAAAATCATCACATCCATTGTTACCAGATTTCCTTTGGCAAATTATGCTAGACTCCCTAAAAAAAGGTGCTAAAATCAGCAAAATTATGCTAATACTGTAGTAATTAAGTTTTTGTAAAGTTATGCAATTACTCTTACATTAACGACAGTATATATGTCGTGCCGAATAGGCAGAACTTGCGATCTTGGCTTAAATAGCAACACTCATCTTGCCATATAGGACAAGCGAAAATTTGTGTATGCAATAATTTCGTCAAAATCATTCTGAACCTAACGAAAAAAAAATATTTCTCTGTGTTTGATTAGTATTAAATTATTGTAAACAAATCTAAAATATATTTAGTTGGGTTAGGCTAAAATAAATTGCGCTTGTTATAATAAGGTTAGGTAAGTTTTCTAAGTTCCTTTTGGTGCAAAATTATAAATTTTTATATCAACATTAATGAAAAAAATATATCTTTAAACGTATAAGAGAAATTTTTAGAAAGGACTTAATTTTAAATGAGTTCTTGCTAATTGACCAGTTTTACATATTCGGCACGACATACATATATATATATTTATATATATATATATATATATATATATATATATATATATATATATATATATATATATATATATATATATATATATATATATATATATAATATATCCTGGTATAATGAGTTTTGTCCTCAAATTCTGGATTTTATATTGTGACATTTATTCACGTGAAGTATTTAAGGTTAGTGTCAATATAAATATAATATTTTAAATATTAAAGCTAAATTATTAAACCCAAGGCAAATGGTAAATGGATGTACAATTATACATACAAAATTTAAGGTTCTGTCATTAGATATAATAATGAATGTTGAAATTATAGGACGAACTGGCATAGATTATTAGAGACGGAAAGCACGAACATGAGGACACAATTGAACGTTGAAAACAAAGAAGAGCCACATGGGTGTTAGGAAGTATTTCTTCAGTATTAGATTTGTCAGAAAATGTAACAACCTGGGCAATGGAGTGGTAGAGGCATGATCCATACATAGCTTTGAGAAGAGATACAGAAAGGTTCCTCAAACCGGGAAATGGTGAACCCAGCAGCGGTTAGCGAAGAGGCGGGGCCAAGAACTGAGACTTGACCCCAGCAAACCATATTTAGGTGAGTAAACACACATGAGAGTTTGACGCTGAAGAAAAACGGAAATCAGCCACACTATCCGGAAAAATCATCCATGGATGCATTGTGGTGAAAAGGCCTAGAGGGTTATATGTAAGTGACAGCCCGATCAATTGAAATTAAAACAGTAATACGAAACATCATATGGGGTGAGTACGCAATATTTATTTAATATATTTAGACAAAATTATGTAACCGCAGTATAGAGACACACTTGTTTACAGCCTAGCGATAAGTTCCCAATCTAAGCAAATATTTGCTTATACACCCGTAGAGAAGACAACCAGTTTACCTGGAGTTTACCTGGAGAGAGTTCCGGGGGTCAACGCCCCCGCGGCCCGGTCTGTGACCAGGCCTCCTTGAGGTAAGAGCAAATAAACAAGAACAAGAACTAGAAAGAAAATAGAAGAAAATCCAAAGGGGTGTGTATATATATGCTTGTACATGTATGTGTAGTGTGACCTAATTGTAAGTAGAAGTAGCAAGACGTACCTGAAATCTTGCATGTGTATGAGACAGAAAAATGGACACCAGCAATCCTACCATCATGTAAAACAATTACAGGTTTCCGTTTTACACTCACTTGGCAGGACGGTAGTACCTCCCTGGGCGGTTGCTGTCTACCAACCTACTACCTAGATACATGGATACATGGACAAAATTATTAAAACTGAAAAAATAAGTAAGACGTGAAGAATAAATAGAGAAATTAAATAGGGAAAATGCTATTTTAAGAAATCAAATGAAACTCTTAAAAGAAATGCAGAAGACATTAGGTGAGGAAACTAATAAAAAGATGAAAAAGAAGCGATAGACCAGGAATAGGTTAAACAAGGAGACACCTATACAGGAATAACTAAGAATAAGTGAGAATTAGAAGATGTGAGTATAGCGCAGGTTTTTTGTCAAAATGTCAACAAGACCTCCCAGTGGGCGAGAAAAGGTATGGAAAAGTATAAGTCTATGAAAACACCAGAGGAAAATATAGAGATTGAATAACAGATGTTATCTGAAGAACTCAAGGCAAGATCGAATATTATTGGAGTACTTTTAAAAGATTACAGTTAACTGTTACTGAGGGAAGCTGCTGAGAGGCAGTGTTATTATTTTATTTGGCTGTGTCGAAAAGCTAATAAAAACAAAAGTATGATCCCCATGAGTCTGGCGCTCCCCCATAATTATAATAAAAACAAGAACAGGAAAAAATCAGCGGGGAAGAACAGATTAATGAGATTATGTGAGTACTGAGTTTTAATTTTCAAGAACACATTGTGGCATAAAGCATTAAGAAGAAATATTAAAAAAATGCTAAGAACATAAAGAAACTGGAGGACTAAGAGGATATGCAAATTAGACAAGATCTTTCTGAGGAGGATGAGGGGAAAATGTAAGTTTTCTGATCACTGTTAAAAGTTTGAATGAAGGCAAACACCGTATATGATATCTCAAAGAAACGAGAATTCTATAAATGATAACCAAACTAAAACAAATTGGTAAAAACAGTAGTGAGAATAACATCATTTCACAGTCAAATAACAGCTGAGAGAGTAAGGGGCAGCAGGGAAGGCCAGATGACAGAATGGGGTGAGGGAGGGTGGAGAAGGAGGAACACAAGAATAGTAACAACAGAAGTGGTGGTGATAGTAACAGTAGTGTTGTGGTTGTAGTAGTAGTAATAGTGCCAGCAGTGGTACTAGTATTAATGAGGAAGTAGTAATAGTAGCGGTAATAGTAGAGGAGCAGCAGTGAAATAATTAGTAATAATGGTAGAAGTGGAAACGTAAATAATCGAGGGAAGAATGGGGCACTGACAGAGAGCTACTGGCCCACTGGGTCAGATGAAAACCCACGGAGGGACAAAAGTCCCACGGGACGAAACCCAGGGACAGAACCCATCAAGGCAGAAGAGAGGAAAGGTAAGGCATATAAACGGTGATGTAGAAGACAAATGAAGTGGATGGAGAGGAGGTAGTAAAGGTTAAGTCAAGTCACGAGTGTTCTGAAGTTTAGAGTATTTGATATTATGGGAAAGGCAGGAAGATACGGGAACGAAGCCAGAACTGCGATTCATGTTAAGAAAGTTGTATATATGAACTGTTTCAACAAGAGTGGGTTTTGTGAATGCTAAGAAAAGGAAGGTAGATGGTTTGAAACAGTAACGTTGAAAATGGTGTAAAATATCGACAAGTTGATGAGTTAGACACATGCAACAGCTGGGTATCTTCATTGTTGAAGCGTTTCTCCTACGCCGTAGGTTTCTTCAGTTAAATAAAGAGAATGAACTGTAGGCAGCAGGAGAAGAGGCGAGGTAAAGCTGATGTAATCAGTCCATCAACCAGTTTCAGCAGTTGACCATTTAATATGATGGTTGTGATCTCTGACATGAGAGACAAGAGCATTGTCGGTCGCCTTGGCGATACTGGCAAGTCTTAAGTCTGTGAGAAAGAGAGTAGCCAGTTTCAGTAGTGTTGGAGAGGCAGGAAGAGGAGTGGACACCGGAAGTATTAGTGATAGGAGCTAAACAAGATAAACAAGATTAGTGCGAAGAGGAATTATTATGGTGAAAAGCAAGTTTGATAGCTAGAGATGAGATGCTGTTATGGTTTTAAAGATTTAGAAAATAGGGCAGGAAAAGAAAATGAGATTTCCTAGGAGAGGTGTATCTAGGAGAGAAGAAAGTCCGTTTAGAACTACTATTACTACTACTGAACTGCCATGGCTGCGCTGCTACTATTGCTACCACCATTACCACCACCACTACTACTACTACTACTGTAGCCGTGCTTCTCTTCCTCCTCCTTCCTTCCCCCATACTGTTTTCTGGCCTTCCTTGCCTCTTGCTCTCGGTTATGATTAGCCAATAATCCAGGACAGACCGAAACTTCATCCTAACGTTCCTTTCACAAGTGGGAGTGTTCACCGAAACATTCTGAAGGTTTTGTTCTCCGATAAATTGGGAGTAAACTTTAAAACATTACTGTAGAAATAAGATATATAAATGAAAACAAACTTGATAGTTTGTCTGAGACCAAACTTGTAAAAACAAGTTTTTTATTGAAGATTTATTGATCAAATATTTAAAAACATGTATTCAAGTTATGGAAATTGTAAATAAAAAACTCTAAATATATTGAAATTTTAGTAATAAAATGGAAAATAAAAAGGAGAAACTTTAGTACGGGCGGGGATTGAACTCGCGACTAGTGAGTCGTAAAACTCCAGTCCGGGGCGACAGCCAGCGCCGGTCTGGAGTTTTACGGTTACGACTCACTAGCCGTGAGTTCAATCCCCACCCGTACTAATACTTTGGGTAATGGAAAGTGATCATGACATCATATAAATATAGCATCAATAATAAAAGAAAGCACACAATAAGCTGTGATGAAAAGTTGAAAACATTATAGTTTCCCATGTTGTCTGATGATAGGAAGGATAAAAAGAATCATGATAACCACTTATAAGGTCAGGAAAGGATATGACGGATATGATAGATTTTTTTTATACCTGCAAGACGAATAATACGTTGTAAATATAGGAAAAAGAGGAGTGGAAGGGATGCTAGAATTTTTTTTCTTCTTAAATAGAGTGGTTGACCATTGGAATGCTTGGTTGACCAGTGGAATGCATGGTTGACCAGTGGAATGCATGGTTGAACAGTGGAATGCTTGGTTGAACAGTGGAATGCATGGTTGAACAGTGGAATGCTTAGTTGACCAATGGAATGCATGGTTGAACAGTGGAATGCATGGTTGAACAGTGGAATGCATGGTTGAACAGTGGAATGCATGGTTGAACAGTGGAATGCATGGTTGAACAGTGGAATGCTTGGTTGACCAGTGGAATGCATGGTTGACCAGTGGAATGCTTGGTTGACCAGTGGAATGCATGGTTGAACAGTGGAATGCATGGTTGAACAGTGGAATGCATGGTTGAACAGTGGAATGCATGGTTGAACAGTGGAATGCATGGTTGACCAGTGGAATGCATGGTTGACCAGTGGAATGCTTGGTTGACCAGTGGAATGCATGGTTGACCAGTGGAATGCTTGGTTGACCAGTGGAATGCATGGTTGAACAGTGGAATGCATGGTTGAACAGTGGAATGCATGGTTGAACAGTGGAATGCATGGTTGAACGTTGGAATGCATGGTTGACCAGTGGAATGCATGGTTGAACAGTGGAATGCATGGTTGAACAGTGGAATGCATGGTTGAACAGTGGAATGCATGGTTGACCAGTGGAATGCATGGTTGACCAGTGGAATGCATGGTTGAACAGTGGAATGCATGGTTGACCAGTGGAATGCTTGGTTGACCAGTGGAATGCATGGTTGAACAGTGGAATGCATGGTTGACCAGTGGAATGCATGGTTAAACGTTGCAATGCATTAAACGTGGAAGTAGTAAGTTCTACAACCTTTAGAAATTTAAAAATATGGTGAGCAGGGCACAGAAGACGAGGTATCGTAAGTATAACTCTGGCTCTGTAACTACGATAAGGTAATTACACACAAACACACACACACACACACACACACACACACACACACACACACACACACACACACACACACACACACACACACACACACACACACACACACACAACACAACACAACACAACAAGTGTGATGATAATTTTTTCTGTTGTCCCACAGGTACGTATACCCAGCTTGCCACTTCTGTACGAACATCGTTATAACAAACCAATTAAGGTATGTTTGTTTATAGTATACTTAGGCTAGAATGTGATATGGGCTGCTATAACACAGAATAATGTTCTCTGTATAGATGGATATCAGAAAATTTAAGTAATATAAAAAACGGAAGGAAAACAATGGTAATGTTTACAGATGAAGATATGAAAAAAAAATAAGAGGGCAAAAATGTTTCAGGAACAGTGGAATGATAAGTTATCATTTTTTTTCTAGGGAATAGTTCGTCAAAAGAATATATTCCAGGATCAAAGTAGATGTAGTAATTAAGTAAGGACTTAACAGAAATAATCACATTTCTTTCTAAATATATTAGTCACTGGAACTGATATGGAATATTAAGCGTTCGACCAGATAATAAGAACCAAATAGGTAATACTAAAATGAAAATATCAAGAATAAACAGTCATATAAGCCGTCATAGTATAAATAAGTATAGATAGGTTAATAAGTAAAATATATAGGTACGATATGCTGTATCGCAGGGCTACTCAATTGACAGCCCGCGATCCGAATACGAACCTTGAAAGTGTTGTATTTGGACCTCGGGCTTCAGAAGAACGCTTAGTTAAATAACAGGTGTTACTACGTTCAGGATCAGGTGGTACAGAAGAACGGGATTAATATATCATTCTGAATGGAATACAGCATTCTAGCGTAGCTGAATAGTGATAAATAACAAAAAAAAAAAGGCACAATACCGTGACTGGAACGATACACATGCACGTAGAAGGGAGGCGCTTACGAAGACGTTTCGGTCCGACTTGGACCATTTACAAAGTCACACTAACGATAGTGATATTTTCTTCCATTCAATGGTTATTCATATTGGTAATTATCAATTGTGCAATGAACTTGACTTTTTTGACATTTTGGAAAAAAATTGGCCGTATATGGGCTGGGAAGTCTGGCGACACTGGTGCAACTTTGCATTTCGGGAAAAGTTGTGCATTTCCGTGTGTGCAATGTATGATTTCGGGTTTTCTCATTTTCTTTTTAGGAAGTTTGGCTTTACTTTTCTGTGCCCACCTCTTTTATGATTAAGTACGTTGGTGGGGTATTGAATCCTGTAAAAAAAAAAATCAAAAACTTGTTCGATATAATATAAAAAATATTTTTTCCCTACTATTTATCTTCATATTTTGTAAATTTTAATAAGACGAGAACTGAAAATGAAGTTCATAGAAAATGGTGAGTACACTGACGTAAACTCCGATTTGTTGCTTTTCATGGTTGTGTGTAAAAAATGAATCCGGGCCTTTGCATACATATTTCTTGTCCAAGTGGACCTTTGCTCATAACAGTTGAGTAGTCCTGGTGTATCGTAATAGCTACGGAAGGTGAGGTTCAAATGAAATATATTTAGTTTAAATGAACGGCTAAATTTTAAAAGAAATCGAGAGCCTAGTGACTTTATTGAAGTTAATCAGGACTATCTTTTATAAAACTGTAACCAAACCAAAAAGTATTGATAAACTGCTTGATTTGGTTCTGGCAAACAAGAAATCTCTAATAAATAATCTGTTTAATTAAGGGGTTGGATGAAACGTTAACAAATGACGTCGATCTCATTTAACTACTGTAATAACAGTTAAGGTCCCTGATTTTCACGCTGCAGATTATATGGCGCTAAATGATTATCTGGGTAGCTTATATCAGAGTATCGACACCATGCCTAACCCTTCTAGGGTAGGGTAGGTGCCTGAGCCCGAGCCTTTAGCTCATAAGACTGTCATTCCCATTTACCCTCTTGGGGAGGGGATGGCAGACCAGAGAGGCCTAGCTTGTGGCTAGGCCTGGGGACAGTTGGTCCCAAAGATGAGGAGGTACTTGTGCCTCCTCCCATGGGAGACTTAGGTCTCAGACACTCCCTAAAGACGGAGCCAAGGCCGGGCCACCACTTGGACAAGGCCCGGGCCAGGAGAATACCGACTAATCTTTAACTAACTAACTAATTATATCAGAGTGACCTGACTTGAAATTATTGTGAGGATCAAGATGGTGAACATTGTTTCCAATAAATCATTTTTTACAGTACTGAACAAACTGCTCAGTCAACAGATTGAAAATCTCTTGGGTAAAATGAGAGACATTAACAGGCATATCAAAAAAGGAGAGAAACATCTAATGAACAAAGGCATTGAGAGTCAAAAATTGTATAAGAAAGGCCAAATGAGGTTATGAAATTAAATTTGGAAGGGAATCAATGGCCAACGCAAAGGTATTGAAAAATAAAATAAGGGGAAAATGACGCCCACATAAATGTAACTCAGTTCAGGTTACATTTGATGATAAAGTAATGAATGTAACTTTTAACATTAGTTTCTACTTTGATTTTACACAAGAGGATTTAAACGAAAGTAGTTAAGTCACGACCTGGATAGACTATGAAATATCAAACTCACTAGGGATATAATTCTCAAATAAATAGATTAAAACCAAACGAGTTACTGGGCTGAATTATTTTCAAGGAGTATAAAGTAAAGAGAAAAATTGCAAACCATTATATGGTCTCTTCAATAAATCGTTACAAACTGTTAACATACTGTATTAATGTATAAATGGGGACTGTGATACCCATTCATAAAGTGGGGGATAGGTCTCTAGCTTCAAATTATATGCCAAGTAACTTAGCTTCGTTAGATTGAAAATTATTGGACTTAATAAATGCCGCTGCAATTCAAAGTGAATCTCATCACAGTTTTAGAAAGCAGCGTATTTGCAAGTTAGCATAAGAAATAAGTATTCCAATTTCTTAAATAAGTAATGCAAATTAGGATATACTCAACAGAAAACTAACTCAAACGTTCCACTGTAAAACACTAGCTTTGAAGCCAAACTGAAGAGCTTTACTCTTGTTATCTTATGGAGACCAATATCCTAAAATACAAAAGCACATTAAGTTTGAAGCCGCTCAGCAGTTACATTTTCACGTTATCAGTGTTGTAATGTTAATGCCAATCTGATGACACTCATAAATTATATTTAAAACAGTACTTGAGTTTTCCCACTTTCTTCCCTAAATTTGCAAACTGGAACCTATGCAGATCAAAATCAATCCAAGCTTTTCTCTAAGAAAAGTTGATCAATGTTTAAGGAATCAGCAAAGAAATAATTAAGTTTGTAAATATCTGGTACTCAGGAATTCAGTATATAACATTCTTTTTACAGTATTCTTAATTTCCCATATATGTTATGGGTATATAAAAATTAAATTATGTGGACTTAATTCACGAACGTCTGATGAAGTCAAACATTGAATTATTTTTGATCAGAAGAGAGATTCCCATTTACTTCACAGAAACCAAATAGTTTGATAATTAAGACACATGTGCAGCAGTTAAGTACCTAATTGTTGTACATGTCTTGTCAACTTTTTTGTATTGTATGCCATCAAACTCAAAACCACATAGTTTAATAATATTTGGGTCTTCAAAATATACACAACCAAGGAGAAGCTTCCTTTGTGGAAAACAGAGGAAGAGGAGGGAACCAGATGATTCATTCCACAGTTAATGTAATGCACAGAATTAAAAAAAGTGCGCCTACATAGCCTAAAGACAGGAAACTTGTCATCCAAAAGCAAAGTCTATAGGGGTCCTATAGTGATTGGGAAATGGGAAGTATTCTGGTTCAATCCAAGGAAAGACCAAGACACTCTGCTCAAGAAAGCAGAGTCCAGGTGAATAAAGTTTAATTAAAACTTTGCTGAAGAGGATCCCAGAAGGGAAGCGAAATATAGAGATCAATTAATCTCCCAAGTTTCTGGCAAATTATATAAACTAATTTAGTATATTAAGCACTCAGAAGAGGTAGATTTATTTATACTGAATGTGATACAATGAGAATAAAAATTACACACTTTCTGACACTTAATAATTTCAGACGTGCAATTACACACGTGAATTTAATTTCCCATCATCGACGAATCAAGAGATACTTTTTTTGAACATCTGAAGCCAAGCAGCAGAGAGTTTCGAAAGTTATCAGACATATCCTAAGATCCTGGAAATATGTTCTGTAATTGATCATATAACATCTATGTATGACAAGTGCTTCAAGCATCTTGCCTTTGTCACAGTAAACCAACTTTGGACATTTGATTTCGATCCTTGAGGCCTCGTGTTATGAGGGAATTAAAAGCTTAAAATTAAGAAAAAATCGAAAAAATTAGGTAACAGCTTACACATATAACCCGCACATAGGAGAGGGGAGCTTAGGATGACGTTTCGGTCCAACTTGGACAATTTACAGAGTCACAATGTGTGTGTAACTTTGTAAATGGTCCAAGTCGGACCAAAATGTCGTCATAAGCTCCTTTCTCCTATGTGTGGGTTATTTGTTTATTGTTCAGGGTATTGTCACGGTATTGTGCCTTTTTGTTCTTCAGGTAACCACTTACACGTTTCTATTCGGGAATATCTAATTATGCTAATCATTTCTGGCCTCCATATAACAGAGCAGACTTAAATGCCCTAGAAAACACACATCCCATGAATCAGAAATTTTTCCTACTAAAATAGATTGATGCGCTGAATTTGCCTTGCGGAAAAGAATAGAATTACGGGGGATATGACGGAAGTGTACACAGGGGATAACGGTAATAAATAAAGGTATTGTAAATAACGTAAATAACGTATTGTAAATAATGGTAGACCATGACAGGATTCGTAGCAAAAGATTTAAATGGGATAAATTTATGTAAAGTAAAAGGACACATGTGCAACTAATGTGACATTTTATTGTGGCAACGTTTCGCTCTCCAGGAGCTTTATCAAGCCGTTACATAGATGCAATAATAATATTTATTTCTGTAAGTACATGATACATCTTACTCACACCTGGCTGACAGCAATGACATTCTATATAGAAAGCCACTGGTTATGCAGAGCATTTCGGGCAACTTAGGTTAATCTTGTCCCCCAGGATGCGACCCACACCAGTCGGCTAACACCCAGGTGCCTACTTGTTGCTTCTGAAGAGAGACGGCAGGTGTAAGGAAACACCCAATGTTTCCATCCGTACCGGGGATCGAATCAAGGACAATGTGTGAGATGAGTGCGCTACCAACCGAGCTACTGGCCATTGAAATGGCAGTAGAGGAGCAAATGAGTGGATAAACTCCCATGTAAAGTGAATAAAACAACATCGGGTAGCTTTACAATAGGTTAAGTTAGGTAAGGTTCGTCAGGAAACAGGACAAGTGTTTCCTGACGCGGGTCTGATGACCCGCCGTAGAAGCATGCGGTCATCTGATTACAATAGCTTGAACAAATACATGACTAGGTGTGTTTGGGAATTAGGTAGACCTACCTAGCATGTGCCAGTAGGCAAGACAATGGTAGAGTTTACTGACAGAATGAAATAAAAAAACTTTCAGGTTATGGCATGTTGGGAAAACGCTTCTTTCACCAGGGTATTTATAGAGGGGTTGAGAGAGATCCTGAGGTGAAGGAATGAGGTCATGAACTCTCATGTGAGAAACTACCTGAGTAAATAAGGTTAGGTGATCGCAGAATCAGGTACTGGAAGAATAAAACTCGCTACAAGGTGAGAGATTGTGACTGAGTGTGGCTATTTCTGCCAATTCTAAACATAATCTGATGTAATGATCTCTTTCTTGCCTCTACACAGAAATACTGAGAACCATCTTATATGCTACCTCCCCTCTCCTGTCCTATCCTGGCTACGCTAACTGAACAGTGGCCCGTTGGCCTGGTGGCTAAATCTCCCGCTTCACACACGGAGGGCCCGGGTTCGATTCCCGGCTGGTGGAAATTCCGACATGTTTCCATACACCTATTGTTCTGTTCACCTAGCAGCAAATAGGTACCTGGGTGTTAGTCGACTGGTGTGGGTCGCATCCTGGGGGACAAGACTAAGGACCCCAATGGAAATAAGTTAGACAGTCCTCGATGACGCACTGACTTTCTTGGGTTATCCTGGGTGGCTAACCCTCCGGGGTTAAAAATCCGAACAAAATCTTATCTTAACAGGACTAATACGCGTCCGGTTTCAGTACAAATCCCGTCCACTGACATTATTTTAATGGATCATTTTTTACACATATAATCTACAATGGCCTACGTAATAATTACATTTATAACTGCAATCAAATCTGTGTCGCTGATTTTCGTACATTTGATTTTATGGATATGATGTATTATCAGAGTGGAATTACCTGGTGTGACCTGGCAAGTGGGTCACACCAGGTAGTTCCTGTGGGTCAGGTAGGCAGTGATGGTTGCCAATATGAATTTTCAAAGTATAGTTTAAGGCAACATACGTTAAATAATAGGGAAATCAATTTAAATAAAAATAACTTGAATGGATAATTTAAAACATCTCATAGTCGCATTTACAGGCGAATCAAAACAGCCGACGAACACTTAAGAAATCAATATAGTCAATTAAAAAGAGTTGTGAAGAAAGGAATATGGAAAGCCAAAAGAGATTGTGAAATTAAAGTCTCATGGAAATCGAAGAACATCCCAGAAGGTTTCTTTTAAGTATATAGAAGCAAGATTATGGACGGGATAGGCCTACTTAAAATTCGCTCAGATCTGTTCACTGT
Source organism: Cherax quadricarinatus (assembly GCF_026875155.1). Classification (NCBI taxonomy): domain Eukaryota; kingdom Metazoa; phylum Arthropoda; class Malacostraca; order Decapoda; family Parastacidae; genus Cherax; species Cherax quadricarinatus. The sequence continues at coordinate 17,145,028 of NC_069487.1, read as the reverse complement.
CAGTGACCAAGAAATGTGTACAATTTTCAACATTTATTTCCTTTCAGCTTTTTACGCAAAATTCCAGAAATAAAAAAATTATATGGGTCATAGCAAAAATAATTATGTACGATCAGTGTCACCAGTGACATAGTTCTAAGACAAATAGAAAGATTAAAATTAAACAGATCACCTGGCCTTGATGAACTGTTCTCAGAGGTTATAAAGAAATATATGGAGCAATTTAGCAAACCATTGGCTAGTGTTTTCAGCATTCTACAAACTGGTATAATGCCGCATAAGTGGAAAATGGCAAATGTAATAACTATCCACTTAGCAGGTGACAGACCGTTAGCTTCAAATTATGACCACTTACCCTAACCTCTATTGTGGGGAAAATTGATGGAATCAATGCTTGTCAAGATTATTGGAAAGACAAATTAATCACGCCTTTAATAGAAAAAACAATTAGGGGTTATTACAGTTGTGTTATTACGATTTCGTGAGCCTTTGAGTTCAACACAGGATAGTGTTGAGGAATGAGAAGGTACAGAGAATAAGAAGGGATTTTTTTTCCCTCGTTCGAGGTGTGTTTGATAGATAAACAGCAAAGAGTTTGCATACACGGGGAGAAAACATAACGAGGACGCGTCACAAGCGGTATGCCACAGGGGTCAGTGTTGGGCCCATCGTTGTTCACAATATACATAAATAACATAGATAAGGGAATAAATTGAGACCAGCACAATAATTCTGATGAGCACAGTGGAGCTCTACAGGAAACTCTGGATAAGTTGATGTAGTGGTCAGAGAAATGGTAGATGTAAGTTAATGTAGACAAATGTAAGGTTCTGAAACCTAGTATTACGAACACAAGTGGTAGTCTAATGGCCTGTAGCAACAATGGGTTGTAGTTGGTGAAAAAATTAGCTTTAGAAAAGATATAGGAAAGCATTAGTCTAGTAATAGAGTTGTAGATATGTGGAACAAACTCCCGAGTATCGTCATTGAAGCGAAAATCTTGGGTAGCTTTAAAAGTAGGTTAGACAAGTACATGAGAGAGAGTGAATATGGGTTAGTGTTAGTTAAACATGCCTAGCTTGGGCCAGCAAGTCTGCTGCAGTGCAGCGGACTTGCTGGCCTAACCTGAGCCAGTTTGGCCATTTTTAAGTCTGCTGGAGTCTTGAGAATGGCCAAACTGGCTTAAGTTGACAGAAAGACGACAGTGACTCAAATAAATATGTATTGTAACAGTGGTATACAGAAAAAGCATCTCTGAATGCACAACACGTAGAACCTTGCAGTAGATGGGTTACAGCAGCAGAAGACCACACTGAGTTCTACTCTTGTCAGCTAGGAACAGGAAATGAGGTTACATTAGACATAGACTCCCTAAACTGGACAGATGAAGATTAGAAAAAAAAAACGTCACCTGGTCCGATGAATGTAGATTTCTGCTATAGCATACAGATAGTAGGGTGAGAAATTGGCGTAAGCTTTTGGAATGCGGTTGACCGGAATATTTACAGCATGAATGTGCAGCTCGCAGATTTGCAAGAACTGCATGTTGCTATCATATCAACATGAAGCAAGATCTCTAAGTAATATTTCCAGCACCTTGCTGAATCCATGTCACGAAAAATTCAGGTATTTGTTGGGGCAAAGGGGAGTTTTCCCAGTGCTATAAGGGAGTACCTAATGAAGTAGCCATTGAGTCCATGTGTATTCACCATCCAAAAGTCTACTTAGGTTGGTGTCAACTATTCATGGTTTCGTTCGTCGAATATCGGTTCTTTATCCTCCGACTATTGGTTTCACAAGTTTCCTACTTGAGATTCTTCCCCTTTCTTGTGAACGCTCTTGGCATCCACAGAAGTTTTTCCGTAATATGTCTCTCAGCTGCATCACAAACTTTCAAGATACACGGGACTGTTGCTGAGTCTGCTCTCGGGGAATTGTGTGTTTGTAAATGAAGAGAGGAGAGTGGATGGTAAGAGGAGGAAGAAAGAGGTTACTCTGCTCTTCTTTAGTTTCTATTAATCTATGTAGGTCTGTCTATTTTTCTGTTTCCACTCTGGTTATAACTGTTTGGCTGCCTTCCATTCCTCCTCTGTACCAGTCCCCCAGAAACTCCTTTCTGTGCTTCTCTAATTAGTCTAGATTTTTCTTCCCTTCCTCAGTAGCAAACAGTTTCTCATCAGCACATTTCTGAACAGTCTTCAGTAATCTCATTTCTTATCCTTGTAATGTTTATTAATTCCTTTATCTCCTGTCTCTTTTTCATTTCTTCCTCTTCTCCTTTTAGCCTGATTTTTCCCCTTTTCTTTTATCCAATTGAAATTACTAAAGATATTCTTTCTTGTTTCCTGTAATACAATATTCATTTTATATTCCCATTCTTTACTTCCTTGCTTCCAGTTTCATCTTTTGTGTCTATCCAGTGAAAGTTCTTCTTTCCTTTATCACCTCTTGCCGTTTATAATCTTTCTAAAGACGTTCTTCTTAGCGTTTTTCTTTCTATGCATCCTTGCTTCCCTCCTATCCTTTCTTCCTTCGTAGTTTCTCCCTTGCTTTATCGAACTCCTCTCAAATTACTTCTTTCAACTGCATTTTCATTTTTCCTGCATTCTTTTCTGTATTTGTCATATTTTAGTTTCTCAATCATCACCTTCTCTCACATATTCTTTCCTCTAACAACTTACTGATTTTTTTATCAAGCACCGTGATCATGAAGTTAATACATCTCAACAGGCAATTTCTTTTCACCACCAATTACCTTTGACCATTCTTCTTAGTGTTACCATCCATTGCCATTCACTGTCTCCGTCTTCTCCCTTTCCCTTTCTCTCTTCGGTACGAAGTTTAGGTTTAGAAAGATCATAGGAAAGTATTGGTATGGAAATAGGGTAGTTGATGAGTGGAACAGTCTACCTAGTTGGGTTATTGAGGCTAAAACCTTGGGTAGTTTCAAATTTAGGTTGGATAAATGCATGAGTGAGAGGGGTTGGATTTGAGTGGGACTTGCAAATGAGTGGATAGTTATCAGAGCTTATTTCTTGGGTAGCATTGAAAATTAGGTTGGGCAAATGTTTTGTTAGTGGGATGGATTGTAAAGGACCTGCATAGTATGGGCCAACGGGCCTCCTGCAGTGTTCCTCCTTTCTTATGTTCTTATGAATGGTGGTGGAAGGAGAAATGGTGAAGCCCTACATTTTGAGGTATTACATTTTCTAATATTACAATCAGCAATTAATGTGTTGTTTTATTGTGTTGCATTGTTTGGTGTTGCTGGCGTGAGTGCAGCTGTGGTGGTTGCAGTAGATGCGCATCGTGTTACAATTTGGTTGGTAGTTTTAGTGAGATATGTTTGCAATATGGGTATGGTGATTGTGTGTTGGAGTGATAGTGAATTTCTGTTTTACCAAAGCAGAAGAGGGTTGAGGTGAGATGTAAGTTATAGTTAAGTGGTGGAGGACAAGGTGTTGAGTGTTGGAGGACAAGGTGTTGAGTGGTGGAAGACAAGGTGTTGAGTGGTGGAAGACAAGGTGTTGAGTGGTGGAAGACAAGGTGTTGAGTGGTGGAAGACAAGGTGTTGAGTGGTGGAAGACAAGGTGTTGAGTGTTGGAGGACAAGGTGTTGAGTGTTGGAGGACAAGGTGTTGAGTGTTGGAGGACAAGGTGTTGAGTGTTGGAGGACAAGGTGTTGAGTGTTGGAGGACAAGGTGTTGAGTGTTGGAGGACAAGGTGTTGAGTGTTGGAGGACAAGGTGTTGAGTGGTGGAAGACAAGGTGTTGAGTGGTGGAAGACAAGGTGTTGAGTGGTGGAAGACAAGGTGTTGAGTGGTGGAAGACAAGGTGTTGAGTGGTGGAAGACAAGGTGTTGAGTGGTGGAAGACAAGGTGTTGAGTGGTGGAAGACAAGGTGTTGAGTGGTGGAAGACAAGGTGTTGAGTGGTGGAAGACAAGGTGTTGAGTGGTGGAAGACAAGGTGTTGAGTGGTGGAAGACAAGGTGTTGAGTGGTGGAAGACAAGGTGTTGAGTGGTGGAAGACAAGGTGTTGAGTGGTGGAAGACAAGGTGTTGAGTGGTGGAAGACAAGGTGTTGAGTGGTGGAAGACAAGGTGTTGAGTGGTGGAAGACAAGGTGTTGAGTGTTGGAAGACAAGGTGTTGAGTGGTGGAAGACAAGGTGTTGAGTGGTGGAAGACAAGGTGTTGAGTGGTGGAAGACAAGGTGTTGAGTGGTGGAAGACAAGGTGTTGAGTGGTGGAAGACAAGGTGTTGAGTGGTGGAAGACAAGGTGTTGAGTGGTGGAAGACAAGGTGTTGAGTGGTGGAAGACAAGGTGTTGAGTGGTGGAAGACAAGGTGTTGAGTGGTGGAAGACAAGGTGTTGAGTGGTGGAAGACAAGGTGTTGAGTGGTGGAAGACAAGGTGTTGAGTGGTGGAAGACAAGGTGTTGAGTGGTGGAAGACAAGGTGTTGAGTGGTGGAAGACAAGGTGTTGAGTGGTGGAAGACAAGGCGTTGAAATGGTGGAATTGAAGGTTATGTATGGGTGTATAAGGAGGTGGTAGTGAGGTAGGAGGGATAAGCGGAAGGATGGTAAATGAGGAAAAGATGGTGATGATAGCTAAATAGGAGGTGGAAGTGGTAGTGAACTAGGAGTAGACAGCGGTGAGGACAGGAAAGAATTGGGGTGATGGGGGTAAAAATGTGAGTGGAGGTCGTGTGGAGGGTGAAGGAGATGTGGGTGGTGATGGGATGTTGATGGGTGAGATCAAGTGATGCTGAGCAAGAAGGTAGAGCTTATATCCAGGGTCCCCGAGCTCTTCAGGTCATCGATACCTTAAAGTTTCAGATTGTTCACCGACCCCTAACCATTTATACGAATATAATTTACTAAACAGTACTCTAATAGTACAACGAATAATGATAATAGACATTAATAATAATAATTGCATCATAGAAAATAGGTAAAATATAAATTTTGAAAAAATACATGATTTAACATGTAATTTTGTACTGAAACTCTTCATATCATTAATGGGAAAGATGCATCTGATGAGCGTCAACACGGACACTGATAGTTGGCTGGTGATTGGTGAATTTTAGTCGTAATTAACCACATTCTTCTAGGTTCAGTCTGTTCCTCTGCTTAGAATTGCATTTGCATGGCTAAAACCAACTTCAACTATGTACAGATTTTGGAAAGCAAGTAAAAATGTCTCAACCATTGCACAAAGCCGGGGGTATTTAGTAACAAAAGTCACTTAAGCCTTTACTTTTGAACAATGCTTTTGTTTCGAGATCCAGTAATATCAATGAGATCTTCTTGCAGTTGAGAATCAATGTCTGCATTTTGTATTTCCAAATCAAATGGTGTAAGAATCCAGATACATAAAGCAAAGCATGTTCCCATATATATACTGATCCCCTTTTAACCCCCAGCAATTTATCGACCCCATAGATAGTTGCAGAGACCCTTAGGGGTCGATATTGACCACTTTGGGGAACAATCACTTATACTTGCAGGCACATCTACAGATATTTTGAAGAGAGGAGAGTGAAAAAGTAGTTTCGCCAATGAAAATTAAATTATATTGGACAACAGCTTTAGGCAGATCCCACGAGTATCCAGGATTACAATAATTCGACTTAAGCTGGCGATCGAACAGTGACTTATCAAGTAAGTGCTCGTTTTGGATTACACTCCTACCTCTGACGTTCAGTTTGAAACACATGTGCGAATAGATAAAAAAAAAAATTGTTTACATAGGCGATCTTGGTCAATTGTAACATAAAATATAGCCATTAGCTGAAGGGCAGATAAGGTAAAGATCTGTTCTTTAAGTAAAGATGGAGTAGTTTAGTATTTGGGAAGAGGGGAAGCTTAAGAAGATGCCACTGTCCATCGTCTATCATTGTCGAGTTAAAACCGGGAGAGAAAAGGTAAGGGAAAAAAAATAGGTCAGTTGAAGAGGCGAGAAGAGAGCGAAGAGGTCAAATAAAAGTCAGAAAACAAGACATGGAAAGAGTGGAAATGTTAGAAGTCAAGTCACATGAAGTGGTGAGGAGAAAGTTAGATGAATGAAAGTGAATATCATCTGACAAGACGGGAGGTAAGACTCTTAAGATAGATTACTCGATGAAAATTGCAGACAACAGGTCAGAAGTAGTTTGGAAGTATCAGAAGTTTTGATTTACATATCTCAAATATTATATAAATCATAATATTTGAATCATGATATGTCAGTAGAATAGAGGAGCCACTATACAGTTACTGTTACACTGCTGTAGTGCGGAGTTGCTGAGTATTTATGAAATACGTTAAGTCTCAGGGATGTAGGTAAGTGGAATGAGCTAGAAAACGAAGTGGTAGAGACACACTCGATACACAGTTTCAGGGATAGGTATGATAAGGCCCACGAGGTTAGAAACCAGCAATGGCAGCTGAAGAGTTGAGTATCGAACTCCGTGAGTACCCATGCGCACACACATACACATGCACGCAGGAGCGCGCACGCGCAAACACACACACACACACACAAATGAATATGTTCTGATAAGGAGGGAGGCCTAACGGCAATACGAAAATGACATAGCAGTGAAAGCTAAATCAGACCCAAAGCAGTTGTACAGTCTCATCAGGAGGAAAACAGCAGTCAAGGACCAGGTAATGAGGCTGAGGAAGGAAGGGAGGAGGAGAGATCACAAGAAACGACCGAGAACTATGTGAGGAGCTAAACGAAAGATTTAAAAAAGTATTAATAGCAGAGACAGAAAGGACTCCAGAAAGCCGGAGTGGTGAGGTACACCAACAAGTGTTGGACACAATACATATAACGAAGGAGGAGGTGAAGAGGCTGCTATGTGAACTAGATACCTCAAAAGCGATGGGGCCGGATAACATCTCTCCGTGAGTCCTGAGAGAGAGAGAGCAGAGGCGCGCTCTCTACCACTAACAACAATCTTCAACACATGTTTCAAAACAGGGCGACTACCTGAGGTATGGAAGACAGCAAATGTAGTCCCAGTTTTTAAGAAAGGAGACAGACACGCAGCATTAAACTACCGACCGATGTCATTGACATAGTATGCAAAGTCATGGAGAAAATTATCAACAAAAGAATGGTGGAACATCTAGAAAGGAATGAGCTTACTCACCACAACCAGCACGGATTCAGGAAAGGGAAATCCTGTGTCACAATCCTCCCGGAGTTGTACGACAAGGTGATAACAGTAAAGCAAGAGAGAGGTAGGTTGGTAGACTGCGTTTTCTTTTACTGTAAGAAGGCTTTTGACAGTTTCAGACAATAAATTAGTGCTAAAGCTGAAGAACCAGGCAGGTATGACAGGGAAGGCACTCTAATGGATCAGAAAATACCTGTCAGGGAGGCAACAGCGATTCATGATATGTAGCGAGGTGTCTGAGTGGGCGCCTGTGACGAGGGCCTTTCACTGAGGTCGGTCCTAGGATCGGTGCTGTTTCTGGTATATGTGAAGTGATGGAAGTGATAGACGATGTGAAGCTAATGAGGAAAATTCAGTCGGATGAGTACCAGGCAGGACTACAAGGAATCTAGACGGGCTGCAAGCCTGGTTCAGAAACTGGCTCCTAGAAGGGAAAAGCAAAGAAGGCTGCGGACAGAGTACAGTTTAGGGAGCGAAAGACTGCAAACCTCACTTAAGGAAAAGGATCTTAGGGTGAGTGTAATACTGACCACATCTGAAGCGCACAGCAACCAAATACTGCTGCAGCATTTGGGCGATTATCAAACCTACACATAGCGTTTCGGCACCTCAGGAATCATTTAGACTGTATACAGCGTACGTCCAGCCTATAATGGAGTATGCAGCACCAGTTTGGAACTCGCACCAAATCAAGCACGACAAGAAATTAGACAAAGTGCAAAGGTTTGCAACGAGACTAGTCCCGGAGCTAAGGGGCATGTCTTACAAGGAGAGGTTAAGGGAAATCAACCTGATGATACTGGAAGAGAGGAGAGGGAGGGGGACATGATAACATATAAAATACTGAGAGGAACTGACAAGGTAGATGGAGACAGGATGTTCCAGAGATGAGTCACAGGGATGTTAGGAAGTATTTCTTCAGTCATAGAGTTGTCAGGAAATGGAATAGCCTGGAGAGTGGTGTAGTGGAGGCAGGATCCATACATCGCTTTAAGAAGAAGTACGACAAGGCTCGGGGAGAAGGGAGACAGTGGACCTAGTAGCGACCAGTGAAGAGGCTGCGCAGGAGCTGAGTCTCGACCTCTGCAACCACAATTAGGAGAGTACAGTTAGGTGAGTACACACAGTAAACGCAATATTCCCTGAATATTTTACTGGCTGTATGTTAAACACTGCAAAGGACTCAGGATAAGGACGTGTTTAACCACCAGGAAGTTTGCTCCCAACTTAAGATTCATAAACTCTTGCTGGATTTGACTGATGAAACGACTCGAGAGCCACGAGGCTTTAATGGAGGAGGAGGAGGCGGAGGAGGCGGAGGCGGAGGCGGAGGCGGAGGCGGAGGCGGAGGTGGCGGCGGCGGTCTCTCTCTCTCTCTCTCTCTCTCTCTCTCTCTAATGTTCCGGCATTTTATGTGAGGTTACAGTAAAATATTTACTAGTGGGACTTCTTGCGTTCTAGTACATAGTCTTTAGTAAAAGATTTTCATATACGAATTAAAAAAATATTACACTGAAGATAAAGAAATTCACTGAATCTGTTTAAGATTAAACCAATGTTTGGTTACTGATACAAGAATTAACACAATAATTAACGATAAATTGCGAGTCAATTTCTCATGCATTTTAAACAGAAGCATAAGTTATGTAATGTGCTGGAGTTTCTATATAAATGGTGTCTAAAACAGAAGACTTTTCTCTGCTGAAAGAAAGGAACCTCAATTGTTATTCAGTCCATATTAATACAAAGTTCCCAACACTAAACGACTTGTACTGTCGCTTGCTTTTGCAGAATCATATTTACATGCCATCTTAAGTCTGTCTCTGTCATAGTTTATCTCTATCTCGCAAGGTCTCGTTCTCTGTTACTACTGCTAAAATTTTAGCTGCTGCTACTGCTACTGCTGCTACTGCTGCTACTACTACTGCTACTACAAACAATTTTAACTACTATAGATGTGTTTCAACTGCTGTGTCTTGATATACGCGATTGAAATAGTGCAGAACGCGACATAAACTGGTAACACAGTTGAATATTAGTGTTGAAGATCTGAGGGGAACGAGAAGAAGCATCCACAAGTCTTCACTTGGAAACCAATATCTAAACTTCTTCAAAAAAAAATGGTAAATTAGGGCATACACAACCCATCTCTAATTCAAACCTTCAGGGACCAAAGATACGATATCTTAAAATACACAAACATGTTAAACTTGACGCATGGAACGACTAAAGTTTGATGTATGCGACAATCGGAAATTATTTCATGAAAAACAGTATTTCAAAATTTTGCAATTTCCTTTAAAAAAGGCAAATTGCGTACGACACAAACTAAAATCAATCCAAACTTTTCTGTAAGTAAAAGTGACTCACTTGTAAAAGCGTAAGTAAAGAAAACAAGTTTTATGAAACTTGAGTAAACACAATGTTTTGTTGACAATGGTCCTGAGGGTACATAGGTGTTATAGGCACACAATGGTACTTTATGTTGATTTAACTTTGGATAACCAAAAAGTCAAACATTGTGACTTATTTATCAGAAACCAATTTAAAAATGTTTTCACTGGATAACTTACACAACCTAACGTTAAGAGACTGTTTACTTTGACGACGACACTTTGAAAGATGGCTGGGAACATTTACGGTTTAGAACTGTGGTTTCAGCGCCCCTCTGGCAAGACAGTGACGGAGTGAGTGATCAAAGTTTTTTCTTTTTTTTTGGGGGGCCACACTGCCTCGGTAGAAAACGGCCGGTGTGTTAAAAGAAAACGAACATCAGTACTACAAGTGACTTTGTCAATGGTCCAAGTCGGACCGAAACGTCGTCGTAAGCTTCTCTCTTTTATGTGCGGGTTATTTGTGTATGTACAAGTGCTGATGTGTTGGCAGTTATTATACAAATTCCAACAATATATATATATATATATATATATATATATATATATATATATATATATATATATATATAAGAATCTAAACCCATGAAACATTTCATCCATTTCATTTAAAATTTATGCCGTTCACGATTTTTAATTTTATCAGAAGATAAGCACAGCTCCTTTGATCATGCATCAAATGAAAATAATGTAATGATGAAAAAAAATAATATAACTTTTCGAGATTGAAAAAATGGCAAAATTGAAAAAAATGGCAAAATGAGATCGACACACTCGACGATAATCTACCTACGGTGGAATTTTGAAGTCGATGATAGGAGATTATCTCCAGTTTTCACACACCAACAAAATCAAACTGGCCTATATTGATTAAGACTTTTTTTTGTTATAAACGATTTTTTCGGTGAAAGGAATGATGAATCTTGCTGATAATTTTCCTAAAATATGAAAGTCTTTCCTTAAAAATTTCTTTTCTCATTTACATTCTACTTAAAAAATTTACATTCCTGTAAGAAAAAACTATTCAATCATGATTCCTTAATACAACTCAGTTTGATAAAATTCACAAAAATACATGGAATAGGTGGTATTCATACATCCCAAAATTAACCCCAAAAATAATCCCAATTAAGACGCACTAGCATTTAGGATTTGAAACCGATCAGAAGAAGCATTCTCTAGCTCCGACAAGGAAAACAGTTTACTTAATAAAACTGACAAAATGAAATTTACTCAGCTCAAGGTGAGCGACAGACTTTGGATTCGCAGAAATTTTAACAATTTCAGTTACTGGAGGAAGAAAAAATGAAAATTTCCGGCAAACTGTTAAACGTCCCCCTTTAGGGGGACACGTGGTTCAGACATGTAGAGAGAATGGAGCGAAACAGAGTGACTTCAAGAGTGTATCAGTCTGTAGTGGAAGGAAGGCGGGGTAGGGGTCGGCCTAGGAAAGGTTGGAGGGAGGGGGTAAAGGAGGTTTTGTGTGTGAGGGGCTTGGACTTCCAGCAAGCATGCGTGAGCGTGTTTGATAGGAGTGAATGGAGACAAATGGTTTTTAATACTTGACGTGCTGTTGGAGTGTGAGCAAAGTAACATTTATGAAGGGGTTCAGGGAAACCGACAGGCCGGACTTGAGCCCTGGAGATGGGAAGTACAGTGCCTGCACTCTGAAGGAGGGGTGTTAATGTTGCAGTTTAAAAACTGTAGTGTAAAGCACCCTTCTGGCAAGACAGTGATGGAGTGAATGATGGTGAAAGTTTTTCTTTTTTGGGCCACCCTGCCTTGGTGGGAATCAGCCAGTGTGATAAGAAATAAAATAATTAATAATAATATATAAAAATAATGTAAATTAAAACAAATATGAAAAACCCAACATTTTGCATATTTAGGTTACTGGAAGATTATATTAATTAGCTAGATTTACGTTTATTGCCTAAGTTGCTGGTATGACATGTTTTCCTTGTAACAGTTGTCATGGAAACACCCAGGTCTTTGTGCTCTTCTCATTCCATGAGTTGTTCTTAACATATATATTAAAATGAGTCTGGTCCCCTTGCTATCTCCATGAGCTGTATAATGTTTCTCCTATGTGTGGGTTATTTGTGTATGGTCTCACCTTCATGTTGTTGTTGTTGTAGGTTTGCCGGTACTTCCGGCCCGGGTCTTCTCCAGATGGTGACCCGGCGGTGGCCTCCCGGGCGGAGGGTGTCGTTCATCTTCTTTCTTCTGTATTGTTTCTTGGGGCCCTCCGGTTGGAGGGCGACTTCTTCTGTCTTGCGGTGACTCCCCAAGTGGGAAGTGTCTTCTCGTTTAGCATCTTCAGCAGCATAGGAGGGCGGAGGCAGCAATTACAGGGTTCTTTTTGGAGCCACACCCCAGCTTTAGCAGGCAGCAAAGTGCTGGGGAAACTTGCCTTCACGATAATTGATCATTGACAGTCCTGCTAGATGAGGGTACCGTCTTCGGCAGCCCCATTCTGGAGAGTCCTGAATTTCTTCCTTGTGGTGTAGTCGAGTGCCACAAAGCGGTGACTTTTTGAGAGTAGGTTGATCAGGGATTCAGTGGTGAATGATCGAGTTGAGTCGCAGGTGAACTTGACTGTCCCGTTGTGGAGGCGTTGAGTAATTTCTGGAGTGTACATTGCGTTCTCATTCTGGTTGGATGTGTAGAAGTGTACACCAGGCAAGCAGTGGACTTCTTGTGAAGGAGTGGCGGTAGTACATAGGGATGCATCCCAAGGCTATTGTGTTTTAACCTTCTTGGCTGGTGGCTGAGACGTTTGAGATGAGGCGTCTGATTGGTCCGTTGTGACAGAGGTGGAAGCAGGTGCTGGTAGACTCTCATTGGTGGAATCGGTCGGCGTCTCAGTGGTCTCTGATTGGTCCATCTCTGTGTCGGGAGGAAGGTGTGGTAGCGGTGGAGCAGCGGTAACGTTGGAGACATTTGCAGTGGATTTTATGATCTCTGTGGAAGGTGGAGATGCAGGGAATGTGAAACCAGGCATGTTGTTGAGCTTGAAGAGTTCGTTGATGGTGGTGTTGAAGGAACCAGGTTCAGCTACATTCTGCACATGAGCATACATGATGCAGTGAAGAACCTTGGTGGAGTCGCCAGCAAGAGCTGGCGAAGAAGTGGTACATGCAGCTTGCGTGGCTTGAAGAATCTTGGTAGTATCTGCTTGAAGCTTGGTTATAGCAGCATATGTAGTCGCTTGTGCAGTGGGTTTTTTTTTTTGTTGTTGTTGGAGTTGCTTCTTAAGTATACCTCGTCTGGTTGGGCACTTGGCAGCAAGAGTATGGTGATCATTCTTGCAGTTCAAGCATTTAGGTGGAGAGTCAGTAGTGCACGTCTTGAGGTCATGACCTTCTTGGCCGCAGGTGGAGCAGAACTTCTTATTCTTGGCAGGGCAGTCTTTGATGGTATGTAGGTATGAGTAACAGTTGGAACACTGTGGAATTTGATGGAATTTTTCTACTTCGATGAAGGCTGGATTGATGTGGAAGTAGTGAATAGCCAGTCCCTCAGCGAGAGCTATGGCTGCCATGTTGACGTCACTGAAGGTGACCTTCAGCATGGAGGAGGCATTGGGTATTTTGGTAATGAATTCCACCTTGGCCCAAGGGTTCTGTGCTTCAATGGACGATTTGATTTCTTCGGTAGCCTGGGCAGTGATGAGCCTGTCGAGTCTCTTGGGGAACACAGTTCTCCTGGCCCTCAGAGCTGAGGAAGTCAAGACAATAAATCCCTGATCTCGTAGAGTGGTTGTAGCAGTGGTGGTAATGAGTTTTTCAGCCTCGGTGTCGTCAGTGCAGACGACAACGGAGGCCTCTTTGAGCGACAGAATCGCATTAAACTTGACTTGCATTCTGCCACTGACGACAGCTGCAAGTGCTAGCTTGGACGAGTCATTGACTGTTCCAATCTCTGGTTTGATCTTTACCCTGTTCGAGAAGTGCATCGTGAAGTGTGGTCTGCTACGCTGTGTCTGTGGTTTGGTTCTGTACGTCCTCACCTTCATGAGCTGCTCGCCATCTATATAGTGTATTGTGTATAGTCTCCTCACCTTCATTAGCTCTCTCTATCTATATAGTGCATTGTCGTCTGCTCACCTTCATTAGCTGCCCTCCATCCACAGTGTATATGTCCGGTCTACTCACCTTCATTAGCTGCCTTCCATCCATGTAGTAAATTGGGTCTGATGTCCTCACCTTCATGACCAGCTGTCCATCTGTATACTGTATTTCTCTGGTCTCCTCACCTTCATGAGCTGCCCTCCATCCATGTCTGGTCTTCTCACCTTCACTAGCTGGTCTCCTACTTATCCAGCCTTGTATCTTCACCTCCTAGTAAGGTATGTACTGTCTGCTCTCCATATATCCTCATTTTCATGATATTACATATACCAGTGTTACAAGTTGAGCGATTCATTATTTCACTTTTTCTGAAGCTGGTTTAATTTTGTAGTCTTCATCTTTGTAAATATACCTAATAAGCTTAACCTTTTTTACTAAAAGAGACTTGTATATGATTATAGGAATAAAGACAGTTCATCTTTTAGAGAATATTTGAGGCATATTAGTAAGAACTTCGAGTCAGAGACTACGCTGGTAGCATCTCCCCTTATTATTATGGCCGCAGGTTGGCTGACAAGAATGGTGATGGATAAAAAATGCAGTATGATAGAGCAGTTGGAAAGATTGTTGGTCGAGAGGAAAATAAAGACAAGAAAAGCTAACATTTTGAAAACAGGTACAAATAGACGGCCTGTGATACCTGGCCATAAAAATGATCACTAATAAAGGAACAACTAGGAAGTAAACGCAGAGGCAAACACAAAAGATAGTTTTTTGAAGACTCGTGTATTCCCTGCATCAATACCAGTTTTTTTTCAACAAGTCGGCCGTCTCCCACCGAGGCAGGGTGACCCAAAAAGAAAGAAAATCCCCAAAAAGAAAATACTTTCATCATTCAACACTTTCACCTCACTCACACATTGATTTTGCAGAGGTGCCTAGAATACAACAGTTTAGCAGTATATACTTATAAAAATACACAATATATCCCTCCAAACTGTCAATATCTCAAACTCCTCCTTTAGAGTGCAGGCATTGTACTTTCCAGTATTTACAATATTTACAGTGTGTACAACAGAGCGGTAAGGTGGGCAGACGACATACTTAAAAGCAAAGAAAAAGGACAACAAAAATGAGGATGATCAGTCTCAGTTTCTTATAGATTCAGAGAGAGACCAAGATGTGTAATCAGCCAAAGGTAGTGAGAGACTGACCTCCAGACATGGGTAAGTGGGTGTGAAGGCTTACTCAGCCCTGTAACAACTTCAGACAGTATTACCCAGGCTGGCTCCTCCTCAGGAAAATTAATGAATAGAAAAAGAAATAATAACAGACAAACATAAACACTTTATTATTTAGAAAATATAAAATATAAAACACTTAAATATGAAATATTAATCCTACATTAAAGAAAATGAAAAATGAAAAATATAAATGATAACTGAATTCAACGCTAATTTAAAACTTGGGTGTCTGGTGTTGGTGACACTGCTTGTTGAAATCGTAGCCATTGCTGATGTGGGGGGTGGGGTCGCAGGTGTTGGTGACCACCACTGGCTAGTTCTTCACAGAGAAGCGCCGTGATTATTATCCCGATGACAGGAAAGCAGGTTCTTTACCGCTGCAATGATGTGGGGTTACGTCCTGCAATTTCATACAGGTGCACAGGTAGTTCAATACAAAATGGGACGTCTCCAGGACGTTAGTCCGTCTCCTGTTCTTCTCGTTGATTGACAGGTGACCCTCACTGTCATCCAAGCTGAAAAGATAGACAGGTTACCCACTGCTTAAATAATCACTCTCCATGGCAGTGTACAATACTCAAAAGACGTGGTGATTATTACAACAGTCAACCTAGAGCAAGACTGAAAGGACTAAGTTTATTATTGGTCAAAAGTGAAGCTTTTAACCAATAAATCCACTAGAATACAAGGCAGGCATGTACTTACAGTAGTGTTGGGAGCTGTGAGTCGAGTGATTTACTGTTTGACCAGTGCCCCACACGTCACCTTTCGAGGGGGGGGGTGGAAGAGGGAGGGGAAGGGATAGCGGGAGCTAGACTGACCCTCAATCTATCAAACTATCACTTTAGGGGTGGGGGGGGGAGAAAAGGCTGGAAAAACGGGAGCGTGACTTACCCTACCTTAACTAGTAGCCGGCAATGAAACTATCGTTACTATATTTCTACTCCTATCTATTGAACTTTTCCCTCACAGTGGGTAACACCTCACCCTGACTGGTTGAAATTTATAACTGGCAGTTATTCTGAGTATAGGTATGGAGCCCTGAAGACTGTATGACAATAAACTACCGGGCTTGGGCTGAGTCGAGTGTGAATGGAAGATGTGTGTGATTTGCACCAAATTAAGGTGACGTACTTGGTGCACGCCACAGTTCAGTGCTCTGACTACTTTGAGTGCGTTATATTAGAGTAGTTTGTTACATAGTGATGAGTGGCTTCCGTCATCCCCCACTTACCTTATACCCATTCAAACACTTCGTCACTCATCATGACTGCATTAAATTAATAAAGAATTCCATTATCAGTTCTGTTACCGACTAAGGTATTTTCAATTTTTTGGTCAGTCTTTTGTGTGGTAAGGTATTGATAGTGTTCGTACAGTCAAGCAATAAGCGGTCAGTAAATTTTTCTCTTTCCAGGGTAATTTAAGGAAGCTTGTCATGCATTTCTGCATACCTGGATACCTGGAGGTTATTCCGGGGATTAACGCCCCCGCGGCCCGGTCCATGACCAGGCCTCCCGATGGATCAGGGCCTGATCAACTAGGCTGTTACTGCTGGCCGCACGCAGTCCAACGTACGAGCCACAGCCCGGCTGATCCGGCACTGAATTTAGGTATCTGTCCAGCTCTCTCTTGAAGGCAGCCAGGGGTTACTTATACAAAATTTTCCATCTCCGAAGTCGGTATGCTGTGATTAATTCCATTCAGTCTATGCGTATTTCATCCAATATCACCTAACAAATGATGACGCTACTTAAATATTATTATTGTTATTACTATTAATATTATCATTATTTTTTTATTATTCGCGGCATTGTATGCTGAGATTACCAATAGATTTTGCTTACAGCTAAACATCAGAGAATCATAAGAACTTTCCAGCCTGTAACATTTGGAAAGTTTCTAGGGGCTACAACCCTACCCAACCCCGATTTTTTGTTATGGATAAGCCCTGGCCAGACCAGCAGCCAGTGAGTATCTGTAGCTCTTGTGTCGTCTAAGTCACTTTGGATTATAGTGCATAGAATGAGAACTTGTCTAGCGTTGACTAAGGTTTTCTAGCTACTGATTCTTTCGACGAAGATTTTACAAATAGTAATTAATATAACTGTTAACATGACAGTTTTTCTAGGTAATGTACAATGTGCATAAACTGTACATATTCCTCGGAGAGAAACTAGATTAAGTGAAAACTATCGAAAATGGATGAACAGGAGACTGAAACATCTCTTGGGAGAGAAAGAAATTTACAGGCGCATCAAAAAGATGAGTAAAAGAAAAAGAGGATAAAAAATAAATGCGTTTATGAAATTATAGACACGTAAATCAAAAACAAATCCCAAAGGAACTGTCAAAACAGCTTCTTATAATGAGCAGGGAATGTGCTCTCTTTGTAACAGATATTTCCTGTCAGTCTTCAAGGGAAACGTTAATGGTATTCAAGCAATTAATTAATCATGGAGGGCCTGAAGACAATAAATTAATACCACAGTCACTAGGGACACGGGTATCAAACACGAAGACAGATTAAAGCCAAAGAAGGCTCTAATCTCGAGGAACTGTTTTCGACGGTACATAAAGAGCGGAAGATGGAACTTAGTGAGCCATTAAATAGCTATTTATTAAACATATCACTCCAAATTAGTTTTGTGCTGATGAGGAGTAAGATAGCTAGAGTAATTTGTATTTTTTATTTTCAAATCAGGGGATATGCACATACATTGAAATTACTGCCAAGTAAACCTGACCATATAGTAGACAAATCATTTGAATCAATTAGAGCTGATGTAATAAAATGATTGAAAGGGGATAAAGGGGATAAAGCAGATGGAATTAAAGGAATGAAGACAGAAATGTTAAAACCAGGTGGGGATATAATTTTGGAATGGTTGGTGCTTTTATTTAATAAGTGTATGGAAGAGGGTAAGGTACCTAGGGATTGGCAGATAGCATGCATAGTCCCTTTGCATAAAGGCAAAGGGGACATAAAAGTGTATAAAAATTATATCGGAATAAGCCTGTTGAATATACCTGGTGAAGTATATAGTAGAGTTATTATTGAAAGAATTAAGAGTAAGATTGAGAGCATGATTGCAGATGAACAAGAAGGCTTTAGAAAGTGTTCACAGTGAAGCATATAGGTGAACAGTATTTATTAACTCGGAAACGGCTGATGATAGGGTGGATAGAAGAGCAATGTGGCAGATGTTGCAAATGTACGGAATATATGGTAGTGTGGAAAATTACATTTATCTGTATGTAACTCATAATGTACACACCAGTAAATAACAAAGATAATTATTATCAGAGTTACATAGACAAGTAGGAATTTGGGACACCTAGGTCACAAAAAATGTCCCCCTTCGATACCTACCACTGTCATATCCACAGGTTGCTCTAGACCTATTAATTACAAATGAAAGATGCATCAACAAGAATTCTGGTAAATAAAATTTGGTGGATTGTATATTAAATTAATAAAGAATTATATATATATACACATTTACATAACAGAAGGAGAATATCTTAAAATCACTCACTAATTTGACTGGAGATTAAGGTGTATCATACTCAGAAAACCTCACTGTCTATGAAAATAACACTGGCCAGAGTTACAACATAAGACTTATCTGAGGTTCCTGGAGCTGTCTTGTCTAGTCGCCTGATATCTCAAGTTATGCAGGAATGTACATCCAACAATTTCGACTCCTATTTGAGAGGTGTCAGCCCAATTTTACCTTAAGAGCACGAAAAACTCTTCCCATTATTCACTAACGTCTGTTACTCTCAATTCAAACAACAATGACGAGTCTCTTCTGAGCAGGCGCAGGCTTCCCATTTTTTATAACATAATTTTTATTAAATACAATATATTTTATTAATTTACATACCAATACACTATTTTCGGAAAATATACTATATATTTTCCACAGGTAGGATACTGGAGGCAGTTATGAGTTTTTACGAGGATAATCAGGAGAGAGGAAGATTGTTTTCCAACAAAAGTAGACCTTAGACAAGGATGTGAGATATCATCATGGTTGTTTAATATATTTATAGATAGGGTTGTAAGGCAAGTGAATGCTCGGGTGTTGGCAAGAGGTGTGGGATTAAGAGCTAAAGAATCTAACACGAAGTGGGAGTCATCACAGTTACTTTTTGCTGATGAGTATGGAGGGAGTGAATGCATTTAGATATTTGGGAGTAGGCTTGTCAGCAGATGGTCTATGAAAGATAACGTGAGTCATATAATTGATGAGGATGAAATAGGTGAGTGGAGCACTGGGAAGTCTGTGGAAACAAAGAAAGTTATCCATGGAAGCAAAAAGGGGAATGTATGAGAGTATAGCAGTGCCAATACTTTTGTATGGGTGTGAAGCATGGGTGGTGAATGCTGTAACCAAGAAAAGGCGGGGAGCAATGGAGATGATGTGTCTGACGGCAATACGTGGTGTAAATATAATGCAGAGAATTCGTAGCTTGGTGAGGAGGTGCGGAGTTTCTAGAAGTATTATTCAGAGGGAAGAGGAAGGGTTGTTGAGGTGGTTTGGATATTTAGAGAGGATGGAACAAAATATAATGACTTGGAGGGCATATAAATCGGTAATGGAAGGAAGGTGGGGTAGGTCGTCCTAATGTAAGGTTGGAGGGAGGGGGTAAAGGAGGTTTTGCGTGCGAGGGGTTTGGACTTCCAGCAAGCGTGCGTGATTGTTTTAAATAGGAGTGAGTGGAAGAGAATGGTTTTTATGACTTGACGTGCTGTTCGAGTGTGAGATAAGTAACATGTATGAAAGGATTCAGGGAAACCGGCAAACCGGACTTGAGTCTTGGAGATGGAAAAATACAATGCCTGCACTCTTGGGGGGGGGGGGGAGGGAAGGTGTTGATATGTCGCATTATTTTAACTAGTATAGATGAACTCACTAATAAAATGATCTACACGTTTCCCATCACGGCAGAAAATAATACGAGGGAGTCGTGATTGGCTTCTTTCTGAAAACCTATTGAGCCTGCAGCTTCCAATGTTTAGAAGAGGAATGTGACATCATTAGCAACATCTTTTCTGCAATACAGTTTCCGACACAATTCATCTGAGACTGCAGACACGGGAAGCAGAAATTCGTATCCCTTCCCAAAGGCAACAACTCAGACTGTTGCCTAATCTTTCAACCAGGCAACACCACTGATCTACTCTCACCAGAGGACTGAAGAGTACTAGTGTTAACGTACAAGTCTTCGTGTCATAAACCTTGACATTATCAGACTGAAATACAGAACTTATTAGCAGCTCTGGTAAAATATTTTCATGCTCTGTGTTATTGTATAATGTTAGTTTCAGTTGTAGAACTGTTTATCACTTAATAGCCATAGCAGAAGTAACTGGATAGGATATCCCCATTACATTTACCGTTCATATCATATATTTGATTCTGCCTCAGGACGTAAAGGCCATTTGATATTACTTAAGAAGGCCATTCGATATCACTTAAAAAGGCCACTCGTTATTACTTAAAAATGCTATTTGATATTAAAAAAGGCCATTCGATATTAAAAATGTGATTCAATAATAAATCCATACTGTCATATCCTGCTATAGAGACGAATCATTAAAAGGGTGATTCTGATTTCGTAATGATCATTAGATTTTATAAATTACTCTTCAAAACCTTCAAATATTATATGAAAGGCAGTAAGAAATATATTAACTGACTTTTGCTATCATTCCCAACCACGAATTAAACGATTTGATATTAAAATTAGTCACATGTTGTGGTAACGTGGGTGCCGTGTAGCAGGAGGAGTGATACTATTTGTAATTTCAGTCGGGTGAACGTCCTGAGATTAGCTCTCTGGAAAAATGGGTAGATTCCATCCCACCACAACATTCCACGAATCAGCACTACAAGTAATGTTCAGAGCCACTTTTCCATTATAGGAGAAAGGATGTTCTAGTCCAGGGCTCCCCAAACTCTTCGGCTCATCGACGCCTTCGTGAAGTTATAAATTGTTCATCGCCCCCAAAACATTTATTATATAATAATAATAGGTAATAATAATAATGATGACTTTATAAAAAATAGATAATAAAATAATGACAATAAAAACTGATAATAATAATGACTTCATAAAAATTTATAATAATAATAATAACTTAATAAAATGGATGCTAATAATAATAATAATAATTTTATAAAAATAGATAATAATAATGACCTCATTAAGATAGATAATAATTTCATAAAAATAGATAATATTTACTTGATGAACAAATAAGAGTTAACATACCTTCTTTTATTGAAACTGTTGATATTAATGGGATGGATGAGTCTGATGAACGTCAACAAGGACACTGATATTTGGTTGGTGATTGGGATTTTCAGTCGTAAGTCACCACACACTTCCAGGTTCAGTCTTTTATTCAGCTTAGTATTACAGTTTATTGACCCTTTCGATAGTCCCATCGATCACTATGGGGATATTGACCAATATGGGAAACCCAGTAATCTGGTTTATGAATTCACCGGCCCAGCACGGGAACCCAATTTAGGCCTACCACAGTTGGGGCCTGAAAAATGTCGAACTCCCAAGCTCACGGGTAAATAAGTGGTTAAAATAAATATATAGGCGTTAGGCCATAAACCAACAACATTACACATATAAGTAGTTGAGTGTTGCTTTAGTGATGC
This sequence comes from Cherax quadricarinatus, assembly GCF_026875155.1. Lineage (NCBI taxonomy): Eukaryota > Metazoa > Arthropoda > Malacostraca > Decapoda > Parastacidae > Cherax > Cherax quadricarinatus. Next base: position 17,123,470 of record NC_069487.1, on the reverse strand, counting down.
TGGATTTCTCTGTAGACAGAAAAATTTAACTATGATTTCAACAGAGGTATTATGTTCATAAAATGTTTACCGTTTTAAATCTTCAAGTTAATGTGTACAGTCCACTAACGATAACCCTAATTAATGATATTTCCCTCACTGATTACTTTGTGTATTAAAGCTGAAGAAAGAATTGTGGAATTATAGTTTAGGTGTCGTTGTCATAGGTTGAGTTTTATGGCTGAGTTTTCCAGTTCAAGTATATTTCGTCCTGGACCCATAGGGCAGGTTCCCCATACCGCTTTCGATGCAGAATTATCCACAGCGCTGGTGCTTTGATAAAATTATCCGCAGCATTAGTACAGTGATAAAATTATTCACATCAGTGCATTGATACAAAATACACAGGAGAAACATGGCGGACCTTTTGTATCAGAACTGGAAAACATCACTACTGACACGTGACTCATAACATAAGCAATACATGCATCGTTAGTGAGATGACATGTGTCCCTTGAAGATCTGTGTACTGGAATCTGTGCTACTTCTTCTGAGGTTTTAAGGATGTCTTCTCGGTATTCTGAATAATTGTGCCTTCAGGTGAAGGTGGTGGTGGAAGAAGCAAGGAAGTAGGTACCGCTTCAGAGAGAGAACAAGATTTATTCCTGAAACAAGGAATTCCATTGATACCAAATGCAACCAATTGAAATTGATCTGCAACCAAGGATAAAAGCTGAAAATAAATGTGGTTGAAGGAAATGCTATCCAGAATATCAATTCGTTCTCTCTATTTTCGGGTTAATGTGGTTTGACCACATTAGTGAAGGTATTAATGTTCTTGTTCTTGGTATCACTTCTGTAGCAGCAATGACAAGCGTGTCGGAGATGGAATTCAATAATTTAGATCTGGGGTAGCAACAATAGATAGTTCGGTCGTGAGGGCTGTTACTACAGTGTATCGGGCTTTAAACAAAATAGATAGTGGTACGAGTCTATGTGGAAAAGAAGGAATTCTGGTAGTATAGATTTAGGCAGTGTAAGCGATGGGTTTCATAAATAACAGCTGTCAAGAGAGTTTACCTGGAGTTTACCTGGAGAGAGTTCCGGGGGTCAACGCCCCCGCGGCCCGGTCTGTAAATTAATAACAAGCAAGGCAGTGTGAAAGAAACCTGTTCAAACACAGTGGCTAAAAATTACAATATAAATACGTATTAGAAACCCAAAGGTGAACAGGGAGACCATAGAGTTGAAAGGTTTCTATTATTCAAATAGTGGAAGCATTTGCGACAAGATAAACAGTTTAAATTGATTGCATGTGAAGGAAAAGTTGATGCTACAAGAAGAGAAGTGGTTTTATCTGAAGAGTAGAGACATGCCTGCCGAATGCTACGTTCAGTGACCGAAGTAGTTCTACGCTGATAGAAATAGCGGAAAGTGGGTACGGGGAGCGGTATGTGCCAGAGTAGAGCGATTCTTCTTACTAATAGTTCCACTACACGATTATGCAGTTAAGCGAAATTTTAATTTTAGCTTAGTTAATTGGAAAGGTAGAGTCCAGTACCTTTCTTGATCCAAGAACAAAGTCTGGGAAAATAAGGAGACCGTATAGTATGATAACAGAAAATTCAGTATTGGATCCAGATTTTGGCTCTTCAGATTATAATGGATTTAGGGATCATCTGGAAGTATCTGGTTAGTGATTCTATTAACAAACTGGCAAAGAGAACTGCAATTAGGACATATTTGTAATAATTCACAAGTTGCCCAAAAACAAGTATTCCTACAAAGAAGTTTGACCAATTAAAAGTGATCCCAAATGGATGATTAGGAGACTTTAGATCACGTCTCGGGTGAAAATAGAGGAAAAAGGACAAGGTAAACTCAACAACACAATGAAATTAAAGTTGCTACAGAGCAAAAGACAAATCTAATCAAATTTTTGCTTCAGTTGCACAAATATTTTTCTGACGGACCCGCAATAAGAACTCATTTTCTCACTGCTCATTAAACTGACGATAACTATCATTTTCTGCTTTTATTTTGCTCATTTTATTTGCACTGTGATGTGAAACTGTAAAAACAAAGCTTAAGTTTAGAAAAAGTACAAAACTTCAATTGTTCACAAAATCTACCGCACGAATGTCACTTGTAAACTGGTTAGGTTAGGTTAGGTAAGGTTCGTCAGGAAACAGGACAAATGTTTCCTGACGCGGGTCTTAGTCAGATGATGACCCGCCTTTGGAGCTTTTGGTCATCTGACCGAGGCCTTCCGCTGGCTTACCGGTCCACCCCTTTAAAAATTATGGTCATTTATAACCATTAATCCCTGATAAAAACGTGCAACGCATTGCAGCCGCTGCTGGTGCCTGGCACCTCAAGGTTAAACAAGTATCAAACATGTACACTTATGGAACGACTCCTGTAACCAAGTTCCTCTTTGTGTAATGTCCCATATAAGGGCAGAACACTATGTGTAGAGAATATAGAGGAATTTATAAATTAATTAAAGGACGTTTATGAAATCATAAAATCAATGAAAATTATTGCCAATATTTAGATTTATTCTCAGTAAATCTTATTTCCAGCTGTAAGTTACTTGAATTTCTCTTATAAATCTTCTCTACAAATTGGTTATTGGTTAATACTTTTTGTATTGTTACGCTCGTTATTTTTTATCACTTGGGTGCTGTCCGCCACTTTCTAATGCGCCACTTTCTAATGCGCCACTTTCTAATGCGCCACTTTCTAATGCGCCACTTTCTAATGCGCCACTTTCTAATGCGCCACTTTCTAATGCGCCACTTTCTAATGCGCCACTTTCTAATGCGCCACTTTCTAATGCGCCACTTTCTAATGCGCCACTTTCTAATGCGCCACTTTCTAATGCGCCACTTTCTAATGCGCCACTTTCTACTTTCTAATTATCCAGTGCGCCACTTTGTAATCCAGTGCGCCACTTTCTAATCATCAAGTGCGGCACTTTCTAATCCAGTGCGCCACTTTCTAATCATCCAGTGCGCCACTTTCTAATTATCCAGTGCGCCACTTTCTAATCATCCAGTGCGTCACTTTCTATTATCCAGTGTGCCACTTTCTAATCAAGTGCGCCACTTTCTAATCATACAATGCGCCACTTTCTAATCATCCAGTGCGCCACTTTCTAATCATCCAGTGCGCCACTTTCTAATCATCCAATGCGCCACTTTCTAATCATCCAATGCGCCACTTTCTAATCATCCAATGCGCCACTTTCTAATCATCCAATGCGCCACTTTCTACTCATCCAATGCGCCACTTTCTAATCCAATGCGCCACTTTCTAATCATCCAATGCGCCACTTTCTAATCATCCAATGCGCCACTTTCTAATCATCCAATGCGCCACTTTCTAATCATCCAATGCGCCACTTTCTAATCCAGTGCGCCACTTTCTAATCTTCCAGTGCGCCACTTTCTAATCATCCAATGCGCCACTTTCTAATCATCCAGTGCGCCACTTTCTAATCATCCAGTGCACCACTTTCTAATCATCCAATGCCCCACTTTCTAATCATCCAGTGCGCCACTTTCTAATCATCCAATGCGCCACTTTTGGCGCATGCACCATAGGTTGGCCTGAGCTAAGACATCAAAATTTCAAGACCTCAGGAAACCTATAAACAAAAATGCTGTTATAATACTCCCGTCAAGAAAACTAAGACTAACTAATGCCTCGTTATCGGTTTTTTCTTAGTACACAGCATGTGCTGCCCTGGGTTTCTCGTTATCGGCTTTTTCTTAGTACACAGCATATGCTGCCCTGGGTTTCTCGTTATCGGCTTTTTCTTAGTACACAGCATATGCTGCCCTGGGTTTCTCGTTATCGGCTTTTTCTTAGTACACAGCATATGCTGCCCTGGGTTTCTCGTTATCGGCTTTTTCTTAGTACACAGCATATGCTGCCCTGGGTTTCTCGTTATCGGCTTTTTCTTAGTACACAGCATATGCTGCCCTGGGTTTCTCGTTATCGGCTTTTTCTTAGTACACAGCATATGCTGCCCTGGGTTTCTCGTTATCGGCTTTTTCTTAGTACACAGCATATGCTGCCCTGGGTTTCTCGTTATCGGCTTTTTCTTAGTACACAGCATATGCTGCCCTGGGTTTCTCGTTATCGGCTTTTTCTTAGTACACAGCATATTCTGCCCTGGGTTTCTCGTTATCGGCTTTTTCTTAGTACACAGCATATGCTGCCCTGGGTTTCTCAACGAGTGCTCCTACAGACAACAAACCATCAACGTCCTACTCTCTGCATTCTTCTTCATACTGTGAGGAAGGTGTGGCAGGTATAAAACAAACGGGTGCTGGAGCCTAGTAGTGAAACTGAAGTCAATAGAAAGAAAAGAATGTAATGGAGATTGTGGGCTACATTTAGAAGATCCAAGTATTCTCTTCAGTGTCTGATACGTTGTATAGTAGATGGTATGTGACTACCAGTGAGGTGTAGATCATTGGTTGGTTAATGGGGGTTAAAGCCTGTTAACTACTAGATGGTCATTAAGGAGACATGCTAACCTTTTCAACACCAAAAAAGAATGTAAAATATGGGTTAAGGCAAAACCTCATATATACGCGGAGAGAAATACATATCTCGGTGTATATACACTCTGTAGATTATAGACGCAGAATCAACACTATAATTAGAATGTTAAATAATTAAAAAATTAAAAGCTGTATAACAAATAACTTAGATATTTAAGTACTAAATAACTAATCAAAAAACATAAAACATTACAAAATATTCACTAGACAATATATATCTAAACAAAATATATTGCATAATAAAGTGTCTTTATATAAGACATTTTATGTAAAGTAAAAGGACACAAGTGCAACTAATGTGACATTTATTGTGGCAACGTTTCTCTCTCCAGGAGCTTTATCAAGCCATTACAAACAATACATGGACACAGAGGGTATATAAAGGCTCAGAGTGAGGTGAATACTAGTGAGGTACCATTTCGATGTTCACTAGTGGTAGTAGTAGTAGTAGTAGTAGTGGTAGTGACAAAAGTAATACAATATGGTAGAGCAATTAATTCGTACCATATTGTATTACTTTTGTCACTACCACTACTACTACTACTACTACTACTACTACTACCACTAGTGAACATCGAAATGGTACCTCACTAGTATTCACCTCACTCTGAGCCTTTATATACCCTCCGTGTCCATGTATTGTTTGTAATGGCTTGATAAAGCTCCTGGAGAGCGAAACGTTGCTACAATAAATGTCACATTAGTTGCACTTGTGTCCTTTTACTTTACATATTGTCGGTAATTCTACCAACTTTATTACAATAAGACATTTTAGACAATATTTCTTTCCTAAACATTTACTACCAGTTAAATATTAAAAACTTAAACAATAAAAATAAAAATGAAGACTCTTAGCAATGAGTCAATAAACAATGAAACAAGTAACATTAAAACAAAGTAATGAGCAAAATAATTGAAACATTACTTAAAACTAATTCTAGTTTAACATGGAATTTTATGATGGTGCTGGTAGAATTTTTGGTTGAGGGAGATGTTGTTATGTGGGTGTTGTGTTGTGGTTATGAGTAGTGGTTGGTTGGTTGTAGTAATGGTGCTGTTGCTGGTGATGGTGGTTGTTCTAGTAATGCTGCTGTTGCTGGGGGTGGTGGTGTTGGTTGTTGTAGTAATGCTGCTGTTGCTGGGGGTGGTGGTGTTGGTTGTTGTAGTAATGGTGCTGTTGCTGGGGGGTGGTGGTGGTGGTTGTTCTAGTAATGCTGCTGTTGCTGGGGTGGTGGTGTTGGTTGTTGTAGTAATGCTGCTGTTGCTGGGGGGTGGGTGGTGTTGGTTGTTGTAGTAATGCTGCATGTTGCTGGGGTGGTGGTGTTGGTTGTTCTAGTAATGCTGCTGTGCTGGGGGTGGTGGTGGTGGTTGTTGTAGTAATGCTGCTGTTGCTGGGGGGTGGTGGTTGGTTGTTGTAGTAATGGTGCTGTTGCGGGGGTGGTGGTGGTGGTTGTTGTAGTAATGGTGCTGTTGCTGGTGATGGTGGTTGTTGTTAGTAATGGTGCTGTTGCTGGTGATGGTGGTTGTTGTAGTAATGGTGCTGTTGCTGGTGATGGTGGTTGTTGTAGTAATGGTGCTGTTGCTGGGGGTGGTGGTGTTGGTTGTTGTAGTAATGGTGCTGTTGCTGGTGATGGTGGTGGTGGTTGTTGTAGTAATGGTGCTGTTGCTGGGGGTGGTGGTGGTGGTTGTTGTAGTAATGGTGCTGTTGCTGGTGATGGTGGTTGTTGTAGTAATGGTGCTGTTGCTGGTTGATGGTGGTTGTTGTAGTAATGGTGCTGTTGCTGGTGATGGTGGTGTTGTTGTAGTAATGGTGCTGTTGCTGGGGGTGGTGGTGTTGGTTGTTGTAGTAATGGTGCTGTTGCTGGTGATGGTGGTGGTGGGTTGTTGTAGTAATGGTGCTGTTGCTGGGGGTGGTGTTGGTGGTTGTTGTAGTAATGGTGCTGTTGCTGGTGATGGTGGTTGTTGTAGTAATGGTGCTGTTGCTGGTGATGGTGGTTGTTGTAGTAATGGTGCTGTTGCTGTGTGATGGTGGTTGTTGTAGTAATGGTGCTGTTGCTGGTGATGGTGGTTGTTGTAGTAATGGTGCTGTTGCTGGTGATGGTGGTTGTTGTAGTAATGCTGCTGTTGCTGGGGGTGGTGGTGTTGGTTGTTGTAGTAATGGTGCTGTTGCTGGGGGTGGTGGTGGTGGTTGTTGTAGTAATGCTGCTGTTGCTGGGGGTGGTGGTGTTGGTTGTTGTTAGTAATGCTGCTGTTGCTGGTGATGGTGGTTGTTGTAGTAATGGTGCTGTTGCTGGGGTGGTGGTGTGTGGTTGTTGTAGTAATGGTGCTGTTGCTGGGGGTGGTGGTGGTGGTTGTTGTAGTAATGGTGCTGTTGCTGGGGGTGGTGGTGGTGGTTGTTGTAGTAATGCTGCTGTTGCTGGGGGTGGTTGGTGTTGGTTGTTGTAGTAATGTGCTGTTGCTGGTGATGGTGGTTGTTCTAGTAATGCTGCTGTTGCTGGGGGTGGTGGTGTTGGTGGTTGTAGTAATGCTGCTGTTGCTGGGGGTGGTGGTGTTGGTTGGTTGTAGTAATGGTGCTGTTGCTGGTGATGGTGGTTGTTCTAGTAATGCTGCTGTTGCTGGGGGTGGTGGTGTTGGTGTTGTAGTAATGCTGCTGTTGCTGGTGATGGTGGTTGTTCTAGTAATGCTGCTGTTGCTGGGGGTGGTGGTGTTGGTGGTTGTAGTAATGCTGCTGTTGCTGGGGGTGGTGGTGTTGGTTGGTTGTAGTAATGGTGCTGTTGCTGGTGATGGTGGTTGTTCTAGTAATGCTGCTGTTGCTGGGGGTGGTGGTGTTGGTTGTTGTAGTAAGGTGGTGCTGTTGCTGGGTGATGGTGGGTGTGTTTAGTAATGCTGCTGTTGCTGGGGTGGTGGTGGTGTTGGTTGTTGTAGTAATGCTGCTGTTGCTGGGGGTGGTGGTGGTGGTTGTTGTAGTAATGCTGCTGTTGCTGGGGGGTGGTGGTGTTGGTTGTTGTAGTAATGCTGCTGTTGCTGGGGGTGGTGGGTGGTGGTTGTTGTAGTAATGCTGCTGTTGCTGGGGGTGGGTGGTGTTGGGTTGTTCTAGTAATGCTGCTGTTGCTGGGGGTGGTGGTGTTGGTTGTTGTAGTAATGGTGCTGTTGCTGGTGATGGTGGTTGTTCTAGTAATGCTGCTGTTGCTGGGGGTGGGGTGGTGTTGGTTGTTGTAGTAATGCTGCTGTTGCTGGGGGTGGTGGTGTTGGTTGTTGTAGTAATGCTGCTGTTGCTGGTGATGGTGGTTGTTCTAGTAATGCTGCTGTTGCTGGTGATGGTGGTGTTGGTTGGTTGTAGTAATGGTGCTGTTGCTGGTGATGGTGGTTGTTGTAGTAATGCTGCTGTTGCTGGGGGTGGTGGTGGTGGTTGTTGTAGTAATGCTGCTGTTGCTGGTGATGGTGGTTGTTCTAGTAATGCTGCTGTTGCTGGGGGTGGTGGTGTTGGTTGTTGTGTAATGCTGCTGTTGCTGGGGGTGTGTGGTGTTGGTTGTTGTAGTAATGCTGCTGTTGCTGGGGGTGGTGGTGTTGGTTGTTTAGTAATGCTGCTGTTGCTGGGGTGGTGGTGTTGGTTGTTGTAGTAATGCTGCTGTTGCTGGGGGTGGTGGTGTTGGTTGTTGTAGTAATGCTGCTGTTGCTGGGGGTGGTGGTGTTGGTTGTTCTAGTAATGCTGCTGTTGCTGGGGGTGGTGGTGTGGTTGTTGTAGTAATGCTGCTGTTGCTTGGGGGTGGTGGTGTTGGTTTGTTTAGTAATGCTGCTGTTGCTGGGGGTGGTGGTGTTGGTTGTTGTAGTAATGCTGCTGTTGCTGGGGGTGGTGGTGTTGGTTGTTGTAGTAATGCTGCTGTTGCTGGGGGTGGTGGTGGTGGTTGTTGTAGTAATGCTGCTGTTGCTGGGGGTGGTGGTGTTGGTTGTTGTAGTAATGCTGCTGTTGCTGGGGGTGGTGGTGTTGGTTGTTCTAGTAATGCTGCTGTTGCTGGGGGTGGTGGTGTTGGTTGTTGTAGTAATGGTGCTGGTTGCTGGGTGATGGTGGTTGTTCTAGTAATGCTGCTGTTGCTGGGGGTGGTGGTGTTGGTTGTTCTAGTAATGTGCTGTTGCTGGGGGTGGTGGTGTTGTTTGTTGTAGTAATGCTGCTGTTGCTGTGTGATGGTGGTTGTTCTAGTAATGCTGCTGTTGCTGGTGATGGTGGTTGTTCTAGTAATGCTGCTGTTGCTGGGGGTGGTGGTGTTGGTTGTTGTAGTAATGCTGCTGTTGCTGGGGGTGGTGGTTGTTGGTTGTTGTAGTAATGCTGCTGTTGCTGGGGTGGTGGTGTTGGTTGTTGTAGTAATGGTGCTGTTGCTGGTGATGGTGGTTGTTCTAGTAATGCTGCTGTTGCTGGTGATGGTGGTTGTTCTAATAATGCTGCTGTTGCTGGGGGTGGTGGTGTTGGTTGTTGTAGTAATGCTGCTGTTGCTGGGGGTGGTGGTGTTGGTTGTTGTAGTAATGGTGCTGTTGCTGGTTGATGGTGGTTGTTCTAGTAATGCTGCTGTTGCTGGGGGGTGGTGGTGTTGGTTGTTCTAGTAATGCTGCTGTTGCTGGGGGTGGTGGTGTTGGTTGTTGTAGTAATGGTGCTGTTGCTGGTGATGGTGGTTGTTCTAGTAATGCTGCTGTTGCTGGGGGGTGGTGGTGTTGGTTGTTCTAGTAATGCTGCTGTTGCTGGGGGGTGGTGGTGTTGGTTGTTGTAGTAATGCTGCTGTTGCTGGGGGTGGTGGTGTTGGTTGTTGTAGTAATGCTGCTGTTGCTGGGGGTGGTGGTGTTGGTTGTTGTAGTAATGCTGCTGTTGCTGGGGGTGGTGGTGTTGGTTGTTGTAGTAATGCTGCTGTTGCTGGGGGTGGTGGTGTTGGTTGTTGTAGTAATGCTGCTGTTGCTGGGGGTGGTTGGTGTTGGTTGTTGTAGTAATGCTGCTGTTGCTGGGGGTGGTGGTGGTGGTTGTTGTAGTAATGCTGCTGTTGCTGGGGGGTGGTGGTGGTGGTTGTTGTAGTAATGCTGCTGTTGCTGGGGGTGGTGGTGTTGGTTGTTGTAGTAATGCTGCTGTTGCTGGGGGTGGTGGTGTTGGTTTGTTGTAGTAATGCTGCTGTTGCTGGGGGTGGTGGTGTTGGTTGTTCTAGTAATGCTGCTGTTGCTGGGGGTGGTGGTGTTGGTTGTTGTAGTAATGCTGCTGTTGCTGGGGGTGGTGGTGTTGGTTGTTGTAGTAATGCTAGTGTTGCTGGGGGTGGTGGTGTTGGTTGTTGTAGTAATGCTAGTGTTGCTGGGGGGTGGTGGTGTTGGTTGTTCTAGTAATGCTGCTGTTTGCTGGGGGTGGTGGTGTTGGTTGTTCTAGTAATGCTGCTGTTGCTGGGGGTGGTGGTGTTGTTGGTTGTTCATAGTAATGCTGCTGTTGCTGGGGGTGGTGGTGTTGGTTGTTGTAGTAATGCTGCTGTTGCTGGGGTGGTGGTGGTGTTGGTTGTTCTAGTAATGCTGCTGTTGCTGGGGGGTGGTGGTGTTGGTTGTTCTAGTAATGCTGCTGTTGCTGGGGGTGGTGGTGTTTGGTTGTTGTAGTAATGCTGCTGTTGCTGGGGGTGGTGGTGTTGGTTGTTGTAGTAATGCTGCTGTTGCTGGGGGTGGTGTGTGTTGGTTGTTGTAGTAATGCTGCTGTTGCTGGGGGTGGTGGTGTTGGTTGTTGTAGTAATGCTGCTGTTGCTGGGGGTGGTGGTGTTGGTTGTTGTAGTAATGCTGCTGTTGCTGGGGGGTGGTGGTGTTGGTTGTTGTAGTAATGCTGCTGTTGCTGGGGGGTGGTGGTGGTGGTTGTTGTAGTAATGCTGCTGTTGCTGGGGGTGGTGGTGGTGGTTGTTTGTAGTAATGCTGCTGTTGCTGGGGGTAGTGGTGGTGGTTGTTGTAGTAATGCTGCTGTTGCTGGGGGGGTGGTGGTGGTTGTTGTATTAATGCTGCTGTTGCTGGGGGTGGTGGTGGTGGTTGTTGTAATTAATGCTGCTGTTGCTGTGGGTGTTGGTGGTGGTTGTTGTTATTAATGCTGCTGTTGCTGGAGGTGGTGGTGTTGGTTGTTGTAGTAATGCTAGTGTTGCTGGGGGGTGGTGGTGGTGGTGGTGGTTGTTGTCGTAATGCTGCTGTTGCTAGGGGTGGTGGTGTTGGTTGTTGTCGTAATGCTGCTGTTGCTAGGGGTGGTGGTGGTTGTTGTTGTAGTAATGATGCAGTTGCTGGGGGTGGTGGTGGTGGTTGTTTGTAGTAATGCTGCTGTTGCTGGGGTGGTGGTGGTGGTTATTGTAGTAATGCTGCTGTTGCTGGGGGTGGTGGTGGTTGTTGTAGTAATGCTGCTGTTGCTGGGGGTGGTGGTGGTTGTTGTAGTAATGCTGCTGTTGCTGGGGGTGGTGGTGGTGGTGATTGTAGTAATGCTGCTGTTGCTGGGGGTGGTGGTGGTGTTTATTGTAGTAATGCGGCTGTTGCTGGGGGTGGTGGTGGTGGTGGTTGTTGTAGTAATGCTGCTGTTGCTGGGGGTGGTGGTGTTGGTTGTTGTAGTAATGCTGCTGTTGTTGGGGTGGTGGTGGGTGGTGGTTGTTGCAGTAATGCTGCTGTTGCTGGGGGTGGTGGTGGTGGTGGTTGTTGTAGTAATGCTGCTGTTGCTGGGGGTGGTGGTGGTGGTGGTGGTTGTTGTAGTAATGCTGCTGTTGCTGGGGGTGGTGGTGTTGGTTGTTTTAGTAATTGCTGCTGTTGCTGGGGGTGGTGGTGGTGGTTGTTGTAGTAATGCTGCTGTTGCTGGGGGTGGTAGTGGTGTTGGTATTGGATGTTTTAATAGTGAGATTGATACTGGTGGTGAATTTGAGTGCTGTTGTAGTGAGACTATTGCTGTTGGTGGTGCTAGTTATTTTAATAGTACGGATATTCCTAGTGGTTGTATTAGTTGTTATAGTATGGTTCTTGCTGCTGGTGGTGGTGGTGTTATAGTTAATAGTGAAGATGTTGCCGGTAGTGATAGCTCTGAATTGCTAAAATAAAATTTACCAGTCCTGAATTTAATTTGATGCGTGAGGTTTAGTTTTAAACTACGAAATTAATCCTGGCATGTGAGCACTAAAATTTGAATATTTTTAATAATATCTTTGTGTGTGGATACTAAGCCTAGAATATTGGATATGTGTCTATATTTAGGAGGACCTAGAGACTGAGTGCATCAGAGGTTGTGTTGCTGATGAGAGTTTAAATACATATATCACACTCAAACTTATAAATATGTCGTAGCTAAGTAGGCGAAGTGATCATTACATTGTGCTTCCCTCTGGTGAGGGAGACATGAAGTGTGTTTCAGTCACTTCAGCAGCTACATGTATATGACAACACTGTCACTGACAGATAATCGAACTCCCTAGACTTCAGTATACCTCACGAGAAGTCTGCCAGAATTCTGAGATGCCGTAGTCCACTCGGCCATCAATTCTTCAGAAATCAAGTGAACAACTCTCCATGTTGCTCTGTGATTCTAACATATATATATATATATTATATATATATATATATATATATATATATATTATATATATATATATATATATTTATATATATATATATATTATATATGTGTGTGTTAAGTGAATGTATAGGAGCCTTTGAACCAAGTGAGAGAAAGTAGGAGAAACTTTTAGAGAGGGTGTGGTAGGTAAGTTTGGGGTGCCAGGTGTAAATGATAATGGGAGCCCTTTGATTGAACTTTGTATAGAAAGGGGTTTAGTTATAGGTAATACATATTTTAAGAAAAAGAGGATAAATAAGTATACAAGATATGATGTAGGGCGAAATGACAGTAGTTTGTTGGATTATGTATTGGTAGATAAAAGACTGTTGAGTAGACTTCAGGATGTACATGTTTATAGAGGGGCCACAGATATATCAGATCACTTTCTAGTTGTAGCTACACTGAGAGTAAAAGGTAGATGGGATACAAGGAGAATAGAAGCATCAGGGAAGAGAGAGGTGAAGGTTTATAAACTAAAAGAGGAGGCAGTTAGGGTAAGATATAAACAGCTATTGGAGGATAGATGGGCTAATGAGAGCATAGGCAATGGGGTCGAAGAGGTATGGGGTAGGTTTAAAAATGTAGTGTTAGAGTGTTCAGCAGAAGTTTGTGGTTACAGGAAAGGGGGTGCGGGAGGGAAGAGGAGCGATTGGTGGAATGATGATGTAAAGAGAGTAGTAAGGGAGAAAAAGTTAGCATATGAGAAGTTTTTACAAAGTAGAAGTGATGCAAGGAGGGAAGAGTATATGGAGAAAATATGTTGAAAATAAGAAAAAGTTTTGGAGTGAGATTAACAAGTTAAGAAAGCTTAGAGAATTATGGATTTGTCAGTTAAAAATAGGAGAGGAGAGTTATTAAATGGAGAGTTAGAGGTATTGGGAAGATGGAGGGAATATATTGAGGAATTGTTAAATGTTGATGAAGATAGGGAAGCTGTGATTTCGTGTATAGGGCAAGGAGGAATAACATCTTGTAGGAGTGAGGAAGAGCCAGTTGTGAGTGTGGGGAAAGTTCGTGAGGCAGTAGGTAAAATGAAAGGGGGTAAGGCAGCCGGGATTGATGGGATAAAGATAGAAATGTTAAAAGCAGGTGGGGATATAGTTTTTGGAGTGGTTGGTGCAATTATTTAATAAATGCATGGAAGAGGGTAAGGTACCTAGGGATTGGCAGAGAGCATGCATAGTTCCTTTGTATAAAGGCAAAGGGGATAAAAGAGAGTGCAAAAATTATAGGGGGATAAGTCTGTTGAGTATACCTGGTAAAGTGTATGGTAGAGTTATAATTGAAAGAATTAAGAGTAAGACGGAGAATAGGATAGCAGATGAACAAGGAGGCTTTAGGAAAGGTAGGGGGTGTGTGGACCAGGTGTTTACAGTGAAACATATAAGTGAACAGTATTTAGATAAGGCTAAGGTCTTTGTGGTATTTATGGATTTGGAAAAGGCGTATGACAGGGTGGATAGGGGGGCAATGTGGCAGATGTTGCAAGTGTATGGTGTAGGAGGTAGGTTACTGAAAGCAGTGAAGAGCTTTTACGAGGATAGTGAGGCTCAAGTTAGAGTATGTAGGAAAGAGGGAAATTTTTCCCCAGTAAAAGTAGGCCTTAGACAAGGATGTGTGATGTCACCGTGGTTGTTTAATATATTTATAGATGGGGTTGTCAGAGAAGTAAATGCGAGGGTCTTGGCAAGAGGCGTGGAGTTAAAAGATAAAGAATCACACACAAAGTGGGAGTTGTCACAGCTGCTCTTTGCTGATGACACTGTGCTCTTGGGAGATTCTGAAGAGAAGTTGCAGAGATTGGTGGATGAATTTGGTAGGGTGTGCAAAAGAAGAAAATTAAAGGTGAATACAGGAAAGAGTAAGGTTATGAGGATAACAAAAAGATTAGGTGATGAAAGATTGGATATCAGACTGGAGGGAGAGAGTATGGAGGAGGTGAACGTATTCAGATATTTGGGAGTGGACGTGTCAGCGGATGGGTCTATGAAAGATGAGGTGAATCATAGAATTGATGAGGGGAAAAAGAGTGAGTGGTGCACTTAGGAGTCTGTGGAGACAAAGAACTTTGTCCTTGGAGGCAAAGAGGGGAATGTATGAGAGTATAGTTTTACCAACGCTCTTATATGGGTGTGAAGCGTGGGTGATGAATGTTGCAGCGAGGAGAAGGCTGGAGGCAGTGGAGATGTCATGTCTGAGGGCAATGTGTGGTGTGAATATAATGCAGAGAATTCGTAGTTTGGAAGTTTGGAGGAGGTGCGGGATTACCAAAACTGTTGTCCAGAGGGCTGAGGAAGGGTTGTTGAGGTGGTTCGGACATGTAGAGAGAATGGAGCGAAACAGAATGACTTCAAGAGTGTATCAATCTGTAGTGGAAGGAAGGCGGGGTAGGGGTCGGCCTAGGAAAGGTTGGAGGGAGGGGGTAAAGGAGGTTTTGTGTGCGAGGGGCTTGGACTTCCACCAGGCATGCATGAGCGTGTTTGATAGGAGTGAATGGAGACAAATGGTTTTTAATACAAATGTTTTTTTAATACTTCCCATCTCCAGGACTTGAGTCCTGGAGATGGGAAGTACAGTGCCTGCACTCTGAAGGAGGGGTGTTAATGTTGCAGTTTAAAAACTGTAGTGTAAAGCACCCTTCTGGCAAGACAGTGATGGAGTGAATGATGGTGAAAGTTTTTCTTTTTCGGGCCACCCTGCCTTGGTGGGAATCGGCCAGTGTGATAATAAAAAATAAAAAATATATATATATATATATATATATATATATATATATATATATATATATATATATATATATATGTATATGTATATATATATATATATATATATATATATATATATAAATATATTATATATATATATATATATATATATATGCAATAAGATCACAGTAAACATGTGATATCACAATATGCAAAATAACCACTGTGCAAAAATAAGGAAATTCCAAGCGCTTTTTGGATTTCTAACATTATCAAGGAACTATAGCAAACAAAACATCAACAGGAAGGCATATGAAGGGGCAAGACTACACCTCACAATCACATCGTGAATGTGAGGTGACGTTATTGTGATGTGGTTGTGAGGTGTAGTCTTGCCCCCTTTATATGCCTTCCTGTTGATGTTTTGTCTTTTATACTTCCTTGATAATGTCAGAAATCGCGAATGCCCTTGAAATTTCGCTATTTTTTCAGTGGTTTTGCATATATATATATATATATATATATATATATATATATATATATATATATATATATATATATATATATATATATATATATATGCAAATACTTGCAGACAGGCGATATTAGCAATGGAAGACAAGCCACGGGGGGTGGAAATCTTCCACACTTCAAAGTGCGTCATCAGGAACTATGCAGTGTTGCTAAGCAGCAAGCGAAGGATTGAGTGGAAGTTTATCCAGAGTAGCGCACGGTAGGTTAATACCAGCCTGGTCGAAGACCGGGCCGCGGTGGCGTTGACCCCCGGAACTCTCTCCAGGTAAACTCCAGGCAGTCTCTGTGAGGCAGTGGTCTGTGTGCCAACCCTATGACCCTGCCCGTCCTCCCCTCCCACATGGGGCAGTAGACGGCCTCTGGGTTTTCACCAGTCAAGGAATAGGAAATTAGAAAATGCAGTAGCCACAGGTCACAGTAGTCACAGTAGTCACAGGTCATGTGACTTGAGGAAATAGGTTTCACAGTGGATAATATACATATGAATTCCTATTCTCTGTAACCCTATATATATATATATATATATATATATATATATATATATATATATATTATATATATATATATATACATTATATATATATATTTATATATATATATATATATATATATTATTATATATATATATATATATATATATATATATATATGTATATATATATGTATATATACATTATATATATACATTATATATATATATATATATATATATATATATATATATATATATATATATATATATATATACATTATATATATATAAAATATATATATATAACATCTGGTTCCTAGATGATGGCACACTAGCAGGTACAAAGGAGTCCCTCCTACATGACCTTACACAGGTAATGACACGGGGACAGGAAATGGGTCTCGTCCTGAATCCATCCAAATGTGAAATCATCTCAGTCAGTCAACAAGTGATAAATGCAGTGAGATCAAAACTACCAGGAGCAGCAGTCATTGCCCCTACAAATAGTGTCTTGCTAGGAGCACCTCTGGGACGCAATGCCATTGACACAATTCTCAGGAAGAAATTGGAAGAGTTAAGGAGAAAGGAACAACGAATAGGCAATCTGGACACCCACGATGCCTTGTACCTTCTCACAAAGTGCTTGAGTCTGCCAAGGTTGACATATTTCCTAAGATGTGCACCTTCATATGATAACCCTATACTGCACGAATATGACAGTATTCTGAGGCAGATTTTTACGAAAGTACTTAACCTTACTCTAGAAGACGGGCAGTGGAACCAAGCTATACTTCCAGTCAGACTAGGAGGCATTGGTGTCCGCAAGTCATCACAGATTGCGTTACCTGCTTTTCTGTCCTCGTGTATTGCATCCAGAGAGCTTGTAGAAGCGATTCTCCCTGAACATCTTAGGGACAAGATTGGAGTCCAGGACCAAAAATTCATTGACGGAGCAATGATCTGGGATAATCTAACGGGCTGTGAAACCAGACCTGCTCCCCCCAACAACTACAAACAATCGCACTGGGATGGTCCAATAGTGGAAAATATAGCCTCAACAATGCTTCAGAGTTTGTCAGGGAAGGATAGAGCCCGCCTCCTGGCAGTGAGAGCCCCTCATGCTGGGGACTTTCTGTTGGCTGTTCCCAACTCCAGCCTTGGCACACGCCTCGACCCACAGACCATCCGCATCGGTGTTGCCCTTCGACTTGCCGCCCCTATTCTCGCCGAACACAGGTGTATTTGTGGCAGTGAAGCAGCAGACCGATTCGGGTACCATGGTCTTGTGTGCCGTAAATCCGAGGGAAAGATTGCAAGATATGAGGAGGTTAATAACATTATCAAAAGGAGCCTCACAACAGCTGGATGCCCAGCAGTAAGGGAGCCACCCCAACTATGCAGATCTGATGGCAGCCAGAAGCGTCCAGATGGTATCACCCTTCAAGCCTGGACAGATGGGAAGCAGGTGGTGTGGGACTATACATGTGCATCTACCTTGGCTGATACCTATCTCCAATACACCAGGGAGGAAGGAGGGGCAGCTGCCAGCTTCAGGGAGTCCCAAAAGTCTAGAAAATATGAAGAACTTGCCCATCATTATATGTTTGTTCCCATAGGCTCAGAGACCCTTGGCTCATGGGGAAAGAGTGCATCTAAATTCCTTAAGGAGCTGGGAAAAAGACTCATCAGGGTAACTAGGGATCCCAGGGCAGCTAGTTTTCTGTTCCAGCGGCTCAGTGCGGCTGTTCAAAGGGATAATGCCTGCTGTATTTTGGGCACACGCCCCAGCTCTGAGGAGCTGGATGAGATTTTCGCCTTATAATCGGTGATACACACGTAACAACATGTACCTTATATGCCACCTTTATATCAACAATGTATCTCTTAAATCTTCTGTACCGTATTATGTAATAAAATATTCCTATTGGTAAAAAAAATATATATCAAAAGATGGGGTGGTAGGGGAAGTGGAATATTCAAACGGCTTCAGGAAGAAATCCAAATATTCTTCCTTGAAGCCTTTTTATCCACTTCTCCGAGGCTATGGGTCCACAATTTACACAGAGGTGGACCCATCAACACACACACACACACACACACATTATTTTATATATATATATATATATTATATATATATATATATATATATATATATATATATATATATATATATTATGTGTGGTGTCTAATAGGTAAAACTTGCGATTTTGGCTTAAATAGCAACGCTGTTCTTGCCGAATAAGGCAAGCGAAAATTTGTGTACGCAATAATTTCGCAAAAAGTCATTCTAATCCTAACGAAAAAAAATATTTTTCATTGTGTTTGTTTATTATTAAATTACTGTAAACTTATCTAAAATATATTTAGTTGGATTAGGCTAAACTAAATTGCGCTTGTTATAATAAGGTTAGGTAAGTTTGCTAAGGTTCTTTTGATACAAAATTATTAATTTTTCCATTAACATAAATGAGAAAAATATATCTTTAAAAGTACATTAGATTTTTTTTAGAATGGACTTAATTTTAAATGAGATCTTGGTAACCGACCAATTTTCCCTGTTCGGCACGACATATATGTCGTGCCGAATAGGCAGAACTTGCGATCTTAGCTTAAATAGCAGCTCTCATCTTGCCATATAGGACAAGTGAAAATTTGTGTATGCAATAATTTCGCCAAAATCATTCTGAACCTAACGAAAAAAATATATTTCACTGTGCTTGTTTAGTATTAAATTATTGTAAACAAATCTAAAATATATATAGTTGGGTTAGGCTAAAATAAATTATTCTTGTTATAATAAGGTTAGGTAAGTTTTCTAGGATTCTTTTGGAGCAAAATTAAAAAAAAAATTATATTAAAATTAATGAAAAAATACATCTTTAAATATATAAGAGGAAATTTTATAAAGGACTTAATTTTAAATGAGTTCTTGCTAAGTGACCAGTTTTACATATTCGGCACGATATATATATATATATATATATATATATATATATATATATATATATATATATATATATATATATATATATATATATATATATATATATGCAAGGAATTCGCAAGAGCAGGCGAAATATACACAAACACTGTTCTCCTTCAGCCAGAGATCAGTGTTTGTGTATATTTCGCCTTCTCTTGCGAATTCCTTGCATTGTTAAAATTCTCTAGTAAGGCTGATGCATGCAGGGGATGAAATGAAAAGCTGTAAGCCTTCTCCCTGTAAGCTGGCTGCCTTGGATCAACGTGTAGCGCTAGCTACACGCCAAGGTATTGTCCAGTGTAGGTAAATTGGTATAGCACTGCGTACCTTGTTCTAAGGTTCGTAGGTTCGAATCTGCTTCAGCCAGAGATCAGTGTTTGTATATATATATATATATATATATATATATATATATATATATATATATATATATATATAAAGTTAGAGTATGTAGGAAAGTGGGAGATTATTTCCCAGTAAAAGTAGGCCTTAGACAAGGATGTGTGATGTCACCGTGGTTGTTTAATATATTTATAGATGGGGTTGTAAGAGAAGTAAATGCGAGGGTCTTGACAAGAGGCGCGGAGTTAAAAGATAAAGAATCACACATAAAGTGG
>NC_069487.1:16984024-17099024 GCF_026875155.1 Cherax quadricarinatus | reverse complement strand
TTTTAATATAGTTAATTATTTTATTTGATATTCTCTTTATTTCTTCTAATCCTTCATTTCATCTCCATCTTCATCATGATTATTATTACACATTAGTTTACAATGTAAACTAATTTTTTTGCATTAGTTATAATTTTTTCATTATTAAATATTTGTGGCGTTACATAATGCTTTCTAAAAATTATTGCTTATTTTAGTTAATACAATCACAGTCTTCTGGAGCTCATGTCACTCCTTAGAAGATGATTTATTGGCAAAAATTCCTTATTGGTCTTTTTTTTCCAACCGCAGTCTTTGTACATTTTTCTGCGTCATAATAAATACATACAACTTTTAAGTACGTTCTAAAAATTGAGGAATAATTTAAAAGTTATTCATAAATGGAAGATTATGTTAGTTACTAACATCTGCATGACGGTTTGTCAGGCCGTTGTGCACCTAGATATTATCATCAAATATACATTACTCCCTAAACATTGAGATTAAAGAAAACAGTGTTTCACAACATTCATGGTCTTAACATTGATACATTGCAGTACATCACAACATAACATAGTATCGGAGACATCAACAAACAGATGCAATGGCCACGCTGCTCGAGTGACCAAAATTACTTTTGTCAGGAGATCGAGTTTCCAGAGATGATAGATTTTATTGTGATGAATGAGAGACATGTGCAACATTTGGGTATCGTTACTGTGGACGAAACGTTTCACCAGCCTTTGACTTGATCCGTCAAATACAAAAAACAAAGGTGTGGGAGAGTGCAGATAGGCTCATGAGAATGTGTCCACATGTCAGTGTTTAATATGCGTATGTGAACGAGAACTTGGAGATCTTTACATGTCTTGCAAATAAACACTGAGGTAAAGCAGAGCAAAAGAAATGCTGTGCATATTTATTTCAGTTTTCAGTGCACTGGAGAAAAAGATTAGCACATGAACACTCGTCTATACACGCACTAAAACTCCCAAATAAATTTATACCGCCAGATAACTAGAAATAGAATTGGTTTAATATAGATTCATAGCGTAACTTAGAGTTTCAAGTTTTCACTGACTAGCCTCTCCTTGGCGGGTGAGTTACACGAGAACTTGGCTCGTCTTTACGGTTTCGGCTGTCTTGGTAGGTGTAATTACTGGATTCAGTTTCTTGTGTCCCATCCGGTAATTTTACCCACCTGACAGTCTCCACCGTAGACCAGCTAGACAATACCAAGTTTCCACTCAACAAGTTTACTGGGGGTGGCTAAAACCACTGACTTCAGGGAAATGGAGAAAGGGAAATATCCGAGAAAGAATGGATGGATTATTGTATACATGATTTGGGGAGGGCAGTGATGTTGAGGCTGACGTTGGGGAAGTGAGGAACAGGCGACATCCGGAGGCGGACGGATTGATTGCTGGATACATGAACCTGGGAAAAGCTGGAGGCTGGAAGCTAGAAGTGAAGTTACTGAAAGAGGTGAAAGATGACATCCGGGGGTCCATGGATGGATTTCTGGACACAGATAGACTTCTGGAGACAAGGACCTGGTTAGAACATCAAAAAACATAGTGAGTGGGTGGGTGAACCTTAAAGATGAACCATTGGGCTTCACATGGCAGGGTCTGGAAACTCAGAGATAACTCTCAGGCTGACAGGGTCGTAAACTTTCTGTTTTATCTGCTGCAGTTTGTCACAACTCATTTTCTGAGGTGAAGATGTGTGTTATAAAGATTGATAATCGCATTCATTTCCACCTTTGTAGGTGAATGTATGAAAACCGAAAAATGTTAATTTTCTTGGTATAGATGTGCTTGGTATAGTAGTACTGCTTCTCTTCCCGCAGTCTTAAAAAAGGTTTTGCAAACTATTTAGGTAAGGAAATAAACTCGTAAGAAGTGACACAGAACTCAGACGGTTCCTCATTGGTTGCCAGCTGGTGCATCTGTGTCTGTTTCCTCATCTTGTTAGAATTACTGTAATGAAATTGTCTGATATAGACAAGTATCTCGACGAGTAGGTCCCGCCCACTTCAACTGCTGCACCTTAACTGACTCCGCTATCTGTCTTTCCGAGCTTGAGCCAAGCAATTGTGGCAGTTCCTCCTGTTGGTCACTGTCAGTCATGGTCCCAACAAACACCGCCAGATAAGTGCTAAAAATTCGACTTTCTTAGCCTCAGATGACTAAATTCTTAACTAAATTTCTAAATCCATTTTATGCAAGAATGGTATATAATACCGACAAGATGAAATTAAGACACGTGTGCAACATCTGGGTATCTTTATTGTAGACGTTTCGCCATCCAGTGGCTTTATCAATACAAATTCAAGGACATAACTTGAAGACAGTAGGACTGTGTACAGAAGACGAGGTAATCAGTCCCTCAACCTTGGAGTAGGTGCGAAGAACACCGTAAATAAAGATACCCAGATGTTGCACATGTGTCTTAATGTCATCAAATCCATTTTAGGTAGTCAATTTAGGCCCATTTTCATTGGTTTTCATTTAACATAATAAAGAATGAGGTGAACGACACTTAAGGTTTTCTTTTTCCTTCATACAAATGTTGGTAGAATTTCCAACAATTTGTTACTTAAAAGAATAAATGTTTAAGTAGTGTAACATTTTATTTTGGCAACGTTTTACTCTCCACGAGCTTACTGAAAATCGTATGCATAAAAGCCTTGTATCATTCTTAATCGCCATTTCAAACAATATTAAACAAAGAGAATAAGTGCAGTTTTGTCATCTCCAAAGTATTAGCAACAGTTATCCTCAAAACTACGAACTACTATTATCATAACTATTACCACTGGTAATATTACTACTGCAATGACATCTAAAGCTATGACTATTACTACTTCTACTACTACTACTACTACTGATCTTATTACTACTACTACAAATACTACTCTTACTGCTATTTATATTACTACTACTACTACTACTACCACCTACAACACGGGCCAGTTCGACTACTACAGTGCTTATGACTCAAGAAATTGTAATAACACGATTGCAAACAGACCACTGAACGGGATGGATTTGAACCTGGAGTTTTATGACACTCGTCATGGGGTCAAACCCCACCAATACCGTGATTTGAAGTGCTCATTCTTTCTCGCCTCACATTGTTACCTGTATGTATTCTCAGTGTCTCAGTATTGTTTATAACAACTTAACAAAGGTCTGGAGAGTGAAACGTTGCCACAATACAATATCACATTAGCTGCTCATGTATCTTGTTACCTACCAAGGAAATTGTGGGATTTGCCTGTCTTAACACTGTTGGCCAAGCAGATTCCCACCTTTATTTCTAAGCAGAGTTGGCTACGTAAGTTCCAATTTGAGTTATGCAGCCTTGCAGCCGTAATTTATGAGTTTGTCACCTTTCAGCCGTGATTTTTTAATTATGTCACGGTTGCAGGGTGTAACACTGGAGAGTTGGGCTGTTTCCTAAGTGCTATTTTAACAGTAAGCATCCCACAGCGGTGCAACCCAAGGCAGAATCAAGGAGTCGTCCCCATATATCATCCATGAACATTGTAAACACGAAGAATGATTGTAACACTCCACAGGATTTTCGAACATTTGAACTGGGGTCTATGACGTGACAGTCCACCGTACTACTTTTGTGGTACCATTCCTTATAGCGTTCTCTCCATCCCACCACCCTAGATCTTGATCTAGGGAATTGGATCTTTGCTCCAGTTCCCTGAATTAAGCCTAAATGCCTTCCATATTCCCCCCCACAGGCGCTGTATAATCCTACGGGTTTAGCGCTTCCCCCTTGATTATAATAATAATCCAACCTACCACACACTATGGCATTACAGAGTTGGAGACTGTGACCTGTTATTGTAAAGACCGCAGTTGAAATGCCCATAACACATGTAGTGGTAGTAACAGTAGTAGTAATAGTAGTAGTAGGAGTAGTAGTAGAAATAATAGCAGGAATAGTAGTAGAAATAATAGCAGGAATAGTGGTAGAAATAATAATAGGAGTAGTAGTAGTAGTGGTATTAGCAGTAGAAATAAGAGTAGAAGTAGTAATAATAACTTTAGTAGTAAAGGTAATAGTCACAGTCGTAGTAGTAGTGTGTGTGTGTGTGTGTGTGTGTGTGTGTGTGTGTGTGTGTCGCTAGTTTCATTATAGAGCAACAGAACGGATGAATGCTATTATTTGTGTTAGATAACAGAATGAAAAATAGCTCACCTCGATTAGTGGAATATTATTTTAAATTACATTTTATACAAATTAATAATATTCTGTAAGTCATGAAAACCAAACCTCACACATTCACCCAACTCGTCCATCAAAATTATGCTTCTCTTGAGTAGTTATGACTTATGTATAATAATTACGGATTTGCCATCATGATGCTTTCCTTTTAATATATTTAATTCATTTCTCTATTCATAAATCTTTTATATAGATACACAGAAAGTATCAATAATTAATTCTGTCAACCAATCACCGTCGTTGTTACCAAGCTGGGTTTATACATTCATGGAAATAGTTATCACTCCTCTGTTTGCTACGTCTGAGTTGCCAGATGTCACTTCTGCCCAGCAGAGAGAGAATAGGAACTTTTTTCCGCAGCTGTACCTAGTTATTACTAGATGAACACTAGGTGAACCTGTGGCGGGGATTGAACCATGGACACTTAGTGTGTGAGACAAGAGCGTTGTCACTCGAGCCACGGGACACTAGCCCATAAGCAATGTTTGAGTAGTAACAAACAAGGAAATATATCGCTTGTGATGTGTTAAATTAAAGGACAGCCATCAAGCTCACGTAAAATGTATTAATCTCTAACTTATGACAAATGGCCACAAAAAGCGCTCGCACGATAGTTAACCTGTTCACCCAAACCTCTCCTGAAGGGTAGTACTGGTTATTATATAGGTTAAAAAGTTATACCTTCGGTAGCTTAATCGTGAGAGAGTCATATATGGCCCTTCGTGATAAGTTAGAATCCAAAACTTTTTATACGTGAGTCTATCTATCGTACATTTTCCTTAATATATTTTTTCTGTATACTTTACAGATGATAACTGCAAAGTAATTTGGATTAAAACTATGCGTTCTATACAAATGTATATTTCGCTGTCAAATAAGTGCTGTTCATCTAATCAGGATAAATTTCTATAAATGAAATAGTTTTTACTTAAAATATCCATTAAATATATTCTCTACGACAAGAAAAAAATATTTGATTTTAACCCAAATTAAAAAAAATCTGCAAAGTGTATTTTATTTAGGTGGCTAATTCGTTAGGAAAATCCTAAGTCACACTGCCACAAACATTGGTGATGGAGTTTGTGTTCCTTTATAAGTAAATATTTAGAAGTTTGATGCTCTGTCTTGATACTTTACACATCATAAGCGATATATCCCCATGTTTGCTGCTACTGAAACAATGTTAATTGGTTGGGCTGTCTTTTTCTATCGGTTCTTAAAGTATTTCCTCGAACATTTGGCATCTAGTAGACTCGGGTAGTCAGACACTTCCTCTGTCCTGGCCGCCTACTCAACGCCTTCACTTCCCTTGTGGGCCTCATGGACACACCTACCTGGGCCACTCCTAATCTCTTTGCATTATTGCAAGCTCTTAAAAAAGTGTTTGCAACACAGAAGACTTAGATCTATTATTCAACTTCTCCTAGTGGTTGTTTTGCATTTGTTATAGCTTGTTTGCGATTATTGAATGATGAATTCCACTCGCTCTTGTCCCATTTCTTTTGGCTTTTACCTTCCTCCTCCTCTTTACCTCTTACATATCTGTTCTTCTCAAAGCCTATAAAGTGTAATTAAAAATAGTGTATTTACGGAAGTGCCTCAGATCGCTTCTACAGAACAAGCGAGTCAACTTTTCACTGACGCCGGTCGATCACCTGAACAGGTTAGCCCTTTCCAAGAATACTGATTTGCTAAGACACAAAAGTAAGGTGTTGTTTAGTGAAATGAGGGAGATCAAAGGAATGTTTTTCAGCAAAGTATCCCTTGACTGGCCTGATCATTTCCTAGAATATGTTTACAGAGGGTTAAGAATAATGAGAAGAACAATCTTATTGCACAAAGTAGGTGGTTTCAACACGCTAACCCGGATTTTTTTATTAACTTGTTTAATATTGAGCTTACCCGGGACCAACGGTGTCAGGATATGGGTTTAACGTTTGCGCCTACCAGTGGGGGCACTAATTATGTAGATCTTGCCGAATCATTTTGGTAAATTGAAAAACTAGGGGATTTATCCCCTGATAACTTCAACATTTGCAAAGGTTTGGTGTATAACTGGAGTATACCTGAAGAGGGTTTCAGGGGTCAACGCTCCCTCGGTCGGTGTGAGACCAGGCGTCGTGGTGGATCCAATTACTACTGCTGTCATGAAATCCCTAACTGTACAAAATAAAAAGTTAAATCACTTGTTGAGATATAGTACTATGTTTCCGTTACCCTCAGTACCTCAGAGATATACTTCCGGTGTTTTTACTCGTCCGCAAACGCACTCAACCCACATTTCCACAGAAAGATTGGCCAATTATGCTGACAGGAAACGAAGGTCTGGTGTGTTGGGTTTGCCTGGATTAAAGTGAGTATCCGCAGTACTTTGGGAAGCTTCCTTAGATTTGTTGTCCCCAGTCCAAGTGAATTAACGCCGGTTCTCTGGCTGTAATTCACGTCACATCTCCCGGTGATATCTGAGCTTCAACTGACGAGCTAGCTTCTCTGACTTCATTCGAATTTTGAATTGCCAGTTCTCTAACTAATTCTCCTACTTTTAACCTAATCCTACCTATTTTAGTTCCTAAGGCTAGATTTATATTATCTACGGTTAGTTACTACTGTTTTCACCTTCGTAAACCTTCCTAGAAGGGTAAATATTATTATGTATAGTTGCTAAGTATGTTAAGGGCTCGTAAAGTTTGTATTATAAGAACTTAAGAAAGAAGGAACACTGCAGCAGGCCTACTGACCCATACGAGGCAGGTCCAAGCCTCCTACCGGCTTAAACCAATGCCCCAACCTAGTCAGTTCAGGTCACATTCACTTAAGGAAGGAACACGGCAACTGACCTAGTAGCACAAGCTAATCAGGTCCAACTCACACCCACCCACACCCACTCATGTATTTATCTAACCTATTTTTAAAACCACACAACGTTTTAGCCTCAATAACTGTACTTGGGATTTTGTTCCACTCATCCACATCTCTATTACTAAACCAGTGCTTTCCTATATCCTTCCTGAATCTGAATTTTTCCAAAACCATTGCTACGAGTCCTGTCTAGGCTAGATATTTTCAGCACGTTATTTACATCCCCTTTATTTATTCCTGTCTTCCATTTATACATCTCAATCATATCCCCCCTAATTCTACGCCTTTCTAGAGAGTGCAGATTCAGGGTCCTCAGTCTATCCTCATAGGGAAGATTTCTGATACATGGGATCAACTTTGTCATCCTCCTTTGTATGTTTTCCAGATCATTTATATCCATTCTGTAATACGGTGACCAGAACTGTGCAGCATAATCTAACTGAGGTCTAACCAAGGATGTATAGAGTTGAAGAACAACCTGAGGACTTCTATTATTTATGCTTCTTGATATGAAGCCAAGGATTCTGTTAGCTTTATTGTGAACACTTATGCACTGTTGTCTTGGTTTCAGATTACTGCTAACCAGAACTCCTAAATCTTTTTCGCAATCCATAATATTAAGATTGACATTATTTAGTTTATATGTGGCATGGTTATTTTCCTGTCCAACGATTAGAACTTTGCATTTGTCTATATTAAACTGCATCTGCCACTTCTCCGTCCACTGCATCAGTCTATTCAAATCTTCCTGTAGTGCTCTAATGTCTTCGTCAGAATGAATTCGACGGCCTATTTTGATGTCATCGGCAAACTTGCTTATGTCGCTCTTTATGCCCTCATCTATGTCGTTTATGTAGATTGTGAACAACAGGGGGCCCAACACTGACCCCTGTGGAACACCGCTCGTGACGCTTCCCCACTCAGATTTCTCCCCATTTATGCAAACTCTCTGCTGCCTATTTGTCAACCACGCCTCTATCCAGGAAAAAATTTCTCCTGTTGTATGTGCCTTAATTTTCCTCAATAGTCTCTGATGTGGGACCCTGTCAAAAGCCTTACTGAAGTCCATATACACAATATCATATTCATTACCATGATCTACCTCCTCAAATACCTTAGTGAAAAAAAGTTAGTAAATTCGTAAAGCAGGAACGCCCCTTTGTAAAACCATGCTTGAGATTCGTTGATGAATTTGTCCTTTTCAAGATGACTACGAACTGCCTCGGCAATTATTGATTCCATAAATTTTCCCACTATGGAAGTTAGGCTTATTGGTCTATAGTTCGAAGCTAAGGACCTGTTACCTGCTTTGAAAATGGGTATCACATTTGCCATTTTTCACTTATCTGGCACCATGCCAGTCTGTAGTGATATATTGAAAAGATTAGCCAGAGGTTTGCTAAGCTACTCTTTACATTCCTTTAGAACCCTTGCATACAGTTCATCAGGACGTGGGAATTTGTTAGGTTTTAATTTATCAATTTGCCTAAGGACCATGTCACTTGTGACCCTATTCGTGTATAGTTTATTATCATCCTGTTCTACATAATTTATTATTTCTGGAATATCTCTAGTGTCTTCCTGAGTAAAAACTGAGAGGAAGTATGTGTTAAAAATTCTACACATTTCCTTGTATCACTGTCTGTGAGCTGACCCGAGTAGCTTTTGAGTGGGCCTATCTTGTCCCTGACCTTACTTCTCTT
Organism: Cherax quadricarinatus; assembly: GCF_026875155.1. NCBI lineage: Eukaryota > Metazoa > Arthropoda > Malacostraca > Decapoda > Parastacidae > Cherax > Cherax quadricarinatus. The sequence goes on along the minus strand of NC_069487.1, from coordinate 17,090,232 downwards.
GCAACTTTAACCTCATAATCTCTTTTTTGCTTTTCTTATTCCCATTTTTATTTCTCTCTTTAACTGAATATGTTGATTTCTTAATTGCGACTCTCCTCTTTTGATTTGCCTATATATGCCTCTCTTTTGACCAATGAGATATTTTAATCTATTGTTCACCCATTTAGGATCATTTTTGCTTGATCTGATTTCCCTATTTGGAACATAAGTTGTCTGAGCAGCTAGAACTATGCCCTGGAAAACGTCATATCAGCAATCATCACCACCTACCTGACCCATAGTTAGGTCATTCCAGTTCAGCCCACCCAAGTAATTTTTCAGTCCTATGAAATCAGCCAAGCGGAAGTCAGGGACAGTGGCTTGATTGCCATTATATATTATATATTGCCATGATACATTAAAACTGAGCGATTTGTGATCACTTTCCCCAAGCTCATCATTAGCTTCAAGATTATTAATTAGCGTTTCCCTGCTGGCAAGAACCAAGTCAAGCAGGTTATTTCCTCTAGTTGGCTCAGATACGTTTCGTGGAACATTTCCACAGGTGCTGACTTTAGGTGCCTGTCCAGTGCCCTCTTGGACAATCTTGGGCCCCTGACACTTATTGTATTGTCTCTCAGTGTACTCGTGGCGCCCCTGCTTTTCATTGGGGAAATGTTGCATCTCCTGCCGAATTTTTTGTTTTCATAGGGGGTGATTTCCGTGTGCAAGTTTGGTACTAATCCCTCTAGGATTTTCCAAATGTATATTATCATGTATGTCTCTCGCCTGCGTTCCAGGGAATACAAATCAAGGGCCTTCAACCGTTTCCAGTAATTTAGGTGCCTTATCGTACTTACATGTGCCATGAAAGTTCTTTGTACACTCTCCAGGTCAGCAATTTCGCCTGCCTTGAAGGGGGTAGTTAGTGTTCAGCAGTATTCCTGCCTAGAGAGAACAAGCGATTTGAAGAGAATCATCATGAGCTTAGCGTCCCTAATTTTGAAGGTTCTCATTATCCATCCTCTCAGATGCGGTAGATACATTGTTGTGGCCTTTGAAGGCGAGATCCTCTGACAATATCACTCCCAGGTCCTTCACATTACTTTTTCGCTCAATTGTATGGTTAGAATTTGTTGGATACCCTGATACAAATTTAGTTTCCTCAAGTTTTAAATATCTGAGTAGTTGAAACTTCTCTTCAATGAACTTCATATTGTTTTGAGTGGCCCATTTGAAGATTTGGGTGATGTCCGCTTGGAGTCTTGCGGTGTCTTCCAGGGAGGACACTCATGGGAATTCGGGTGTCATGTGTAAAGGAAGACATGGAGCTATGGCTTACATCTCTATGCCAGATATGAGGATGAGGAATACAATGAGAGCAGAGCTTTTCACCGTAGCTGCCTCGGACTTTACTCTGTTTAATATTACTCTGTGTTCTATTCATTATTCCTTTATCACGCATTTTGTGCGCTATTACACCGTGGTCGCACTTGTCGAAGGATTATGCAAATTCTGTTTATACTACATCCTCATTTTGTTATCCTCTATAGCATCCAGGACCTTGTCATAGTGGTCCAGTAGCTGAGACAGGCAGCAGCGACCTGCTCTTAACCCATGTTCCTCTGGGCTGTGTAACTGATGGGTATCTAAGTGGTTGACGATCTTGCTTCTTAAAAACCACTTGAAAAATTTTTATGATGTGGGATGTTAGTGTTACCAGTTCTTTGCTATTGCTTTAATGCCAACTTTGTAGAGTGAATCTTTATCTGTTGTTTTTAGGGAATGTGGGATCACCCCTGTGTCCATGGCTCCTCTCCATAGAATGATGAAGGCATGTGACAGGGGCTTCTTGCAGTTCTTGATGAACACGGAGTTCCACGAGTCTGGGGCAGAGTGCATGGGCATGTTATTTATTACATTTTCAGGTCTTGTGGTGTTAGGATAATATCAGAGATTTTTGAGATGATCAGATTTTGGGTCTCGTTCATAAAGAATTCACTTACATTGTCGACCCTTAGTCTGGGTAATGGTTCGCTGAACACTGAGTCTTACTGGGACTTTAGTATCTCACTCGTTTCTTTGTTATCATCTGTGTATGTCCCATCTCGCCTAAGCAGGGACCCAGTACTGGATGCTGTTTTTCCCTTAGATTTGGCATAAGAGAATTAGTATTTTGGAATGTTTTAATTTCCTTAATGGCTTTTAGTTCTTCCTGCAGTTCTTGTCTCCTGTAAGATTCCTTCAGCTTAAGTTCTATATTTGCTATTTCACTGACTAGTGCCTCCCTTCGTATTTCAAATACATTGGCCCCTCTCAGCAGCTCTGTGATTCTTCGCCTTCCTCTGTATAGGGAGCATCTTCTCTTTCTTTTTCTTAATGGAATGTGCCTTGAGCAGACCTCTAGAACCACAGTTAATTTTTTCTAGGCGAAGGTTAGGATCGGTGTTGTTTAGGATATCTTCACAGCTTGTTTCATTTAGGACGTGGTTGACTTGTTCCCATTATATGTTTTTGTTATGGAAGTTGAACACATTTTGCTGGTCAGGAGCCCAGTATATACACGTCTGTACCTCTGTTATGTTGTGATCTGAGTGTTTCTTTGATACGGTTATAATACGTATTAGATCGTCGTTGTGAATATGAGATTCAGCATATTTTCTAGTCTCTAATATTTGCTGGTTTAAGGTGAATTTGTTGCAGAGATTTAATAATTCGTGTGCGTGTGAATTTTCATCTGAGCTACCTCCTGGGGTGATCTCTGCTAAAACATTGCTTGCTATACTCCTCCATTTTAGGTGTCTCAGGTTGAAATCTAGAAGCAAGATGTTTGGGGCAGGAGTTGGGAGATTTTCCAGACAGTGGTCAATTTTCAAAAGCTGTTTCTGGAATTGTTGGGAAGTTGCATCCGGAGGCTTGTATACAACCACACTGACAAGGTTTAGATTTTCAATCCTTACTGCCAAAACTTCAACTACATCATTTGAGGTGTATAGTAGTTCTGAGCAAATGAGCGACTCTGTGACGTAAAAGCCAACTCCTCTCTTCTCCTTATTGCCTGTTTAGTCTGTCTCATCTGAATAGGTTAAAACCTGGGATCCAAATTTCGTTGTCAAAATGATCCTTTATGTGGTCTCTGTAAAAGCTGCAAACATTGCATTTGACTCCGTGAGGAGTCCCTTGATGTAAGGAATTTTGTTGTTTGTTGACGGCTTTAGACCCTGCATCTTTGCAAAGACAAATGTCGTTATATTGATGAAATTTAGGGGGGTTTTATTTGCTGGCTTTAATATCTGTTGTTCTGGAGTGGTGGCCAATGACTGTACCTCTTCTCCAGAAGCGTTTTCAGTTGGTGTAAGACTTCTGTTATATCTTGCCAGTCTTTTTTCCTTAACGGCACTAAAAAAAACCTCCTTCTCTGGAGAGGTTATGGCTCCCCTCTTTTGTTTCCCATAGTCCTGCTGGTCTGTGTCCTCTTGTCCCCTGCGTTCCCTGCTGGGGCATTTTTTCTGTTTCCCCTCTACCTACGTTCCCTATATGGACATCAATGCTTCCACCAGTTTTTGCTGGTAATGTGCCAACAATATTTCCTGAGGCATCTTCCCTTTTTGTTCCATTTTCCAGCAGTATCGCTACTTTGTACCTCTGTAAACTGAATAACGTTGTCTTTACCTGTTTCCTCACCAGGGCCACTATCTCCCTTTGTTGCGTTGTCCTCCAGGACATCATTAACACCCTCTGGAGCACTGTCTTTCAAGACAGTGAAACTTTGCTCGTATCAGTGAACTCTAATTGTCCTTAAGGATTTATTAAGTCATACCACGAACTACGAAAAGATCTTAGACTTCACCCTATGAAAGCAGAGAAAGTGAAAATGGTAGTATGACGCAGTAACATTGTATAAAAAGAAAAACCCGTTCCATATATAATGGAAATATAAACACATATGCAGTATAATGTGATCCTTTATTGACAACGTTTCACCCACACAGTGGGCTTTTTCAAGTGTCACACCATTTATTTCCATCCATATATAATGTCATTTTCCGGGATATGTTCTGAAACCCGACATATATTATTCCTGGTCAGTAAGAGTAGACAGGACAGGATCAGTAAATGTGTGTGTGTGTGTGTGTGTGTGTGTGTGTGTGTGTGTGTGTGTGTGCTAGTACGAGAAAAGCGGCGGCGGGGAGGAGTTGTTATGGTTAGGCGTTGGTGTGAGTAGGTGGGTTTTTTTTTTTTTGGTAAGCTTTTACCCTAGGTTATTTTATTATTTTAAGTGCTCTGCTGTTTACCTGTAAGGCCCTAGTGTAAAAAGGCCTGCTTAAGCACTGGGAGAGTACTTGTATGGTGTTTTTGCCTGCTGGTAGACAGACCGGCAGAAAGGGGAAGGGGGTTTTAAAAGCCACTCTGTTTTATAAATGTTTATATATTTTGTTTGTCTCACTAGTAGCAGTGTGCTAGTGAGCTAATGTGAGTACTGGGTAAATGTGAACTGGTGTATGGTGATGTTGGTTGTAGTAGAGTAGATTGTAGGTTGTATAATATATATATATATATATATATATATATATATATATATATATATATATATATATATATATATATATATATATATATATATTTATTTTTTTTATCACACTGGCCGATTCCCACCAAGGCAGGGTGGCCCGAAAAAGAAAAACTTTCACCATCATTCACTCCATCACTGTCTTGCCAGAAGGGTGCTTTACACTACAGTTTTTAAACTGCAACATTAACACCCCTCCTTCAGAGTGCAGGCACTGTACTTCCCATCTCCAGGACTCAAGTCCGGCCTGCCGGTTTCCCTGAATCCCTTCATAAATGTTACTTTGCTCACACTCCAACAGCACGTCAAGTATTAAAAACCATTTGTCTCCATTCACTCCTATCAAACACGCTCACGCATGCCTGCTGGAAGTCCAAGCCCCTCGCACACAAAACCTCCTTTACCCCCTCCCTCCAACCCTTCCTAGGCCGACCCCTACCCCGCCTTCCTTCCACTACAGACTGATACACTCTTGAAGTCATTCTGTTTCGCTCCATTCTCTCTACATGTCCAAACCACCTCAACAACCCTTCCTCAGCCCTCTGGACAACAGTTTTGGTAATCCCGCACCTCCTCCTAACTTCCAAACTACGAATTCTCTGCATTATATTCACACCACACATTGCCCTCAGACATGACATCTCCACTGCCTCCAGCCTTCTCCTCGCTGCAACATTCATCACCCATGCTTCACACCCATATAAGAGCGTTGGTAAAACTATACTTTCATACATTCCCCTTTTGCCTCCAAGGACAAAGTTCTTTGTCTCCACAGACTCCTAAGTGCACCACTCACTCTTTTTCCCTCATCAATTCTATGATTCACCTCATCTTTCATAGACCCATCCGCTGACACGTCCACTCCCAAATATCTGAATACGTTCACCTCCTCCATACTCTCTCCCTCCAATCTGATATTCAATCTTTCATCACCTAATCTTTTGTTATCCTCATAACCTTACTCTTTCCTGTATTCACCTTTAATTTTCTTCTTTTGCACACCCTACCAAATTCATCCACCAATCTCTGCAGCTTCTCTTCAGAATCTCCCAAGAGCACAGTGTCATCAGCAAAGAGCAGCTGTGACAACTCCCACTTTGTGTGTGATTCTTTATCTTTTAACTCCACGCCTCTTGCCAAGACCCTCGCATTTACTTCTCTTACAACCCCATCTATAAATATATTAAACAACCACGGTGACATCACACATCCTTGTCTAATATATATATATATATATATATATATATATATATATATTATATATATATATATATATATATATGTCGTGGCGAATATTGTAAAACTGGTCAATTAGCAAGAACTCATTTAAACTTAAGCCCTTTCTAAGATTTTCTCTTATACGTTTAAAGACATATTTTTTTCATTAATGTTGATTTAAAAATTTATAATTTTGCACCAAAAGGAACTTAGAAAACTTACCTAACCTTATTATAACAAGCGCAAATTATTTTAGAATAACCCAACTAAATATATTTTAGATTTGTTTACAATAATTTAATACTAAGCAAAAACAGTGAAATATATTTTTTTCCGTTAGGTTCAGAATGATTTTGGCGATATTATTGCATACACAAATTTTCACTTGTCCTATATGGCAAGATGAGCGTTGCTATGTAAGCCAAGATCGCAAATTCTGCCTATTCGGCACGACATATATATATATATATATATATATATATATATATATATATATATATATATATATATATATATATATATATATAACATTGACTAATTAACGTTCCACATTTAATGTGAAGGTACAAGCTGGCCCATAGACTGGTTTCTTTTTCTATTTTAAATAATTCCATGCCCCTAGGGACATAGCATGTTGTTTACCCTTCAGGAGCCACGACTTTTATTTACGTTACGCAGCCAAAAAAAGCGTAACACGTAGTAATTGTAGACAAGAAGGATTATAGTAGGAAAATTAATAAATTATTTGAAGATAGATAAACCTATGCTCCCTTGATAAGAATCCCCAAGACCAGGTCAACAGTAGGTTTAATGAACTACTGAGAGGTAATGAGGAATTGATCAAACAGTTGGCAGATAGATCTGCTACACTCACTTATACGTACGGCTTCATTAAGACGCATAAACTAGGCTTTCCAGCGAGACAATTGCTAGTTCAGTGAGGTCTACAGCATATAACTTGTCTAAATGGTTAGTAAAGTGTTAACACTAATGCTAGGTAATATCTCGGAAGGCAGCATAAAAACAAGACCTCGATGATAAATTGCAGAATCTAAACATTTCTAGTGACTTTACACTGGTAAGTTTTGACGTTACTGAGTTGTTTACCAGAGTCCCTTTTCATAAGAACATAAGAACATAAGAACATAAGAAAGGAGGAACACTGCAGCAGGCCTGTTAGCCCATACAAGGCAAGTCCTTATCAAAATGACCTCTACCGAAAGCTACCCAAGAATTTACTCCCGTATCCAGTGACACCAATCAAACCCAGCCCCTCCCACTCATATATCTGTCCAATCTCTTTTTAAAGCTGCCCAAAGTCCTCTATTATCCTGTCTTGAACATTAATTGGATAAGTTCCCTATTCCATTCCTTAGAACATTATTAGTGACTTGATTAAGTTGTGTCTAGTTGATCAAGGAAAGCAGAATGTCCATAAGTATTGCATGACAGTGGGGAAATCCATTGTCTTCCCTATTAAGTAATTTGTATATTGAGTTTTATTAGACTAAGCTGTTAAATTATATTGTGCCTGACGAAGCCGGGTGGTTTAATCTCGGTTTACTTCTTTGGTTCTGGATACGTGTTTTACCGAAAAAAAGATAAAGGGTCCTGTGTAATGCACAGAAAGATAGAACGTATTAGATATTAGAACCAGAAATAAGGAAGGACGCTCCACCTGCCTTTTAAAATTAATAAACAGTGACTGTACAATAGTACTGCAGTCACAAGTAATCAGTAGCAAACAGTTTAGTAAACAATTTAATGAGTCTGGCACTTAGACTGTCAACACAGCATATAATATGCATCATCAGCTGACTCGTAAATATAGTTTATCGCTTCTTTTTAATTACAGTAATAATAAACTCCTAAGTATAGTCAGATACCAGAGAGTTGTAGCGACTGGGAACAGTATTTAATCTCACGAACGCTAATCAATCCCTTTAACCAATGTTTAACTTTAAGACAAATTACATTAATACGTTAACACAATAGATCTTCTAGCATACCCATAAGTAAGCTGTAACTGAGGTACAAATATATGTGTTGCTAATTTTTTTTTCATGTTAGTGATAAGCAGTAAATAGTTTGAAAAATCTTAAAATATCAAGAGTTTCGATTAAAAGTGTGATAATTTGCGTATTTTAACTAAAAAATTAAATGTTTATAAAATGTCTCATCCTACTCCGAAAAGTCGAAATATAGTAAAATAATTTTTCAAAATGTAAAATGATGGAAGGTTTAGGGAGAGATCCAGGAATCTGGGACTGAGTTAGTTCGTATATCACATTATTTATCCAGTAATAAAAAAAAAATTAATTATTGCACTAATTTTATTAGAATTAAAGTAAAATAACAATACAACGACGGATCATGAGATCTAACTAGTGACTCGAACAATCCCACACATCTCTTGGCCTTAAAGACGTAATATTGGGCACAAGGAGGCCTGGTCACAGACCGGGCCGCGGGGGCGTTGACCCCCGGAACTCTCTCCAGGTAAACTCCAGGTAAACAAATCCTAAAAATAATCGTAAAAATTATCTAAGACTTGTATATAGATGTGAAATGAGGCGAATATCAATGTACAGGCCATGAGGATGATAGTATGCTTATCTGCACACACTCTAACATAATTTACAGTTATGATAGAGCTTAGAGGAACTGTGAATGACGCTGTACCAGGTTCTGTTACTCGAAACAGTGAAATAACCGGTTAACATCTGCAGCTAATGATATCCTGACGAATCTAAAAGTGGTTTTAAAGAATCACAACAGAATCATTCCGAGCCTTTCAGACAACATATGACAGGCCTATCCTAGAGTAAGCAACACTAGTATGGAACCCACACCTGACAAAGCAACTCAAGAATGTGAAGAACGAGCAGAGGTATGCAATAAGATTAGTTCCAAAACTTAAGGTATGAACTACGAGTAGAAGCTAAGGAATTGAATTTAACGACATTTGATGACAAATAAACTAGGTTAGACAGGATAACAAATAATATACTCAGAGGAATTGTTGGAGCAGACAAAAGTAGACAGTTTGAGAGGCGGGAAACAGGAACTCGAGGGCGCAGGCGGAGGTTAAAAACAGAGGAGCCACAGGCACGCCAGGAAATATATATTAAGTCTCAGGGTCGGCCGGAAGTGGAATGACCTCGACGAAGATGTCGTGGTATCAGGTACGATAGTGCATGAGGGTAGGAGGTAGAGAATGTAGCTAGCAGTGAGATTAGAAGCGAAAGCAGGAACAAAATCTCGACCCCTGTAACCACATATAGGTGAACACACACACACATACACACTAGGATCGGAAGCAAGGGTTATATCCTACGAGACTCAACAACCTGATGACAATGGAGGACAGGAGGGATAGAGGAAACATGATAACGTATTATATACTGAGAATAACTGACAAGGTGGACAGGGAGAGAATGTTTTAGAGATGAGATACAGCAACAAAGGGACACATTATTATTATTATTATAATCAAGGGGGAAGCGCTAAACCCGGAGGATTATACAGCGCCTGGGGGAGGATGTGGAAGGCATTCAGGCTTAATTCGGGGAACTGGAGCACAGATCCAATTCCCTAAATCAAGAGCCCCTCACCAACATCAAGGAACCTTCCTTGAGGGGAACAAAGGGACACAAATGGAAGTTTAAAAAAAACTTAGACGAGTCATAGGGATGTTAGGATGATGTATAACCCTAGTGGGTTTAGCACTTGGTTTTGATAATAGGGGTGTTAGGAAGTATTTCTTCAGCCTTAGAGTGGTCAGTAAGTGAAGCAATCTGGAGAGTGTAGTAGTGGAGGCGGGATCCATATTTAACTTTAAGAGGAGATACGATAAGGTTCTTGGGTCACGGAGAAAGTGAACCTCGTAGCTACTAGCGACGAGGCTAGGCCAGGAGCTGTGAATCGACCCCTGCAACCACAAATAAGTGAGTACAAATAGATGAGTACACACACACACCTTACGACACTGGAGGACAGGAGAGATAGGGGGGACATGATAACGACATACAAAATACTGAGAGGAATTGACAAGGTGGACAAAGACAGGATGTTCCAGAGATTGGACACAGTAACAAGGGGACACAGTTGGAAGTTGAAGACACAGATGAATCACAGGGATGTTAGGAAGTATTTCTTCAGCCACAGAGTAGTCAGGAAGTGGAATAGTTTGGGAAGCGATGTAGTGGAGGCAGGACCCATACATAGCTTTAAGCAGAGGTATGATAAAGCTCACGGTTCAGGGAGAGTGACCTAGTAGCGACCAGTGAAGAGGCGGGGCCAGGAGCTTGGACTCGACCCCTGCAACTTCAACTAGGTGAGTAGGTGAGTACACACGCACGCACACGCGCACGCACACGCGCACGCTAGGGCAGATCAAAACATCTTCGTCCAATATTTTTCTTGACTACAATACAACTTAGTCATATAGAATAGTGTTCTGTGGGTACTTTCATTATCATGAAGCCTATTGATGCCCTTATACTAACGTGTTACAAATTTGTTTAAGCTCTCTATATAGCATACATCCACCGATTATCTAGCCATCAACGATCAAGCGTCATTACATCAACAAAGGCCCGATCACATGTAAATCACTGGGAAAGCGAGAGGCTGAAATTGTATCTTTGTCAGGAAAATAATAAAAACAAAGATTTTTCTATTTGTCCACCTGTATACATAACACATCTATATTTTGGATAGCTTCATTACAAACACAGGTACATACGCACTAAGGTCTGTAATAAAGACTTTATTTGCGTCAGGTTCAACAGACCTTAGTGCAACTAATGTGACAATAAATGTCAAATTAGTTGCACTAAGGTCTGTTGAACCTGACGCAAATAAAGTCTCCAGACAAGGAATAATGTCGACAAATAAAGGCAAAAGCAAATAGGAAAGGTGTAGGTTTTAGTACTCATATATTCCCTTCACCAATATGTTTAAAATATGAACAATAATCAGGGAATGAATAAGAGAGTCACTCACAACAGCTGGTTTGATATATCAAGATATATCAGTATTGTAAGTGTACTCGACCGCCTGAGTCAGGTGTGAAAGGTAAAAAAGTTGGTTAGAGGAAAGTTCTCACCTAATTTGTTGGCATTAGAACTGGACAGCAAATTAAAATATTTGAGGATCATAATGTAAAATATTCTAAGCTGACGGCCAGTTTGGCTGGTCTAGAGAAAATTCACAAATGGGTGTGTGTAGAGCACCAAATAAATTGTAACGTACTCGGCACACTTCCACTTACAGTGCACCAATACAGCTCTGGAAAATACATCCCTGAAGTGGGTAGAGTGCCATCACGACACAAATTAAAAAAGAACTAGCTAATGGGACTGCCGTTCCTCTCATGCCATCCTACTCAGCTGGCAGAGTTCGACAAAAATAAAATTAAAGTAATTCTTCTGGAATAGGTCTGAATGCAAGTCACAGCCATAGTGAGGGATAATAGACAGTAGGGCTAACAAAGGTCAAAGTTCAAGGCACTTAGGAATGGGAACAATTTATCCCTTGGCCATAAAAATGGATTTTACAAAATATTTCCAATGAATTAATTACGAAGGTCACACAAGGGAAAAGAAAGGTTAAAGCTAACGATTACTCTAATCCTAACCAGTAATATAATAAATACATATGCACACAATATAATCTAATAAGCCCCGGAGAGTGACTCAACCACCGTGTTAGCCTATCCAGAGATGTTCGTGATACCACCGTGTTAGCCTATCCAGAGATGTCCGTGATTCAGATGTATGGCTGGAGTTTAGTGTTTTTATTTCATATAGACTTCAGGCCTGTAAGAGGATTATGGTCACTGAACACCTGAGCCACAAGTGTAGACGATGACTTATACTCATTGTATTGCTACAGTGCCCCTCAAGGAAGGTTCCTTGATGCTGGTGAGGGGCTCTTGATCTAGGGAATTGGATCTATGCTCCAGTTCCCTGAATTAAGCCTGAATACCTTCTACATCCTCTCCCCCCACAGTCGCTGTATAATTCTACGAGTTTAGCGCTTCCCCTTGATTATAATAATTGCTACAGTGCTTTGACCAGAGCTAGGGCCTCCTCCTCTGTTAAGGATAGGTCAAATGGTATGATGGTATGGCATTAATTTAACTGAGAAACAGGCGACAAGATGGAGGACTTTCTTCCCAGATGCTTGAAGTAAAGCTCTGCGAATTCGTTGATCACAAGCGCTGTAACGTATTTATTACGTTACGTAAATGTGTACTGGGCTCCTAGGGGTAACAGCCTTGTCTAGGGGAATTTAAAATATTAAACAAGATACACCACCCTGGGGTTAAGCTTCTGTCTTTACATACACTAGATGGTCAATACTTATGTTAATTATCAGCAAGGGCAATTATATTCACTTATAAAAATATAAACATATTAATAGTAAACTTCTTCTTCTCTAGTTGTAGCTACACTGAGAATAAAAGGTAGATGGATACAAGGAGAATAGAAGCATCAGGGAAGAGAGAGGTGAAGGTTTATAAACTAAAAGAGGAGGCAGTTAGGGTAAGATATAAACAGCTATTGGAGGATAGATGGGCTAATGAGAGCATAGGCAATGGGGTCGAAGAGGAATGGGGTAGGTTTAAAAATGTAGTGTTAGAGTGTTCAGCAGAAGTTTGTGGTTACAGGAAAGTGGGTGCAGGAGGGAAGAGGAGCGATTGGTGGAATGATGATGTAAAGAGAGTAGTAAGGGAGAAAAAGTTAGCATATGAGAAGTTTTTACAAAGTAGAAGTGATGCAAGGAGGGAAGAGTATATGGAGAAAAAGAGAGAGGTTAAGAGAGTGGTGAAGCAATGTAAAAAGAGAGCAAATGAGAGAGTGGGTGAGATGTTATCAACAAATTTTGTTGAAAATAAGAAAAAGTTTTGGAGTGAGATTAACAAGTTAAGGAAGCCTAGAGAACAAATGGATTTGTCAGTTAAAAATAGGAGAGGAGAGTTATTAAATGGAGAGTTAGAGGTATTGGGAAGATGGAGGGAATATTTTGAGGAATTGTTAAATGTTGATGAAGATAGGGAAGCTGTGATTTCGTGTATAGGGCAAGGAGGAATAACATCTTGTAGGAGTGAGGAAGAGCCAGTTGTGAGTGTGGGGGAAGTTCGTGAGGCAGTAGGTAAAATGAAAGGGGGTAAGGCAGCCGGGATTGATGGATAAAGATAGAAATGTTAAAAGCAGGTGGGGATATAGTTTTGGAGTGGTTGGTGCAATTATTTAATAAATGTATGGAAGAGGGTAAGGTACCTAGGGATTGGCAGAGAGCATGCATAGTTCCTTTGTATAAAGGCAAAGGGGATAAAAGAGAGTGCAAAAATTATAGGGGGATAAGTCTGTTGAGTGTACCTGGTAAAGTGTATGGTAGAGTTATAATTGAAAGAATTAAGAGTAAGACGGAGAATAGGATAGCAGATGAACAAGGAGGCTTTAGGAAAGGTAGGGGTGTGTGGGACCAGGTGTTTACAGTGAAACATATAAGTGAACAGTATTTAGATAAGGCTAAAGAGGTCTTTGTGGCATTTATGGATTTGGAAAAGGCGTATGACAGGGTGGATAGGGGGCAATGTGGCAGATGTTGCAAGTGTATGGTGTAGGAGGTAGGTTACTGAAAGCAGTGAAGAGTTTTTACGAGGATAGTGAGGCTCAAGTTAGAGTATGTAGAAAAGAGGGAAATTTTTTCCCAGTAAAAGTAGGCCTTAGACAAGGATGTGTGATGTCACCGTGGTTGTTTAATATATTTATAGATGGGGTTGTAAGAGAAGTAAATGCGAGGGTCTTGGCAAGAGGCGTGGAGTTAAAAGATAAAGAATCACACACAAAGTGGGAGTTGTCACAGCTGCTCTTTGCTGATGACACTGTGCTCTTGGGAGATTCTGAAGAGAAGCTGCAGAGATTGGTGGATGAATTTGGTAGGGTGTGCAAAAGAAGAAAATTAAAGGTGAATACAGGAAAGAGTAAGGTTATGAGGATAACAAAAAGATTAGGTGATGAAAGATTGAATATCAGATTGGAGGGAGAGAGTATGGAGGAGGTGAACGTATTCAGATATTTGGGAGTGGACGTGTCAGCGGATGGGTCTATGAAAGATGAGGTGAATCATAGAATTGATGAGGGAAAAAGAGTGAGTGGTGCACTTAGGAGTCTGTGGAGACAAAGAACTTTGTCCTTGGAGGCAAAGAGGGGAATGTATGAGAGTATAGTTTTACCAACGCTCTTATATGGGTGTGAAGCATGGGTGATGAATGTTGCAGCGAGGAGAAGGCTGGAGGCAGTGGAGATGTCATGTCTGAGGGCAATGTGTGGTGTGAATATAATGCAGAGAATTCGTAGTTTGGAAGTTAGGAGGAGGTGCGGGATTACCAAAACTGTTGTCCAGAGGGCTGAGGAAGGGTTGTTGAGGTGGTTCGGACATGTAGAGAGAATGGAGCGAAACAGAATAACTTCAAGAGTGTATCAGTCTGTAGTGGAAGGGAGGCGGGGTAGGGGTCGGCCTAGGAAGGGTTGGAGGGAGGGGGTAAAGGAGGTTTTGTGTGCGAGGGGCTTGGACTTCCAGCAGGCATGCGTGAGCGTGTTTGATAGGAGTGAATGGAGACAAATGGTTTTTAATACTTGACGTGCTGTTGGAGTGTGAGCAAAGTAACATTTATGAAGGGATTCAGGGAAACCGGCAGGCCGGACTTGAGTCCTGGAGATGGGAAGTACAGTGCCTGCACTCTGAAGGAGGGGTGTTAATGTTGCAGTTTAAAAACTGTAGTGTAAAGCACCCTTCTGGCAAGACAGTGATGGAGTGAATGATGGTGAAAGTTTTTCTTTTTCGGGCCACCCTGCCTTGGTGGGAATCGGCCAGTGTGATAATAAAAAAAAAAAAAAAAAAAATAATAGTAAACTTACACATACCTACCCTCTACATATTACATAAAACACACCAATATACCTGTACCGAGTACTATAGGCTACCTTCAAAATATTACCTAAACCCACTAGTACAGTGGTAATAGTTGCTTAAAAAGTGGGATTCAATGAAAAATCTGCCGACCTTTTGCCACCCAGCTACCGCTCTTCCGGTATTGAATACACACCTGTCCTGTCCTGTCCTGTCCTGTTCTGTCCTGTCCTGTCTCGTCCTCTCCTGTCCTGGCTACTCAAACTGACCAGAACTAATACGCGTCCGGTTTGAGAACAAGTCCCGTCCACTGACATTATTTTAATGTACCGTTTTTTATACGCATTTTCTAGTGTCCTACATTACAAACATTCACCTACAAGAAAAATGGACTTGAATAATCAGGTGTTAAAAATATGTAACTTGTGCATAGTAGTCTGTTAATTTTCTGAATGTAAAAATTTTTAGTACTTTGCAGACCATCTACTGAGACTCATAAATAACAAAAAAAAAGGCACAATACCGTGACTGGAACGTTATAGAAATAACTCGCACATAGAAGAGAGGAGCTTACGACGACTTTCGGTCCGACTTGGACCATTTACAAAGTGTGACTTTGTAAATGCTCCAAGTCGGACCGAAACGTTGCAATAAGCTCCTCTCTTCTATGTGCGGGTTATTTGTGTAATGAGACTCTTCAGTTGGTAAAGGAGGTTAAAGAGGCCACAATGTCTGAGACGTCGTGACAGAACTTGTGAAAGACCTTATCACCCCTAGAAATCTCTCGAAATATATTTTATTATCGTGAGGGACAGAATATTAGCTCTCTTTGGTGGTACCTTTCCCTGCCTAAAAATATGATTGAAGATTGGTCTCCGGGTCGGGAAATATGTAAAAGCTTTTTGCAACTTGCAAAATGCACTGATTTATGTAGTGATAAAATTAATACGAGTAAGGGTATGGTTTATAGTTCTATGATGAGACAAAATATTCGTAATTGTACTCAAAGATTTTTGTATAGTCTGATAATAATGATTATTTCCCAGTAAAAGTAGGCCTTAGACAAGGATGTGTGATGTCACCGTGGTTGTTCAATATATTTAGATGGGGTTGTAAGAGAAGTGAATGTGAGGGTCTTGGCAAGAGGTGTGGGGTTAAAAGGTGAAGAATCTAACACAAAGTGGTAGTTGTCACAGTTGCTCTTTGCTAATGACACTGTGCTTTTGGAAGATTCTGAAGAGAAGTTGCAGAGATTGGTGGATGAATTTGGTAGGGCATGTAAAAGAAGAAAATTGAAAGTGAATATAGGATTAGGTGACGAAATATTGGATATCAGATTGGAGGGAGAGAGTATGGAGGAGGTGAATGTATTCAGATATTTAGGAGAGGGCGTGTCAGCAGATGAGTCTATGAAGGATGAGGTGAATTATAGAATTGATGAGGGGAAAAGGGTGAGTGGTGCACTTAGGAGTCTGTGGAGACAAAGAACTTTGTCCGTGGAAGCAAAAAGGGAAATATATGAGAGAATAGTTGTACCAACACTCTTGTATGGTGCGAAGCATGGGTGATGAATGTTGCAACGAGGAGAAGGCTGGAGGCAGTGGAGATGTCTTGTCTGAGGGCAATGTGTGGTGTGAATATAATGCAGAGAATTCGTAGTTTGGAAATTAGGAGAAGGTGTGGGATTACCAAAACTATTTTCCAGAGGGTTAAGGGAAGGGGGATGTTGAGGTGGTTCGGACATGTAAAGAGAATGGAACGAAACAGAATTACTTAGTGTATAAATCTGTAGTGGAGGGAAGGCGGGGCAGGGGTCGGCCAAGGAAAGGTTCGAGTTAGGGGGTAAAGGAGGTTTTGTGTGACAAGGGCTTCATTTCCAGCAGGCATGCGTGAACGTATTTGATAGGACTGAATGGAGACAAATGGTTTTTAATACTTGACATGCTGTTGGAGTGTTAGCAAGGTAACATTTATGAAGGGGTTCAGGGAAACCGGCAGGCCGGACTTGAGTCCTGGAGTTGGGAAGTACAGTGCCTGCACTCTGAAGGAGGGGTTTTAATGTTGCAGTTTTATAACTGTAGTGTAAAGCACCCTTCGGGCAAGACAGTGATGGAGTGAATGATGGTGAAACTTTTTCTTTTTTCGGGCCACCCTGCCTATGATAGAGTGGAAAGGGGTGCACTGCAGAGCATTCTTCGGAGACAGGGTTATGGAGAAGAAATAGTTGGGTGGGTAAACATACTGTATAAGGGGGCAAAGATGAGGGTACAAATAAATGGGTGTATGGGGACGGACTTTGAGATGGGTAGAGGTTTAAGACAAGGGTGCCCTATGTCACAGATCTTATTTGCGTGTTTTCAGGATCCCTTTTACAGGATGGTTGAGTGCACAGTTAGTTCCCGGGATGGGGGTGGGGTAGGGGAAGGGGATTGTTGGCCGGCATTAATAGGTTACGTGGATGATACGACTGTTTTGGTGTGTGAACGAATGTCTATGAAAGGGTTGGAAGATGTTGTGCGTGTGTTTGAACGTGCCACGGGTATGAAGGTAAATAGTGAAAAGTCGATGATCATGGGGTTGGGTACCTGGAAAGGGGGTGGAATGGTGAGCTGTAACGTGGTTAACACAACTGCGATGTCATTAAAGATTTGCGGTATTATTTATAGAGACGATTTGGATGTGGCGCGGGAGGAAAATTCAGTAAGGACGTTGGAAAAGGTCATTGGTCGTCTGGGTGTTTTGAGGCCCCAACATCTCACTCTGGCCCAACGTGTGATCGTTGTTAACGTTTTATTGTATAGTAAGGTGTGGCACGTTGCGGCTGTATTCCCAATTACAGGAACAGCGATCAATGGAATATTGAGAAGAGTATTTACCTTTCTGTGGGGATCGAGGTGTGATTGGTTAAAACGTGAGGTTGTTATGTTACCTGTACGTCGAGGAGGTTTGGCATTGTTGGACTTAAAGCGTAGGGTGAAATGTGTTTTTCTAAAGTGGGAGCTATGGCGTGTGGGTGTGATGGCGGGAAATATGGACCAAGTATATACGAGGGTAAAAAAGTGGTATAGGGGAATGGAGTTAAGGGAATGTGAGATTGTACTACGAGCTTTGTTGATGGTAAAGGAACGGAGGAGCATTCGCATAAGGGTTTTAAGTAGGTTACTTGGGGGTACGTGCGCAGCTCCAGTAGAAGGTTTGTTGTGACGAATGGTTTGAAAAACCGACAAGTTGAAGATTGAGACACTTATGCAGCATATGGGAATCTATATTCAGGAAACGTTTCGCCACACAGTGGCTTCATCAGTCCAATACAAAGAGGAAGGAGTAAGGAGAGTAGGAGTATGAGGTAATCAGTCCCTCAGCCTGGAGTCGATGTGTTCAGTCCATCAATCTTGTAGAATGTACAGCATAGGGCCGTAGACGTGGCTTATATACTGTAGTGAGGTGACTTGAAGCAGACGGAGGCGGGATCATAGTGGTACCATCCACTAGTCGAAGTAGGTCTTTGTCCAAAGGTTGAACAAGCGTTGAAGAATTTTTTGTAAAAGATCCCATGATGCTGCAGTGTCGACAGTTGTGATGAAGGGTTTGAAAAACCGAAAAAGTTGAAGATTGAGCCCACTTATGCAGCATATGGGAATCTATATTCAGAAACGTTTCGCCACACAGTGGCTTAAATCAGTCCCAATACAAAAAAGGAAGGAGTAAGGAGAGTAGGATTTAGAGGAAATTTCAGTCCCCTCAGCCTGAGTCGATGTGTTCCCAGTCCATAAATCTTGTAGAATGTACACCCATAGGGCCGTAGACGTGGCTTATATACTGTAGTGAGGTGACTTGAAGCAGACGGGGGCGGGATCATAGTGGTACCATCCACTAGTCGAAGTAGGTCTTTGTCCAAAGGTTGAACAAGCGTTGAAGAATTCTTTGTAAGAAGATCCCCATGATGCTGCAGTGTCTGACAGTTGTGATGAATCGTTTGAAAAACCGACAAGTTGAAGATTGAGACATTTTATGCAGCATATGGGAATCTATATTCAGGAAACGTTTCGCCACACAGTGGTTTCCCATCCAGTCCAATACAAAGAGGAAGGAGTA
Organism: Cherax quadricarinatus; assembly: GCF_026875155.1. Classification (NCBI taxonomy): domain Eukaryota; kingdom Metazoa; phylum Arthropoda; class Malacostraca; order Decapoda; family Parastacidae; genus Cherax; species Cherax quadricarinatus. The sequence continues at coordinate 17,071,445 of NC_069487.1, read as the reverse complement.
AGGAGAGTAGGAGTATGAGGTAATCAGTCCCTCACCTGGAGTCGATGTGTTCAGTCCATCAATCTTGTAGAATGTACAGCATAGGGCCGTAGACGTGGCTTATATACTGTAGTGAGGTGACTTGAAGCAGACGGAGGCGGGATCATAGTGGTACCATCCACTAGTCGAAGTAGGTCTTTTCCAAAGGTTGAACAAGCGTTGAAGAATTCTTTGTAAGAAGATCCCATGATGCTGCAGTGTCTGACAGTTGTGATGAATGGTTTGAAAAACCATCTACAATCTACAAGATTGATGGACTGAACACATCGACTCCAGGCTGAGGGACTGATTACCTCATACTCCTACTCTCCTTACTCCTTCCTCTTTGTATTGGACTGATGAAGCCACTGTGTGGCGAAACGTTTCCTGAATATAGATTCCCATATGCTGCATAAGTGTCTCAATCTTCAACTTGTCGGTTTTTCAAACCATTCATCACAACTGTCAGACACTGCAGCATCATGGGATCTTCTTACAAAGATTCTTCAACGCTTGTTAAACCCTTTTGGACAAAGACCTACTTCGACTAGTGGATGGTACCACTATGACCCGCCCCCGTCTGCTTCAAGTCACCTCACTACAGTATATAAGCCACGTCTAGGGCCCCTATGCTGTACATTCTACAAGATTGATGGACGAACACATCGACTCCAGGCTGAGGGACTGATTACCTCATACTCCTACTCTCCTTACTCCTTCCTCTTTGTATTGGACTGATGAAGCCACTGTGTGGCGAAACGTTTCCTAATATAGTTTTCCCATATGCTGCATAAGTGTCCTCAATCTTCAACTTGTGGGTTTTTTTCAAACCATTCATCACAACTGTCAGACTGCAGCATCATGGGATCTTCTTACAAAGAATTCTTCAACGCTTGTTCAACCTTTGGACAAAGACCTACTTCGACTAGTGGATGGTACCACTATGATCCCGCCTCCGTCTGCTTCAAGTCACCTCACTACAGTATATAAGCCACGTCTACGGCCCTATGCTGTACATTCTACAAGATTGATGGACTGAACACATCGACTCCAGGCTGGGGGACTGATTACCTCATACTCCTACTCTCCTTACTCCTTCCTCTTTGTATTGGACTGATGAAGCCACTGTGTGGCGAAACGTTTCCTGAATATAGATTCCCATATGCTGCATAAGTGTCTCAATCTTCAACTTGTCGGTTTTTCAAACCATTCATCACAACTGTCAGACACTGCAGCATCATGGGATCTTCTTACAAAGAATTCTTCAACGCTTGTTCAACCTTTGGACAAAGACCTACTTCGACTAGTGGATGGTACCACTATGATCCCGCCTCCGTCTGCTTCAAGTCACCTCACTACAGTATATAAGCCACGTCTACGGCCCTATGCTGTACATTCTACAAGATTGATGGACTGAACACATCGACTCCAGGCTGAGGGACTGATTACCTCATACTCCTACTCTCCTTACTCCTTCCTCTTTGTATTGGACTGATGAAGCCACTGTGTGGCGAAACGTTTCCTGAATATAGATTCCCATATGCTGCATAAGTGTCTCAATCTTCAACTTGTCGGTTTTTCAAACCATTCATCACAACTGTCAGACACTGCAGCATCATGGGATCTTCTTACAAAGAATTCTTCAAAGCTTGTTCTACCTTTGGACAAAGACCTACTTCGACTAGTGGATGGTACCACTATGATCCCGCCTCCGTCTGCTTCAAGTCACCTCACTACAGTATATAAGCCACGTCTACGGCCCTATGCTGTACATTCTACAAGATTGATGGACTGAACACATCGACTCCAGGCTGAGGGACTGATTACCTCATACTCCTACTCTCCTTACTCCTTCCTCTTTGTATTGGACTGATGAAGCCACTGTGTGGCGAAACGTTTCCTGAATATAGATTCCCATATGCTGCATAAGTGTCTCAATCTTCAGAAGGTTTGTTACCCATGTACTCGTGGGAAAATATATGGCTCCGATTTAGTAAGTTGAAATTACGGCCTAGGGTGCGGGAAGTCATGTTTCGTTTTTTACATGGTATATTGCCGTCAGGGGCAATACTACGATCCAGAAGAGTCGTGGAGGGAGGCGGGTGTGGGTTTTGTGGTGGGGAAGACACGGCTTTTCACGTTATCTATTTTTGCGAAGGTTTAGATGTCAGGAGTTGGTTGGGTAGGGTGGTACAGAGGGTGGGAGGGAGAGGAGTGCAGGTCCTGCGTGCGTTAAGTCTCGACATCGGTGGATTAGACCAGGACGTTGAACGGGCTTTAGATTATATTATCGTGGATTACATTTATATTTCGTGGGTAATGCGGGGGAAAGGGGTCAGTGAGGTGCGAAGGCGTGTCCTTGCAATAACGTTTTATCGTACAATGTGTAGGAATAGGGAATTGTATGGGAGGAGGTGGGATAAGGGTTTTTCGGACGGTTATAAAAGGCTCACTCTTGAAACCCTTGCGAATCTGTGATAAATATACGGGCATGCCGGATAAGTTGTCCTGTAGGTTAGTGGGCAATAGCTGGCTCGTCTCTTCGGGAACGGGTGAGTTGCGTGAATATGAGTTTGGGCATGAATGTATTTTAGTTGTTATGAATGTGTGGTTGTAGATTCAGGGGTTAGGGTTACTTATTGTACCTTTTGTGTACAAAATGACTGGGGTGCCTTTACATATTTGTTATGTTTTTGATGCTTCCTTTGTGTAAAGACCCGTTGTATTCTTGAGTCACTAGTTTTCTTAGTTTTGTTTTTGATTGCGTTATGGAGGTCCAGATATTTGGGTATATAAACATGCATATATATATATATATATATATATATATATATATATATATATATATATATATATATATATATATATATATATATATATATATATGCATGTTTTATCCCTTCCCTGTTACTGTTCAATCTAGTCTGTGAGTCACCAATTGTATCCTATAAATATGTAGCAACATTATGATTTTTGTTTGTGATTCAAACGTAGTTCATAGGTATCAAGATTGAACACTTATGGAATGGATGGAAATTGCTGACGATTAATATGATCGTCAATTTATATAATATTTATTATGTTAATGAATTTGTGTTAGAGTAAATCATTGAATTTGTGTCTAAGTTTTAATTTCTATAATCAATTGTATATTTTGTATGCAAATTACATAAACTATTGTTTAAACATCAATGTAACATGTTTGTATGATGTGCATGTAGGTTATAATGGGTTAAGTGGGGTTTCCACCAGTGTTATATTTGTTACGCAGTGTTATATTTGTTATGTCTTTTGGTATTGTGTGTGTTTAGTGAAACGTGAAGTGAAGTGATCAAGGTCCCAGGACCGAAACGTTTTCTAATAAATATGTTATAGTGTTTGCTTACGTGTCTTTCTAAACCAACTTGTCGGTATTTATTACCAAGGTTTATACCAGTGAAACGTACGTATGCATTTTATGGTGTGTTTGTCGTATATATCTATACATATTAGTTACAAAGATTTTTTTTTCTGGTATTTATGGTGTGTATCTTGTTGTACTCTATAGATTATGTATGGTGATGCTATTTAATTTTTAAGCAGCCTTGTATTTATGATGTTTTAAATAAAATATAAAAAAAAAAATTATCCTCAAAGTTAAACTTCATCTTGACATTAGCATCATGTCATCTGATACTTAACTAAAACTATCATGATAGTTTTATATATCAATCGCTGGAATTTTGAGACTCTCTGATCGAGGGTTCTAACCTCGCCCGTGCTATGGTTTGCTTGCCATCGTGTCATTACGATTTCGTGAGTCATAAAGATCTCTCACTGAAAATACTTTGAGAGAAGTTATTACAGATGCCAAGTAATACAGTATTAAGTTATTACAGATGCCAAGTAATACAGTATTAAGTTATTACAGATGCCAAGTAATACAGTATTAAGTTATTACAGATGCCAAGTAATACAGTATTAAGTTATTACAGATGCCAAGTAATACAGTATTAAGTTATTACAGATGCCAAGTAATACAGTATTAAGTTATTACAGATGCCAAGTAATACAGTATTAAGTTATTACAGATGCCAAGTAATACAGTATTAAGTTATTACAGATGCCAAGTAATACAGTATTAAGTTATTACAGATGCCAAGTAATACAGTATTAAGTTATTACAGATGCCAAGTAATACAGTATTAAGTTATTACAGATGCCAAGTAATACAGTATTAAGTTATTACAGATGCCAAGTAATACAGTATTAAGTTATTACAGATGCCAAGTAATACAGTATTAAGTTATTACAGATGCCAAGTAATACAGTATAAGTTATTACAGATGCCAAGTAATACAGTATTAAGTTATTACAGATGCCAAGTAATACAGTATTAAGTTATTACAGATGCCAAGTAATACAGTATTAAGTTATTACAGATGCCAAGTAATACAGTATTAAGTTATTACAGATGCCAAGTAATACAGTATTAAGTTACGTCGAGGCAACTATGAATTTTCTTAACATGAAAAAATACTTGTATAATATCTATAAATTTCTTGTAAAAAACGTTTAAAGTGCTTATAAAACGCACAGATTTACTGTAAAACATTGAGATCGCGATTGAGAATGATAGTGAACTCTATTTCCAAAGATGCTTGCAAAACTTACAAAAAAGTAAGTGACATGTATTAAGTTTATTGGAAAGCCACTGATTATATTGAACATTTCAGGCATTGTTTGTCCCGTCAAGCACCTACTGAATATATGTAAAGAACCTGTACAACACCCAATTAAAACTTGTGGACAGATTACCCGCTAGACACCTTTAAAAGACATGTAAATCAACTGCAGTTATTATATTTCAAACACCTGTCGAGTACCTGTAAAACGGCTGTTGAGAACCTGGACAATACCTATAGAATATAGGACAATTACCTATCCAGTACCTTTAAAACACCTGTGTACGCGCAAAACACCTGTTGTGTATGTAAAAAAACAAAGATTGTGTACGTATAAAAGAATACCAGTCAAGCACTTATTGATTAAAGGGAAAACACATTTATGTCTGAAAATCCCGAAATAATTATCTGAAGATATATGTTAAACGCACAAAAAATATACGTAAAACACCTGTAAACGCACAAATTGAGTTCATTAGGGCATAAAAGATTTAGATCTAGATTCTAAATTTGCTTAAAGAAATATCTAACGAGGAACTTTTAAGAGCTTAAATACGCTTGACTATTTTTTTGCGTCTGTTTGCGGAAGATAATTCTGTTTAACTCAGTGAAGATTTTAGTTAATAATAAGTTGTGTTGGTTATGTTTGTTGTGTGTTGTGCTGGTTGTTTGTTGTGTGTTGTGCTGGTTGTTTGTTGTGTGTTGTGCTGGTTGTTTGTTGTGTGTTGTGCTGGTTGTGTGTTGTGCTGGTTGCTTGTTGTGTGTTGTGCTGGTTGTTTGTTGTGTGTTGTGCTTGCTGTTTTTTGTGTGTTGTTCTGGTTATGTTTGTTGTATGTTGTGCTGGGTTATGTTGTATGTTGTGCTGGTTATGTTTGTTTTTATGTTGTGCTGGTTATGTTTGTTGTATGTTGTGTTGGTTATGTTGTATGTTGTGCTGGTTATGTTTGTTGTATGTTGTGTTGGTTATGTTGCATGTTGTGCTGGTCATGTTGTATGTTGTGCTGGTTATGGGTTTTGTGTTGTGCTGGTTTTTGTTGTGTGTTGTGCTGGTTATGTTGTGTGTTGTGCTGGTTATGTTGTGTGTCGTGCTGGTTATGTTGTGTGTTGTGATAGTTATGTTTGTGTGTTGTGCTGGTTATGTTGTGTGTCGTGCTGGTTATGTTGTGTGTTGTGCTGGTTATGTTGTGTGTTGTGCTGTTATGTTGTGTGTTGTGCTGGTTATGTTGTGTGTCGTGCTGGTTATGTTGTGTGTCGTGCTGGTTATGTTGTGTGTTGTGCTGGTTATGTTGTGTGTTGTGCTGGTTATGTTGTGTGTCGTGCTGGTTATGTTGTGTGTCGTGCTGGTTATGTTGTGTGTTGTGATAGTTATGTTGTATGTTGTGCTGGTTATGTTGTGTGTTGTGCTGGTTATGTTGTGTGTCGTGCTGGTTATGTTGTGTGTCGTGCTGGTTATGTTGTGTGTCGTGCTGGTTATGTTGTGTGTCGTGCTGGTTATGTTGTGTGTTGTGATAGTTATGTTTGTATGTTGTGCTGGTTATGTTTGTGTTTGTGATAGTTATGTTGTGTGTTGTGCTGGTTATGTTGTGTGTCGTGCTGGTTATGTTGTGTGTCGTGCTGGTTATGTTGTGTGTCGTGCTGGTTATGTTGTGTGTCGTGCTGGTTATGTTGTGTGTCGTGCTGGTTATGTTGTGTGTCGTGCTGGTTATGTTGTGTGTTGTGATAGTTATGTTGTATGTTGTGCTGGTTATGTTGTGTGTTGTGCTGGTTATGTTTTTGTGTTGTGCTGGTTATGTTGTGTGTTGTGCTGGTTATGTTGTGTGTCGTGCTGGTTATGTTGTGTGTTGTGATAGTTATGTTGTGTGTTGTGATAGTTATGTTGTGTGTTGTGCTGGTTATGTTGTGTGTCGTGCTGGTTATGTTGTGTGTCGTGCTGGTTATGTTGTGTGTCGTGCTGGTTATGTTGTGTGTCGTGCTGGTTATGTTGTGTGTCGTGCTGGTTTGTTGTGTGTCGTGCTGGTTATGTTGTGTGTCGTGCTGGTTATGTTGTATTTGTGATAGTTATGTTGTATGTTGTGCTGGTTATGTTGTGTGTTGTGCTGGTTATGTTTGTTGTGTGTTGTGCTGGTTATGTTGTATGTTGTGATAGTTATGTTGTGTGTTGTGCTGGTTATGTTGTATGTTGTGATAGTTATGTTGTGTGTCGTGCTGGTATGTTTGTTGTGTGTTGTGCTGGTTATGTTGTGTGTTGTGCTGGTTATGTTGTGTGTTGTGCTGGTTATGTTGTGTGTTGTGCTGGTTATGTTGTGTGTCGTGCTGGTTATGTTGTATGTTTTTGCTGGTTATGTTGTGTGTTGTGATAGTTATGTTGTGTGTTGTGCTGGTTATGTTTGTTGTGTGTTGTGCTGGTTATGTTGTATGTTGTGATAGTTATGTTGTGTGTTGTGCTGGTTATGTTTGTTGTGTGTTGTGCTGGTTATGTTGTATGTTGTGATAGTTATGTTGTGTGTTGTGCTGGTTATGTTGTGTGTTGTGCTGGTTATGTTGTGTGTCGTGCTGGTTATGTTGTATGTTGTGCTGGTTATGTTGTGTGTTGTGATAGTTATGTTGTGTGTTGTGCTGGTTATGTTGTGTGTTGTGCTGGTTATGTTGTGTGTTGTGCTGGTTATGTTGTGTGTCGTGCTGGTTATGTTGTGTGTTGTGCTGGTTATGTTGTGTGTCGTGCTGGTTATGTTGTATGTTGTGCTGGTTATGTTGTATGTTGTGCTGGTTATGTTGTGTGTTGTGCTGGTTATGTTTGTTGTGTGTTGTGCTGGTTATGTTGTGTGTTGTGCTGGTTATGTTGTGTGTCGTGCTGGTTATGTTGTGTGTTGTGCTGGTTATGTTGTGTGTCGTGCTGGTTATGTTGTATGTTGTGCTGGTTAGTTGTGTGTTGTGCTGGTTATGTTTGTTGTGTGTTGTGCTGGTTATGTTGTGTGTTGTGCTGGTTATGTTGTGTGTCGTGCTGGTTATGTTGTGTGTTGTGCTGGTTATGTTGTGTGTCGTGCTGGTTATGTTGTAGTTGTGCTGTTATGTTGTGCTGGGTTTTGGGTGTTTGTTGTTGTTGTGTGTTGTGCTGGTTATGTTGTGTGTTGTGCTGGTTATGTTGTGTGTCGTGCTGGTTATGTTGTGTGTTGTGCTGGTTATGTTGTGTGTCGTGCTGGTTATGTTGTATGTTGTGCTGGTTATGTTGTGTGTTGTGCTGGTTATGTTTGTTGTGTGTTGTGCTGGTTATGTTGTATGTTGTGATAGTTATGTTGTGTGTTGTGCTGGTTATGTTGTATGTTGTGATAGTTATGTTGTGTGTTGTGCTGGTTATGTTGTATGTTGTGATAGTTATGTTGTGTGTCGTGCTGGTTATGTTTGTTGTGTGTTGTGCTGGTTATGTTGTGTGTTGTACTGGTTATGTTTTTGTGATTATTTTGGGACATTACAAGTAACCTTCACATGTGATAATTATGGTACATTACCAGTGACCTGCACTTACGATGATTATGGTACATTACCACAACGTAACACTTATGGAAATATAACTCTTATTGTGTTGCATTTCCTATACTCACTGCTCTGAACAATCTGTCATTAATCCGGTCTCATCTCTGGCTATCAGTGTTCGTTTTATTTATTTATTTTTTATTTGTGTTTCTTTAATTCATTCCCCGTGAAAGGCAATGCAGTCAAACCTCCTGAAAAGCGTTTATCCAGGAAATGGTTTTAGGCTACACGGCGTTCAAAAATTTAAGTTTGGGGGAGGGGGCGGTGCGTCCCTCACGAATGCATCGGGGCATTTTCTTGTTACACTGTGTTGACACACACACACACACACACACACACACACACACACACACACACACACACACACACACACACACACACACACACACACACACACATACACACACACACACACACACACACACACACACCAAGTGCTGGACACAGTGCACACAACCGAGGAAGAAGTGAAGAGGCTTCTGAGTGAGCTAGATACCTCAAAGGCAATGGGGCCAGATAACATCTCCCCATGGGTATTGAGAGAGGAGCAGAGGCGCTATGTGTACCCCTAACAACAATATTCAATACATCTATCGAAACAGGGAGATTGCCTGAGGCATGGAAGACAGCAAATGTAGTCCCAATCTTTAAAAAAGGAGACAGACATGAAGCACTAAACTACAGACCAGTGTCACTGACATGTATAGTATGCAAAATCATGGAGAAGATTATCAGGAGAAGAGTGGTGGAACACCTAGAAAGGAATGATCTCATCAACAGCAGCCAGCATGGTTTCAGGGACGGGAAATCCTGTGTCACAAACCTACTGGAGTTCTATGACATGGTGACAGCAGTAAGACAAGAGAGAGAGGGGTGGGTGGATTGCATTTTCTTGGACTGCAAGAAGGCGTTTGACACAGTTCCACACAAGAGATTGGTGCAAAAACTGGAGGACCAAGCAGGGATAACAGGGAAGGCACTACAATGGATCAGGGAATACTTGTCAGGAAGACAGCAGCGAGTCATGGTACGTGGCGAGGTGTCAGAGTGGGCACCTGTGACCAGCGGGGTCCCGCAGGGGTCAGTCCTAGGACCAGTGCTGTTTCTGATATTTGTGAACGACATGACGGAAGGAATAGACTCTGAGGTGTCCCTGTTTGCAGATGACGTGAAGTTGATGAGAAGAATACACTCGATCGAAGACCAGGCAGAACTCAAAGGGATCTGGACAGGCTGCAGACCTGGTCCAGCAATTGGCTCCTGGAGTTCAATCCCACCAAGTGCAAAGTCATGAAGATTGGGGAAGGGCAAAGAAGGCCGCAGACGGAGTACAGTCTAGGGGGTCAGAGACTACAAACCTCACTCAAGGAAAAAGATCTTGGGGTGAGTATAACACCAGGCACATCTCCTGAAGCGCACATCAACCAAATAACTGCTGCAGCATATGGGCGCCTAGCAAACCTCAGAACAGCATTCCGACATCTTAATAAGGAATCGTTCAGGACCCTGTACACCGTATACGTTAGGCCCATATTGGAGTATGCGGCACCAGTTTGGAACCCACACCTAGCCAAGCACGTAAAGAAACTAGAGAAAGTGCAAAGGTTTGCAACAAGACTAGTCCCAGAGCTAAGAGGTATGTCCTACGAGGAGAGGTTAAGGGAAATCAACCTGACGACACTGGAGGACAGGAGAGATAGGGGGGACATGATAACGACATACAAAATACTGAGGGGAATTGACAAGGTGGACAAAGACAGGATGTTCCAGAGATTGGACACAGTAACAAGGGGACACAGTTGGAAGCTAAAGACACAGATGAATCACAGGGATGTTAGGAAGTATTTCTTCAGCCACAGAGTAGTCAGTAAGTGGAATAGTTTGGGAAGCGATGTAGTGGAGGCAGGATCCATACATAGCTTTAAGCAGAGGTATGATAAAGCTCACGGCTCGGGGAGAGTGACCTAGTAGCGATCAGTGAAGAGGCGGGGCCAGGAGCTCGGACTCGACCCCCGCAACCTCAACTAGGTGAGTACAACTAGGTGAGTACACACATACACACACAAACACACACACACACACACACACACACACACACACATGTTGATGAAGATAGGGAACCTGTGATTTCGTGTATAGGGCAAGGAGGAATAACATCTTGTAGGAGTGAGGAAGAGCCAGTTGTGACTGTGGGGGAAGTTCGTGAGGCAGTAGGTAAAATGAAAGGGGGTAAGGCAGCCGGGATTGATGGGATAAAGATAGAAATGTTAAAAGCAGGTGGGGATATAGTTTTGGAGTGGTTGGTGCAATTATTTAATAAATGTATGGAAGAGGGTAAGGTACCTAGTGATTGGCAGAGAGCATGCATAGTTCCTTTGTATAAAGGCAAAGGGGATAAAAGAGAGTGCAAAAATTATAGGGGGATAAGTCTGTTGAGTGTACCTGGTAAAGTGTATGGTAGAGTTATAATTGAAAGAATTAAGAGTAAGACTGAGAATAGGATAGCAGATGAACAAGGAGGCTTTAGGAAAGGTAGGGGGTGTGTGGACCAGGTGTTTACAGTGAAACATATAAGTGAACAGTATTTAGATAAGGCTAAAGAGGTCTTTGTGGCATTTATGGATTTGGAAAAGGCGTATGACAGGTTGGATAGGGGGGCAATGTGGCAGATGTTGCAAGTGTATGGTGTAGGAGGTAGGTTACTGAAAGCAGTGAAGAGTTTTTTACGAGGATAGTGAGGCTCAAGTTAGAGTATGTAGGAAAGAGGGAAATTTTTTCCCAGTAAAAGTAGGCCTTAGACAAGGATGTGTGATGTCACCGTGGTTGTTTAATATATTTATAGATGGGGTTGTAAGAGAAGTAAATGCGAGGGTCTTGGCAAGAGGCGTGGAGTTAAAAGATAAAGAATCACACACAAAGTGGGAGTTGTCACAGCTGCTCTTTGCTGATGACACTGTGCTTTTGGGAGATTCTGAAGAGAAGCTGCAGAGATTGGTGGATGAATTTGGTAGGGTGTGCAAAAGAAGAAAATTAAAGGTGAATACAGGAAAGAGTAAGGTTATGAGGATAACAAAAAGATTAGGTGATGAAAGATTGAATATCAGATTGGAGGGAGAGAGTATGGAGGAGGTGAACGTATTCAGATATTTGGGAGTGGACGTGTCAGCGGATGGGTCTATGAAAGATGAGGTGAATCATAGAATTGATGAGGGAAAAAGAGTGAGTGGTGCACTTAGGAGTCTGTGGAGACAAAGAACTTTGTCCTTAGAGCAAAGAGGGGAATGTATGAGAGTATAGTTTTACCAACGCTCTTATATGGGTGTGAAGCGTGGGTGATGAATGTTGCAGCGAGGAGAAGGCTGGAGGCAGTGGAGATGTCATGTCTGAGGGCAATGTGTGGTGTGAATATAATGCAGAGAATTCGTAGTTTGGAAGTTAGGAGGAGTGCGGGATTACCAAAAACTGTTGTCCAGAGGGCTGAGGAAGGGTTGTTGAGGTGGTTCGGACATGTAGAGAGAATGGAGCAAAACAGAATGACTTCAAGAGTGTATCAGTCTGTAGTGGAAGGAAGGCGGGGTAGGGGTCGGCCTAGGAAGGGTTGAGGAGGGGGTAAAGGAGGTTTTGTGTGCGAGGGGCTTGGACTTCCAGCAGGCATGCGTGAGCGTGTTTGATAGGAGTGAATGGAGACAAATGGTTTTTAATACTTGACGTGCTGTTGGAGTGTGAGCAAAGTAACATTTATGAAGGGATTCAGGGAAACCGGCAGGCCGGACTTGAGTCCTGGAGATGGGAAGTACAGTGCCTGCACTCTGAAGGAGGGGTGTTAATGTTGCAGTTTAAAAACTGTAGTGTAAAGCACCCTTCTGGCAAGACAGTGATGGAGTGAATGATGATGAAAGTTTTTCTTTTTCGGGCCACCCTGCCTTGGTGGGAATTGGCCAGTGTGATAATAAATAAAATATATATATATATATATATATATATATATATATATATATATATATATATATATATATATATATATATATATATATACAGCTTTAGGGAGGACCTTGAGCTTTCCCTGAAGCAAATTTATTCTTTTCTCTGAGGATGAGGGCCCTTAGGGCTGTTATAGAGGTGGTACCTCCCTATATATATATATATATATATATATATATATATATATATATATATATATATATATATATATATATATATATATATATATATATATATATATATATTATTGTACCCAAGAAACCAGTGGTATTGATCAATAATAACACCATTAGCCAAGGAGTCGAACCCCATGCTGTACATTATTGAACCCACGAAACGAGTTTCGTGGGTACAATAATATAATATACTGCTTGTTGAGCTAGTACACAAACAGGGAAGAGAATGAAATTAGTTCAGAGGCGTCCACACCACCGTATGTCCTTCGATGGCGGGTACAACGTCATGCGTTTTCGCTCATCATGAGACGGGCCAAAACATCATGGGTTCGATTCCTTGGCTAGTGCAGTGTTGTTATTGATCAGTTCCACTCGTTCGTGATTACAATAATATATATATATAATATATATATATATATATATATATATATATATATATATATATATATATATATATATATATTATATATATATATATATATATATATATACAACTTCTGCTCTAGGTTTTGGCCTAAGTTTTACAACTTCAAAAAACTTAATAATGTTGAAATTGCAAAAGCCTTTTGTAACTTTGAGAAATTTTCTGATTTATCCACTGATGAAATTAATATTAGTAAAGGAATGGTATATAGCTCTATGTTAAAACCAAACATTCCCAATTGTCCTCAAAGATTCTTTAAGTCTTATGATACACTTAATAGCAATAAAAATTTGCGCCTTACTAAAGCAGACAAAATAAATGCAATAGTAATTATGAAAGAAAATGATTACCAAGAAAAAATGAATAATCTCTTAGATGATACTGAAACCTATTCTAAACTTAGAAAAAATCCCCTAGAAACCGTTAACAGCAATTTCAATAAAACAATAAAACTTCTACTGAAAGGCAAAGATGAATTAGTCAAACAATTTACTTCCACTAATCATTTTTACCTTACATGTATGGACTAATAAAAACACACAAACCAGGGAATCCAGTCAGACCAATTATTAGCTCCATAGGGTCAGTTTCATATAAATTATCCAAATGGCTTGTTGACATTTTGAACCCTATTGTTGGCAAAATTTCTAACTTTAATGTTAAAAACAACATAGACTTGGTTGATAAATTAAGCTCCTTGACTGCCTTAAATGATTTTAACATGGTTAGTTTTGATGTTACTTCCTTATTTACGAAAGTTCATGTTGATGATTTATTAAGTTTCTTATCTGAAGAACTCGTTAATTATGATTTACCATTGCCTGTTCCTACTATCATTAAACTTATTAAATACAAATTTTGCATCAACAATGCAAAGTTTAATAAGTTTTACACTCAGAAGTTTGGAATGGCAATGGGGAATCCTCTTTCACCTGTTCTTAGTAACCTATACATGGAATTTTTTGAAACAAGGTTGCTTAACACAATCCTCCCTAATAGAGCTAAATGGTTCTGATGTGTTGATGATATTTTGTGTCTTATTCCCAGAAATGTAGATATACACCATTCCCTTGGCAAATTAAATAACTTAGCCCATTCTATAAATTTTACTGTTGAATTTGAAGAAAATAACTCATTGCCTTTTCTAGATGTTTTAATTATTAAGGGTAATAATGAATTAAAATTTAAAATTTACAGAAAACCTACAAATAACTGTTCCTATGTCCACTATTATTCTTCCCATTATGATAGAGTTAAACTGTCTGTTTTCTCATCAATGTTTTTGAGAGCTTTACGAATTTGTAGTCCAGAGTTCATAGATGAGGAAATATCCAAAATTTATGAAATAGGTAATGATTTGAAATACCCAAGAAATGTAATTGATAAATCTTTTAAAGTTGCTAGAAATACTTTTTACAATCCAAAAAGGGACAACCAGCCTTATTCAACTAAAAATATATTGGTTCTCCATTACCATGAAAACTTGGTTGATATGCCTTCTCTTCTTAAGACTTTTAATATTAAAGTTGTATTAAAAAATCTTAATACATTAAAAAAAACTTTTGATAAAGAATTTCCCCCAAAATGCTGATGGATGTGTCTAAGATTCCTTGTAAAATTTGTGATAAAGTTTATTACGGTTAAACTGGTAAAAATCTCGAACTAAGATTAAAACAACGTAAATATAGCATTAGAACTGGACAAGATTCCAATGCTCTATTTATTCATGTGAGAGATTTTAACCATCCAATTGATTTTCAAAAAGTTGAGAAAGTAGTATAAAGCAAGTCCATGGTCGACAGGAATATAATTGAATCTTGTTTCATAAAAAGCAGTTTTGACAATAATATGAATATTTCCTTTGGTTTATATAAATTAGATTCATTTATAATTAATAGAATTTGGGAAGAATTTTATAATACATTGGACAAATATTTTTTTAAATTTCTTATTTCTTGGGTAGAATAATTTGTTGGTGGGTTGAGTGAAGGACCTGTCTAGTTCGGCCGGCGGGCCTGCTGTCTCGCGTCAGTTGTTGTGAGGTGTGGGCTACCCCTTTATATACCTTCCTTTGATGCTTTACTTTCATTGTTTCTTGATAATGTGAGTAGTCACGAAAGCGCTTGGAATTTCTCTATTCTTTCACAGTGGTTGTTTTGCATATTCTAAAATCACCTGTTTACTGTGATCTTATTGCATATATATATATATATATATATATATATATATATATATATATATATATATATATATATATATATATAATATATATATATATATAAAGGAGCTACATAACTTATTCAAAAATTTGCTCAAAAGAAACGGATCCTTTTATGACATGGAGCCAGAAATTAACATACATTCACCAGCCTCCTGACGAGATGGGTGTAGGTTTGCCACAATTCCTGCCTTCTGACAAGGCAGGTGCGGAAGGCTGTATCCTCCGACGCATGAGTGTGAATAACCCATACCCATGCCTTGGCGAAGCTGGAGCATGGGTGTGAATGCTCCCATACCCATCTTCTGACAAGCCCAGCACAAGGATATGATTACCCCATATCTGCCTCCTGACATGGCAGTTACATTGGTGTGACTCCCTTATACTAACCTACTGATAAGTTGGTTATGATAGAGTGTCCTTCCCTCACCCCTCTTCCGACAAGGTTGATGCAGTGGACAACACTACAAACCATCGGAATATTACAGACGTAAGACAATGCTTCGTTAATCTATTTATTTTTAATAACTTATCTTGCGAGAAATTAAGAGTTTTTAGGCACTGCAGGCGAGAGATATCTACACTTGGAAAATAATAGAAGGAATGGTCCCTAATCTACATACAAAAATCACTCCCTACGAAAGCAAAAGACTAGGAAGACGATGCAAAATAGTCAAAAATAGGGGCACCACTGGTACACTAAGAAAAAACACAATAAGTGTCCGGGGCCCAAAACTGTTGAACAGCCATAAGGGTAATTACCAATAGACCCCTGGCTGCCTTGAAGAGGGAGCTGGACAGATACTAAATTCGGTACCGGATAATACGCTTTGCGGTTCGTATGTTGGTCTCGTGAGGCCAGCAGTAACAGCCTGGTTGATCAGGCCCTGATTCACCGGGAGGCCTGGTCGTGGACCGGGCCGCAACGGCGATGATTTCCGGAAAACCCTCCAGGTAGTCCTTTATTAATGGCAGAAAGACGCGTAGTTCAAAAAAACTCTTTATTATATACGTTTCGCCAGAACATTTTGTTTGCATAATTGGATTTATCAAGTCATGACTTGATAATCAAACTATATGATCAAAATGGTTTTATATATTAAAGGCTACCTCTGTAACAAAGGTCTTTCTGCGATATTTGTCGGCAATATCTCTCATTCTACAACACTTTATATGGTACAAATGCTTATAAAATCACAATACAGGTAGTGATAGAACCCTGGCAAGGAAGTCCTAAAATTCGAAGGCAAGTGAGTTAACCACTATTACAACCCAGGATTCCAAATGGCCTGTTATCCTGGGTGTAATGGGAGCAAAATAAACACAGCAGAAAAAGTTTAGACTTATATTATCCTTCACCAATTTAGAACAGCAATATGTACACTATGTACAGTGATAAGTATAGTGCACTCCACGGTAAGCAAGGCAGAATAGAAGCCACAAGATAGCAGACCGTGCTTCAACCAGCTCTAGAATGGGAATGACAAGGGCAGACAGGAGAGCGGTACCCACATAACCTCTGCGATTGCCAAAACCATCTTCTTATTGGCTAGAACCTGGTCACTAGTTGAAGGACGGGGCCCCATCATCAACTCTTAGCAACCTGGTTCGCTGGTTGGGGGAGATAGCCTGTAAATGAGGGTGTGTACATGCGCCGAATGAAGGTTACGTACTCTTTGCATGCCACAACCACTAGTCCATACCGGCCTAATAAAAACCATCCAGCTACTTATATTTCTATACACGAGAGGAATGTTAGTGTGGCCATTACTGTAAACAAAAATAGTTTTTATAGAGGAACTCCACACCAGGATGACTCTGGCGAGCTGGAGTCCAACTCACCTCGAAGCCGCCGTCATGACTCACGAAATCGTAATAACACAATTGCATGCGTGTCATTCCGATTTCGTGAGTACCAAAACTTGTCTAAAACACAGATTTTTTTTTTCATTTTGCAATTCGAGCAATACTTTCTGAGGTGTCGCTATCAGAGAGTATTTTTGCATAAAAATACCATTGTTTTTGTTCTTGTTCTATTTGCATAACTGATATAATAACTCGGCAGATTAGAAATGCAAGATTTTGCTGACTAATATCCATATTTTTCCTCAATATGAATATTTTCATATTTCCTGTATTCATTCTACTTTTAAATATTTTTAAACAATGTTTTTAACTATCATGTTAATTAGTGAGACTGACCTGTTTTCTAGCGGATCATTTCAAAAATTTTGTATATTATCACAAAATTTCCTATTCTATTTTTATCTTACTTTCGACGAAGTGTGATTAAGTTCCTCTGGTCCCTCTTTCGGTTACCATGGTGATATACCATCTGATCCACTTCTCTTCTTTAATCACTGTTCATTAAAATCTTCCTCTCTCGTTATCATATTATCCACATAATTTTCGAGTGATAACTCTTGCTTTAATCTTGTAAATTGTTCTCTTATGTTAATGCGCATTATACTTCACATTTTCTTCCTCACACGATATATACAGTTTACCCATTATCCTTTGATTTATTTTTATGCCTAACATACGTAATACGTATATAGAAAGGTTTCAGTACAGACCCTCGGTTATCGGCCAATATCTGATTTTCATAATTTTTCGGCCTCACTCCTTACTGAATTATACTTATTTTAAGTTTCTATTAATATTCCTTTTTATTTTGAAAATGACGCAGAGATCTCGAATAAAGGAAAAACTTATGGTGACGTATCGGTCCGACTGGACCATTTACAAATCTGACAGTTATAATTATAATCATGAGGGGGCGCTAAACCCGTAGGATTATACAGCGCATGGGGGGGGATGGAAGGCATTCAGGCTCAATTCGGGGAACTTGAGTAAACATCCAATTCCCTAGACCAAGAGCCTTTTACCAACGTCAAAGAACCTCCTTTGAGGGGTGTGACTTGTAAATGGTCGAAGTCGGACGGAAACTTCGTCATAAGCTCCTCTCTCCTATGTGCGGATTATTTAAGTATTGTTCCAGTCACGGTATTGTGCCTTTTATTCTTTTGCAAATCACAAAAAAAAATGTATTCCATGCAGGTACTATACATGCTAAATGGTCTGACATACATCGTGAACAATGATATTACATGCTATGTATAATATGATAATGTTCAGAATGTTTTATCATAATGGTTTGTGTACATGCTTGTAAGACTGGCCAGCATCTCATAAACTGCTGATAATATACAGTTGTGCTGGATTCTGACATTTAATAAACCATTAATTAATATTTTTATTAGAAAAATTGATACCTTATATAGTATGGTTTACTTAAACATCACGTACAATTATAAACATTCCTCGTAATGTATATCACAATTTATATATCAGCTCCGTTTACATTTTAAAAAATGTTATGGTTTCACATTTTCTCTTTAATCAATTTTCTGATTGTTGTATTTTCTTCTTTATTCCTTTAAATTATTCCATGTTACATTATTTAATACATTTAATACATTAATCTCAATGGTACCTTAAACACTTAATCTGCGCAGTAGTTAACAATATATTTTTAGTATTAGCAGTGTTAGTGTGTCTAATGTCCCGTGGCTCGGTTGGTTACGCTCTCACCTCACTGTCTGTGGTTCAATCCCCGGCATGGGGAGAAGCTCATGGCAAGTTTCCTAACCTCTGCTGTCCCTGTTCACCTAGCAGTTAGTAGGCACCTGGATGTTAGTCGACTAGTGTGGGTGGAATCCTGGGGTACAAGACTGACGGACCACTGTTTGGAAATAAGACACAGTCCTTTGATTTCACACTGACTTTCTTGGTTATGCTGAGTGGCTAACCCTCCAGGTTAAGAATCCCAAAAAATCTTTTCTCAACTTATCACTGTACAGGGTCTACTTCTGTTCTTTTATTGTACTCTAGATAATTATATATAAGGACTCGCCCATAGAGCCATTCGCTGGAGTAACCCACTCCTTTGTACTCCAGACTACAGTAAATGAGTATATATGAATCTTAATTATCTGAGCCACTTATCTGTCATTATTAGAAGTTTTGTAATGGCTATTTGCTTATTTTTTTAAAGGAATATCTAGTCTTCCTGGATCGTTTCTGTGATCCTAAGATCACTTATCAAGGATCACTACTGTAAGTTTATTCAAGAGTAAACTTACTTTAATCCCGTTCACAGGGCAAAAACTTCGGGTAGTAATTCTACCAGGATATTTGATTGGTATTGTGGAATACCATTAAGGGAAGCGTATAATATTCCACAATAAATTTCTGAGCCAATAAGTAGTTTAAACAATAATCACTAATAAGCCTCACTATCAAGCCTCCTCATGTGGAACTTAAGTAATCCTTTACATGACCTGAATTAATCAAGTTTTCTCGGAGTCCTGGTGACTAATGAATTATACGAGCACAATCTAAGAGCACAGTGGAGTATGTTATGATTATTATAAACAAGAGGACAGGTTACTGGGTTTACTTCCCTTTGAGAGGAGAGCGCTGCTTCACCCACATCTTCCCCGCTTGACGCTATCTAATACGAGGAAAATTACCGTTATTATGTATAGAGAACCTTACCATAACGAAGAAGCGTCATCATCTCTTCCCGGTGTTCTGTTACTGGGCGGGAACGTCTGTTAGTCACACACGACACTGCCTCATTTTATCAGCATCGTTCGTTCTTATAGATGAGTGATCTTCGTACGGTCTGCTTTACTGTTGATGCTAAACACACCAGCCACTACACACTAGATTAGACTGTGGCTGTTACTATCCATGGCTACTTCTCTACCGACGTGTGGCAGCAGTCTCGGTACGAGAGTATCCAGACTGCCGCCACACGTCTCTACTGAATTGTTGTATCTTGAGAATGTCAGCTGAAGAGTAAGACACCTGTGCAACAGTTTAGTATCTTTGTTAACTGAAACATTTCGCCTAAAAAGCAGGTTTCTTCAGTCAACTGAATGGTATACATTACCGACAAGATGAAAATTAGACACATGTGCAACATCTGGGTATCTTAATTGTAGACGATTTGCCATCCAGTGGCTTTATCAAAACAAATTCTAGGACATAATTTAAAGACAGTAGAACTCTTTATAGAAGATGAGGTAATCAGTCCCTCAGCCTTGGAGTTGGTATTGGTGACATAGTCAGCAGGTTGGATAATATTCAGGCAGGTAATGGGAACAAGCTGATTATCTCTCTTCGTGCTGGGGGTAACGACATTAGGAAGCGCAGGAGAGAGGAGCTGCTGGATAAGTACAGGTCAGTCATAGAAGTAGTTAGGTCTAAGGGAGGGATCCCAGTCATATGTAGCATCTTGCCTAGAAAGGGAGCGAGCAATGAATGGATGTCTAGGGCAATTGGTATAAATTGCTGGCTAGACAGGTACTGCAAGGAACTTGCAATTCCATTCATTGATAACTGGGACCAATTCTTTGGCAAACGTGATATGTATGCAAGGGATGGGGTTCATCTCTCTGGGGATGGAGTAGTTGCATTAGCCAATTCAATTGAGAGGGTAATTGATGACTTGTCTAGGAATTTAAACTGATATATTATAGAGGTATGGGTGTTTGTGGGGAAACAATCAGGCTGCAGCATTAGAGTTAAAAGCAGCAGTTATTACCGGGATACCTCAGGGATATGTTTAAAAGACAATATTCAAAATAAAGTTGCTAGTAATGGCAAATTAACTGATCAACAAACAAAGATAGTAGAGGGTAACGAGCGACTAGCTCCCTTAAGGTTTACTATACAAATAGTAGGAGTCTAAGAAATAAGATAGATGAGCTAAGATTACTTGCAAGTGTAGGTAATATAGATATTATTGGTATAACAGAGACCTGGTTCAACCTGAAAGATAGAGAAATGCATTCTGAATGCAACATACAGGGTTATAAACTATTCCATACTGATAGGGTCAACAGGTAGGGTGGTGGAGTGGCGATGTATGGCAGGGAAAATTTAAATTGTTGTCTTAGACATATAAGATTAGAAACATCGAACACAGAATCTATTTGGCTACAGTTTCTCGAGGGACGTGACAAGTTAATTTTGGTTGTGATTTACAGGCCCCCAAACCTTGATAGGGAGTGCAGTAAGCTGTTGTGGGACGAAATTCATAAGGCATCTAGATATGAAAATGTTGTGATAATGGGGGATTTTAACTTTAGACAAATTGACTGGAACAATAAGAGAGGAAATCTTGAGTCCAGTGACTTTGTTGATATGGTTCAGGATTGCTTTTTAGAACAGGTTGTGACAGAACCAACTACAGGAAACAATCTACTTAACTTGGTTCTTGCCAACAAAGATTCACTAATTAATAATCTTGAGGTTAATGATGAGCTTGGGGAAAGTGATCACAAATCAATATATCATGGAATTACGCAGATAACTGCAATCAAATCTCTGTCCTATATTTTCGCTTGGCTGACTTCATGGGACTGAAAAATTATCTTAGTGGGCTAAATTGGGATGTCCTGACTATGGGTCAGGTAGGTGATCTTGGCTGACAATATGACATTTTTCAGAGCATAGTTCTAGCTGCCCAGACAACTTTTGTTCCAAGTAGGGAAATTAGATCTAACAAAAATGATCCCAAATAGATTAACAATAAATTAAAACATCTCATTGGTCAAAAGAGAGGCATATATAGGCGTATCAAAAGAGGGGATGGGCAGTTAAGAAATCAATATATTCAATTAAAGAGAGAAATAAAGAAAGGAATAAGAAGAGAAAAAAGGGATTATGAGGCTAAGGTCGCAAGGCATTCAAAGACTAACCCAAAAGGGTTCCTTCAGGTATACAGAAGTAAGATTAGAGACAAGATTGGACCACTTAAGAGTAACTCTGGTCAGATCACTGACAATGATAAGGATGGTGTGAAATTCTCAATGCCTACTTCCTCTCAGTTTTCACCCAGGAAAATACTAGCGATATTCCTGAAATAATAGATTATGTAGAACAGGATGATAATAAACTATGTACGATTGCGGTAACTAGTGACATGGTCCTCAGACAAATAGAGAAACTAAAACCTAACAAATCCCGAGGTCCTGATGAACTGTTTGCAAGGGTGTTAAAGGAATGTAAAGAGGAACTTAGCATACCTTTGTCTAATCTTTTTAACATATCACTACAAACTGGCATAGTGCCTGATAAGTGGAAAATGGCAAATGTAATATGTATTTACATTGCAGGTGACAGGTCCTTGGCTTCGAACTATAGACAAATAAGCCTTACCTCCATAGTGGGAAAATTTATGGAATCAATAATTGCCGAAGCAATTCGTAGCCATCTTGATAGGTACAGATTGATTAATGAATCTCAACACGGTTTTACAAAGGGGCGTTCCTGTCTTACGAATTTACTAACTTTTCTCACTAAGGTGTTTGAGGAGGTAGATCATGGTAATGAATATGATACTGTGTATATGGACTTCAGTATAGCTTTTGATAGAGTTCCACACCAGAGGCTATTGAGGAAACTTAAGGCACACGGAATAGGAGGAGAAATTTTTTCCTGGGTAGAGGCATGGCTGACATATAGGCAGCAGAGAGTTTACATAAATGGGGAGAAATCAGAATGGGGGCACGTTACAAGCGGTGTTCCTCAGGGGTCAGTGTTGGGCCCGTTGTTACTCAAAATTTACATAAACGACATAGATGAAGGAATAAACAGCGACATAAGCAAATTTGCTGATGACACGAAAATAGGCCATCCAATTCATTCTAATGAGGACACTAGAGCACTCCAGGATGATTTGAATAGACTGACGCAATGGTCGGAGAAGTGGCAGATGCAGTTTAATATTGACAAATGCAAAGTTCTAAATGCTGGACAGATAAATAACCATGCCACATATAAACTAAATATTGTAGATCTTAATACTACTGATTGCGAAAAGGATTTAGGAGTTCTGGTTAACAGTAATCTAAAACCAAGACAACAGTGCATTAGTGTTTGCAATAAAGCTAACAGAATTTTTGGCTTCATATCTAGAAGTATAAATAATAGAAGTCCTCAGGTTGTTCTTCAACTCTATATATCCTTGGTTAGGCCTCATTTAGACTATGCTGCTCAGTTCTGGTCACCGTATTACAGAATGGATATAAATGCTCTGGAAAACGTACAGAGGAGGATGACAAAGATGATCCCATGTATCAGAAATCTTCCCTATGAGGATAGACTGAGGGCCCTGAATCTGCACTCTCGAAAGGCGTAGAATTAGGGGGGATATGATCGAGGTGTATAAATGGAAAACAGGAATAAATAAAGGGGATGTAAATAGCGTGCTGAAAATTTCCAGCCAAGACAGGACTCGCAGCAATGGTTTCAAGTTGGAAAAATTCAGATTCAGGAAGGATATAGGAAAGCACTGGTTTGGTAATAGAGTTGTGGATGAGTGGAACAAACTCCCGAGTACAGTTATTCAGGCTAAAACATTGTGTAGTTTTAAAAATAGGTTAGATAAATGCATGAGTGGGTGTGGGTGGGTGTGAGATGGACCTGACTAGCTTGTGCTACTGGGTCTGGTGCCGTGCTCCTTCCTTGAGTGGAGGTGACCAGACAGGGTGGGTCATTGGGCTAATCTGGAGGGGGATCATTGGGTTAATCCTGGGGGGGGGGACATGGACGTGCTCCGCATGGGTCAGTAGGCCTGTTGCAGTGTTCCTTCTTTCTTACGTTCTTAAGAACACCGTGCTCTTCACACCAACTCCAAGGCTGAGGGACTAATTACCTTATATTTTGTATATATATATATATATATATATATATATATATATATATATATATATATATATATATATATATATATATATATATATAGTTCTTCTGTCTTCATATTATGTCCTAGAATTTTTTATTGATAAAACCACTGGATGGCAAATCGTCTACAATTAAGATACCCAGATTTTGCATATTTGTCTAATTTTCATCTTCTTCAGTCAATTACAAAGACAACAAGTATAGTAGCTACCACGCCTGCTGCCACTTCATTTGACTGAAGAAACCTACTATTAGGCGAAACGTTTCAATCAGCAATAAAGACACCCAACTGCTGCACAAGATTGGTTGTGGCGAGATTGTCAACACGGCAGCTCTATTTACATCTGTATTCTCTCTCCTCACTTGTCTTTTTTAATTATAAATTTAAACATTATAATTATTATATCTAAGGCTGTGTAAAAAATTTACACTTTCAAGGGTTCAATCACCTGGCTAGTTTATCTAGCAGTAGTATCAATGCACTATTAATTGCAGTTTCCCATTTTTATATACGTAATCACTATGAGAATATTCCGTCTACATTCCAGTGTTCTGTATGTATTGCTATGGATTTATTATTATTATTATAATCAAGGGGGCAGCGCTAAACCCGGAGGATTATACAGCGCCTGGGGGGGGGGATGTGGAAGGCATTCAGGCTTAATTTGGGGAACTGGAGCACAGATCCAATTCCCTAAATCAAGAGCCCCTCACCAACATCAAGGAACCTTCCTTGAGGGGTATTGCTATGGAAAAATTTCACTCGTAGTAAAGCTTCTGTTTAAGTGCAAAAAAAAAAAAAAAAAAATTACAATTGTAATAATAATAATAATAATAATAATAATAATATTATTATTATTATTATTATTATTAGACTGCTGACACAAATGTTTCTTCCACAAATTCTAAAACTTTGCTGGCCATTCACTTGCACCATAAGTATTTCAAAATCTAAATCTATCTCTTTTAAAATAATATCCCGTCCTGTAAGTAGCTTTATCTTAGCACGGTCAGGTTTTACTTTTAAATTCATTAATTTTCTCTGACGTCCCTCAATTTCTATTTCAATACCAATGAATTTTTCTTTTTACACAATTCTAAATATACAGTTTTGTTTTTTATTCACTCGTATTAATTTTCACTCGCAAAATGCCTTATATCCATTCCGAAATTTTATATCTCTACCTTTAAACATTAAATTCACAAATATTTTTTTTTTATATTTTACCAACTATTTCAATTTATATTCCTCCTCCACATTACATTTTTTTTTCATTTTGCCTGAAGCTACCTCATTAAAAATTGTTACATGTAATTTATTTTCCATCAATATTAAAACATCTGTTTTTTTTTGGTGTTTTTAATATCCTTCCTTTCAAGTTTCTCTGAAACCACAATATCAGTGTTTATTTCTAGCATTTTCACGAACGTGTTTAATTTCAGTAGTCGCTGTTCATTTAAAAACTGTTGAATTAGCAGTGGGAAGAGTGTGTATGTCTGAGTAGCGGACGTGGGTATTGTGTGAGCTTGTATGGTATGGGTACAGTGGGCATGTATGGTGTGTGTGTACTCACCTATTTGTACTCACCTATTTGTGGTTGCAGGGGTCGATTCATAGCTCCTGGCCCCGCCTCTTCACTGATTGCTACTAGGTCCTCTCTCCTCCTGTTTCATGAGCTTTATCATACCTCGCCTTAAAACTATGTATGGTTCCCGCCTCCACTACTTCACTTTCTAGGCTATTCCACGGCTTGACTACTCTATGACTGAAGAAATACTTCCTGACATCCCTTTGATTCATCTGAGTCTTCAACTTCCAATTGTGACCTCTTGTGTTTGTGTCCCATCTCTGGAACATCCCGTCTTTGTCCACCTCGTCTATTCCACGCAGTATTTTATTTGTCGTTATCATGTCTCCCCTGACCCTCCTGGCCTCCAGTGTCGTCAGGCCGATTTCCCTCAACCTTTCTTCGTAGGACAATCCCCGTAGCTCTGGGACTAGTCTTGTTGCAAACCTTTGCACTTTCTCTAATTTCTTGACGTGCTTGACTAGGTGTGGATTCCAAACTGGTGCTGCACACTCCAGTATGGGCCTTATATATGTGTGTGTGTGTGTGTGTGTGTGTGTGTGTGTGTGTGTGTGTATGGGCTTATATACTGTGTACTCACTTATTTGTACTCACTTGTTAGTGGTTGCTGGGATCGAGTCATAGCTCGTGGACCCGCCTCTTCACTGATCGCTACTAGGTCCTCTCTCTCTCCCTGCTCCATGACCTTTATCAAATTTCGTCCTGCCTCATCTACGTCACTGTCCAGGCTATTCCACTTCCTGACAACTTTGTGACTGAAGAAATACTTCCTAACATCCCTTTGACTCATCTTAATCGTCAACTTTAAATTGTGATCCCATGATTCTGTCTTCCATCTCTGGAACATCCTGTCTTTGTACACCTTGTCAAGTCCTCGCAGTATTTTATATGTCCTTATCGTGTCTCCCCTAACCCTCCTGTTCTCCAATGTTGTCAGACCGATTTCCCTTAACCTTTCTTCATAGGTCATTTTCCTTACCTCTGGGACTAGTCTTGTTGCAAACCTTTGCGATTTCTCTAATTCCTTGACGTGCTTGACCAGGTGTGGTTCTAAACCGGTGCTGTATACTCCAGTATGGGCCTGACGTACACGGTGTACAGAGTCTTGAACGAATCCTTGCTGAGGTATCGGAACGCAATTCTTAAGTTTGTCTCATCAGATGTGCCCGGTATTATACTCACCCCAAGATCCATTTCCTTGAGTGAGGTTTGCAGTCTTCGGCCACCTAGCCTATACTCTGTCTGCGGTCTTCTTTGCCCTTCCCCGATCATCATGACTTTGCATTTGACAGCGTTAAATTCGAGGACCAGCTGCTGGATCAGGCTTGCAGCCTGTCCAGGTCTCTTTGTAATCCTGCCTGATCCTCATCTGATTTAATTCTCCTCATTAACTTCACATCTTTTGCAAGCAGGGACACTTCTGACTCTATCCCTTCCGTTATGTCATCCACATGTACCAAAAACAGGACTGGTCCTAGAACTGACCCCTGTGGAACCCCACTCGTCACAGGGCGCACTCGGACACCGTCACGTACCATGACTCGTTGTTGTTTCCTTGTCAGATATTCTCTGATCCATTGCAGTGCCTTTGCTGTTATGCATGCCTGATCCTCTAGCTTTTGCACTAACCTCTTGTGAGGAACTGTGCCGAAGGCCTTCTTACTGCCCAGGAAACTGCAATCCACCCACCTCTCTCACGTGTCTTATTTCTGTTACCTTGTCATAAAACTCGAGTAGGTTTGTGACGGGATTTAACTTCCCTGAAACGATGCTGGATGTCGTCAATAAGCTTGCTCTTTTCTCGGTGCTCCACCACTCTCCTCCTGAGAATCATCATGACTTGTTCTATTATACACGTCAGTGATACTCGTCTGTAGTTTGATACCTCGTGTCTGTCTCCTTAAAATTGGGACTACATTTGCCATGTTCCATACCTCAGGTAGTTGCCCTGTTTTGATGGATATGTTGAAGATTTTTGTTAGTGAAACACACAGCTTCTCTGCTCCCTCTCTAAGGACCCATGGGAAGATGTCCTGTCCCACCGCTTTTAAGGTATCAAGTTCACATAGCAGCTTCTTCACCTCCTCCTCATTTGTGTGTATTTCATCCAGCACTTATTGGTATATCCCTTTTCTGTGTAACTCCCTATTCTGACTTCTTTGAGTCTTTCCTGTCTCCACTATGAATGCTTCTTTAAATCTCATGTTGAACCCCTCACATACTTCTTGGTCGTTTCTTTTAAACTCCCCACCTTCTATCCTCAGCCTGATTTCTTGTTCCTGGAATCCTGTTTTCCTCCTGATGTGGCTATACAACAACTTTAGGTCAGACTTGACTTTCGATGCTATGTCGTTTTCGTATTTTCGCTGGGCCTCCCTCCTTATCTGTACATATTCATTTCCGATTCTTCGACTAATCTCTTTATTTTCCTGGGTCCTTTTGTCTTCTGTACTTTTTACATTCTCTAGCGTGCTTAGTTTTTGCCTCCCTGCACTTTGAGTGAATCAAGGGCTCGTTCTGGTCTTCGCTTTATTTATGTTGCCCTTCGGAACAATCTTCTCTGTCTCCTTGCATTTTAATGTCACATGGTCCATTTCGTTTACTGATTATTCCTACCAATTTTCTTTCCCACTGAACTGCTTTCAGGAAGTTTCTCATGCCTGTGTAGTGCCCCCTTTTGTAGTCTGGCTTCTCCCATCATATTTCTGTTACCATCTCCACTTGTAACTCAACTATGTATTCAAAGCTCAGAACCACGTGATCAATAGCTCCGAGGGGTCCCTAGATGTCCGAGCTACTCAGGGTGAATACTAGGTCCAATGCTGCTGGTTCATCCTCACTTCTCTGGTAGTGTCCCCTAACATGTGAGTGCTTAAGGTTTTCCAGTACCACATCCATCATCTTTGCTCTTCATGTTTCGGGACCTCCATGTGGTTCCAAGTTTTCCCAATCAATCTCCTTGTGATTGAAATCACCCATAACTAGTAACTTTGCTCTATCAATGTGAGCTTTTCTGGCCACCACAGCTAGTGTGTCAATCATTACTCTGTTGCTCTCTTTGCATTCTTCTCTTGGCCTCCTGCAGTTCTGTGGCGGATGGTACATCACTGCAATTACACCTTAGGGCCCCCAGACTGAATTGTTCCTACTATGTAGTCCCTTTCGCCCATTCCATCCATTTCCTCAATTCCCCTCCCGTTTTTAATGAGCTGTGCAACTCCTCCTTCCCCTCTGCTCCCTCTATCTTTCCTCAGTATCTGATATCCAGGTGGAAAGATTGCATCTGTTTTCATCCTGGTGAGTTTCGTTTCTGTAAGTTCTATGATATCTGGGGATGTTTCCTTGATTCTTTCATGCCTCTTATTTGTTATTCCATCTAAGTTTGTATACGAAACCTTTAACTTCTTTCCTCAAATTGTGGTCTGGGGGTACGTTGGGGTGGGGGGAATGGGAGACCTGACAAAGAACTATGGGGGGTTGCTATGAATGAGGGGATTGGGGGTAGGGCGTGTGGGTTTTGGGTTAGATCGTTTGGTTGCATTGGGGTTGTTGGGGTTGAGGGCCTTCATAGGGCCGTTGTGAGAGGTTGTATTTACCCTTCCTCCTGAGTTTGGGTTCTCCTGCCCATCTCCACCTTTGCCCGTGTGTGCGTATGTGTGGGGGGAGGGGGTGTATAGTGTGTGTGTGTGTGTGTGTGTGTGTACTCACCTATTTGTACTCACCTATTTGTGGTTGCAGGGGTCGAGTCTTAGCTCCTGGCCCCGCCTCTTCACCGGTTGCTACTGGGCCCTCTCTCTCCCCGCTCCATGAGCTTTATCAAACCTCGTCTTAAAACTGTGTATGGTTCCTGCCTCCACTACGTCATTTTCTAGGCTATTCCACTGCCTTACAACTGATTGTGTGTGTGTGTGTGTGTGTGTGTGTGTGTGTGTGTGTGTGTGTGTGTGTGTGTGTGTGTGTGTGTGTGTGTGAGGAGCGGGCGTGGGTATAGTATGAGCATCTATGGTATGGGTGTAGTGGGAGTGTATGTAATGTGGGCGTGTTTGGTATGGGAGCAGTTGTGCGTGTAGCGGAAGAGGATGAAGCGTGGGCGTGTATGGTGCCAGAATATAGCGGGTGTGTGTATAGTGTAAGCATGTAGGGTGGGAGTGTTGTAAGCTTGGGTACAGCGTTATCGTATATGGTGAGGGTGTAGCTGGCATGAGTGCTTTGTCAAAGAGTATTGTGTGGATGTATTTCGAGTTTGTATTGTGTGTGTATTCCCCGAGTGTCTGTGTTGGTGAAGTGTGACTGTGTATTGTGAGGGTATAGTGTGAACGTGCATGGTGTGAGTATAGTGTAAGTTATTTTAAAACTCTCACCATAAGGGCACAGGTGAACAGTTGTCTCTTCCCAGAATCGTAATTCTGGAATAGCCACTAAAAGGGTGTTCTGGGAATGGTGGCACCTCTTAATTGAGGTGATAGTTCTCAGAGGAAAGTAAAGTGTGTGTGTGTGTGTGTGTGTGTGTGTGTGTGTGTGTGTGTGTGTGTGTGTGTGTGTGTGTGTGTGTGTGTGTGTGTGTGTGTGTGTATGTATATATGTGTGTGTGTACTCACCTAATTGTGGTTGCAGGGGTCTAGCACAGTTCCTCGCCCCGCCTCTTCGCTGGACGCTACTAGGTCACTCTCAAAGCTATGTATGGATGCTGCCTCCACTATATCACTACCCAGACTATTCCACTTCCCGAGAACTCTGTGGTTGAAGAAATACTTCCTAATATCCCTGTGATTCATTTGAGTCTTCACCTTCCAACTGTGGCCCCTTGTTGCTGTGTCCCTTGTCAATTTCTCTCAGTATTTTGTATGTCATTATCATATTCCTCCTATCTCTCCTGTCCTCCAGTGTCGTCAGGTCGATTTCCCATAACCTCTCCTCGTAGGACATACACCTTAGCTCCGGGACCAGTCTAGTTGCAAACCTTTGCACTTTCTCTAGTTTCCTTACGTGCTTGGCTAGATGTGGGTTCCATACTGCTGCTACGTACTCCAATATGGGCCTAACGTTCACGGTGTACAGGGTCCTGAACGATTCCTTATTAAGATGTCGGAATGCTGTTCTTAGGTTTGCTTCGTGTCTGTCTCCTTATTTAAAAATTGGAACTATATCTGCTGTCTTCCATACCTCAGTTAGTCGCCCTGTTTCGATAGATGTGTTGATTGTTGTTAGTGGTACACACAGTGCCTCTGCTCCCTCTCCCAGGACCCATGGAAATATGTTTTCCGGCCCCATCGCCTTTGAGGTATCCAGCTCGCTTCGCAGCCTCTTCACTTCTTCCTCGGTTGTATGTATTGTGTCCAACAGTTGGTGTGCCCCACCTCTCTGTCTTTCTAGAGTCCTTTCTGTCTCCTCTGTGAAACACTTCTTTGAATCTCATGTTGGGCTCCTCATATACTTTGCGATCGTTTCTTGTGATCTCTCCTCTTTCCTTCCTCAGCCTGATTACCTGGTGTTTGACTGTCGTTTTCCTTCTGATGTGGCTGTACAACAGCTTCGGATCAGATTTAGCTTTCGGTACTATGTCATTTTCGTATTGCCGTTGGGCCTCCCTTCTTACCTGTGCATATTCATTTCTGGCTCTACAACTTCTTTCCTTATTCTCCTCGGTCCTTTGCCTTCTGTACTTCTTCTATTCTCTAGCACACTTGGTTTTGGTCTCTCTTCACCTTTGCGTGAACCAAGGACTCACCCTGGCCTTTTCGATATTTCTGTTACCCATGGGTACAAACCTCTCCTCAACTTCCTTGCATATTGTCACATATTCCATCATCTCATTTATTGACTTCCCTGTCAGTTCTCTGTCCCACTGAACCCCGTGCAGGAAATTCTTCATGCCTGTGTAGTCCCCTCTCTTGCAGTTTGGCTTCATTCGTCCTGTCCCTCCTGCTTCCCTCTCCACTTGTAACTCTACTGTGTATTCGAAGCTCAGAACCACGTGATCACTGGACACGAGGGTTCTTTCATTTGTGATGTTCTCAATATCTGCACTTCCCAAGGTGAGTACTAGGTCCAACGTCTCTGGTTCATCCCCTCCTCTCTCTCTGGTGGTGTCCTTTACGTGTTGGTACATGAGGTTTTCCAGTACCACCTCCATCATCTTAGCCGGCCTCGTTGCTAGGCCCCCATGCGGCTCCAGGTTTTCCCAGACGATTTCCTTGTGGTTGATGTCGCCCATAATCAGCAGCTTTGCCCTGCTCGCATAAGCCCTTTTTTTCCACTTCAGCCAGTGTGTCAACCATTGCTCTATTACTCTCATCATACTCTTGCATTGGGCTCCTACTGTTCTGTGGTGGGTTATACATCAGTGCAATTACGACCTTGGGACCTCCAGACTGAAGTGTTCCTATTATGTAATCTCTTGCTTCTCCTCTGTCACCTCCAACTCGTCAAAATCCCACCGGTTTTTGATGAGCAGTGCCATTCCTCCACCCCCTCTGTGTCCTGTTTTTCCTCAGGATCTGATATCTCATAGGAAAGATGGCATCTGTTATCATTCCTGTAAGTTTGGTTTCTGTGAGAGCTATGATGTCCGGTGATGCCTCTGTAACTCCTTCGTGCCACTCCCCCCACTTATTCATTATTCCATCAGCGTTGGTGTACCATACCTTCAGTTTCTTCTCCACGACTGTGTTCTGGGGGTCTTTGAGGGTGGGGGACCTGGCAGTGTGCTGTGGGATTCTACAGCATAGTGGGGGGGGCTGTAAGTGTGGATTGTGTTTTGTGTTGGGATATTGGTTGTTTAAATAACAAAAAAAGGCACAATACCGTGACTGGAACAATACACAAATAACCCGTACATAAAAGAGAGAAGCTTACGACGACGTTTCGGTCCGACTTGGACAATTTACAAAGTCACAGGCTGGATGGCGAAACGTCTACGATAGGGATGCCCGGGTGTTGCACATGTGTCTTAATTTCATTTTGTCGGTATTATATACCATTCTTGTACTACTACTACTACCACCACCTCTTCCTGCCTATATATAGCCGTCCTGCTCCACTCCTGGAAATATAACAATGGTTATAAATGACCATAATTTTTAAAGGGGTGGACCGGTAAGCCAGCGGAAGGCCTCGGTCAGATGACCAAAAGCTCCAAAGGCGGGTCATCATCTGACTAAGACCCGCGTCAGGAAACATTTGTCCTGTTTCCTGACGAACCTTACCTAACCTAACCACTCCTGGTTAGTGTGACTTTGTCAATGGTCCAAGTCGGACCGAAACGTCGTCGTAAGCTTCTCTCTTTTATGTGCGGGTTATTTGTGTATATTGGTTGTTTATCATTTTGCTTACTTTGTTTAATACATCTTTGATGATAGGCTTCAAGACAGAGCTTGTGGTAGTAGAAATCTGCTCCAAACACAGCAGATTCATCTTCACCATAACAAGTTCGGATGTATACTTCGTCCATGAAGAACAAAGTGGCTGCAAGAAATGTTTTAGCCCGACTGGTTTCACTTATTCGATATTTTACTATGATGTTGCTGTGTTTCTGTTTTCCACAAACAATACATGGAAGATTTGTAAGACCCACCTTAGGCGATGGTTCGTTACGAGAAAGAATATCAACTCTGTCTTTTACGTGGCATTGTTGCTGAATCTTTGGGTGGGTCTTCACATGACATTCTCTTTTTGATAAGTAACGTTTTCTTGAGTGTGTAAGAGGTATAACATATATTTGAATAATGATACAAAAACTCACAATCATGTCTAATAAATCCATTCCAAAACATCATCTTGTATTTCAGCAGCAGCTAAGATTTTTTGTCTTCCTTTTGTTGTAATTGTTGTCTTCTCCTTGTTGTGTTTGTCATAAACTACATTTTGAAATGTCAGCATCTTTTGAAGTTCCTCTCCCTCGGCACAATTGCAGGGCAACAAGTAGCTTGTTATCCTCCATTTCCTATGTATTTAGCCAGCAAAAATAAATTGTTGGTTCAGCAGCTATTATCTTTATTGAATTTGAAACAGAAGGAAAATAAATGTTAATTTTCTGTAGCACATTTAAATAACTTTTTTCTGCAACAGTTTTCAAATGTTAATTATCCTTATATAAATTTAGATATATTTTAATAATCCAGATTTTTACAGACAAATAACGATTTCATGAAATCTCGAGATATAAAAATGACTAGTTTGTCAACAGTGATTGTGGAAAACACTGAAACAGGGATGTAATACTGACTTCACAACCTGATGTCACGTTTACCACAGTTGCCAACATGTTCACCACAGTTACCAACATGTTTACCACTGTTACCATATTTACCACCGTTATCAACATGCTTACCACTGCTACCAACATGTTTACCACTGCTACCAACATGTTTACCACTGCTACCAACATATTTACCACTGTTACCAACATGTTTACCACTATTACATGTTTACCACGGTTACCAACATGTTTACCACAGTTACCAACATGTTTACCACAGTTACCAACATGTTTACCACAGTTACCAACATGTTTACCACAGTTACCAACATGTTTACCACTGCTACCAACATGTTTACCACTGCTACCAATATGTTTACCACAGTTACCAACATGTTTACCACTCATACCATGTTTACCACAGTTACCAACATGTTTACCACTGTTACCAACATGTTTACCACTGGTACCAATATATTTTCCTGTTACCAACATGTTTACCACTTTGAAGATTGAGACACTTATGCAGCATATGGGAATCTTTATTCAGGAAACGTTTCGCCACACAGTGGCTTCATCAGTCCAATACAAAGACGAAGGCGTAAGGAGAGGAGGAGAATGAGGTAATCAGTCCCTCAACCTGGAGTCGATGTGTTCAGTCCATCAATCTTGTAGAATGTACAGCATAGGGCCGTCGACGTGGCTTATATACTGAAGTGAGGTGACGTGAAGCAGATGGAGGCGGGGTCATAGTGGTACCATCCACTAGTCGAAGTAGGTCTTCGTCCAAAGGTTGAACAAGTGTTGAAGAATTCTTTGTAACAAGATCCCATGATGCTGCAGTGTCTGACAGTTGTGATGAATGGTTTGAAAAACCGACAAGTTGAAGATTGAGACACTTATGCAGCATATGGGAATCTTTATTCAGGAAACGTTTCGCCACACAGTGGCTTCATCAGTCCAATACAAAGACGAAGGCGTAAGGAGAGGAGGAGAATGAGGTAATCAGTCCCTAAACCCTGGGGGTCGATGTGTTCAGTCCATCAATTCTTGTAGAATGTAAAAGCATAGGGCCGTCGACGTGGCTTATTTACTGAAGTGAGGTGACGTGAAGCAGATGGAGGCGGGGTCATAGTGGTACCATCCACTAGTCGAAGTAGGTCTTGTCCAAAGGTTGAAAAAAGTGTTGAAAAATTCTTTGTAACAAGATCCATGTGCTGCGGGTGTCTGACAGTTGTGATGAATGGTTTTGAAAAACCGAAAGTTGAAGATTGGGGACACTTATGCAGCATATGGGAATCTTTATTCAGGAAACGTTTCGCCACACAGTGGCTTCATCAGTCCAATACAAAGACGAAGGCGTAAGGAGAGGAAGAATGAGGTAATCAGCCCCTCAACTGGATCGATGTGTTCAGTCCTAAAATCTTGTAGAATGTACAGCATAGGGCCGTCGACGTGGCTTATATACTGAAGTGAGGTGACGTGAAGCAGATGGAGGGGGGTCTTTAGTGGTCCACCCACTAGTCGAAGTAGGTCTTCGTCCAAAGGTTGAACAAGTGTTGAAGAATTCTTTGTAACAAGATCCCATGATGCTGCAGTGTCTGACAGTTGTGATGAAGGTTTGAAAAACGACAAGTTGAAGATTGAGACACTTATGCAGCATAGGGGAAATCTTTATTCAGGAAACGTTTCGCCACACAGTGGTTCATCAGCCCAATACAAGACGAAGGCGTAAGGAGGGAGGAGAATGAGGTAATCAGTCCCTCAACTGGAGTCGATGTGTTCAGTCCATCAATCTTGTAGAATGTACAGCATAGGGCCGTCGCCCGTGGCTTATATACTGAAGTGAGGTGACGTGAAGCAGATGGAGGCGGGGTCATAGTGGTACCATCCACTAGTCGAAGTAGGTCTTCGTCCAAAGGTTGAAAAAGTGTTGAAGAATTCTTTGTAACAAGATCCCATGATGCTGCGGGTGTCTGACAGTTGTGATGAAGGGTTTGAAAAACCGACAAGTTGAAGATTGAGACACTTATGCAGCATTGGGAATTTTTATTCAGGAAACGTTTCGCACACAGTGGCTTCATCGTCCAATAAAAAAGACGAAGGCGTAAGGAGAGGAGGAGAATGAGGTAATCAGTCCCTCAACCTGGAGTCGATGTGTTCAGTCCATCAATCTTGTAGAATGTACAGCATAGGGCCGTCGACGTGGCTTATATACTGAAGTGAGGTGACGTGAAGCAGATGGAGGCGGGGTCATAGTGGTACCATCCACTAGTCGAAGTAGGTCTTCGTCCAAAGGTTGAACAAGTGTTGAAGAATTCTTTGTAACAAGATCCCATGATGCTGCAGTGTCTGACAGTTGTGATGAATGGTTTGAAAAACCGACAAGTTGAAGATTGAGACACTTATGCAGCATATGGGAATCTTTATTCAGGAAACGTTTCGCCACACAGTGGCTTCATCAGTCCAATACAAAGACGAAGGCGTAAGGAGAGGAGGAGAATGAGGTAATCAGTCCCTCAACCTGGAGTCGATGTGTTCAGTCCATCAATCTTGTAGAATGTACAGCATAGGGCCGTCGACGTGGCTTATATACTGAAGTGAGGTGACGTGAAGCAGATGGAGGCGGGGTCATAGTGGTACCATCCACTAGTCGAAGTAGGTCTTCGTCCAAAGGTTGAACAAGTGTTGAAGAATTCTTTGTAACAAGATCCCATGATGCTGCAGTGTCTGACAGTTGTGATGAACACATCGACTCCAGGTTGAGGGACTGATTACCTCATTCTCCTCCTCTCCTTACGCCTTCGTCTTTGTATTGGACTGATGAAGCCACTGTGTGGCGAAACGTTTCCTGAATAAAGATTCCCATATGCTGCATAAGTGTCTCAATCTTCAACTTGTCGGTTTTTCAAACCATTCATCACAACTGTCAGACACTGCAGCATCATGGGATCTTGTTACAAAGAATTCTTCAACACTTGTTCAACCTTTGGACGAAGACCTACTTCGACTAGTGGATGGTACCACTATGACCCCGCCTCCATCTGCTTCACGTCACCTCACTTCAGTATATAAGCCACGTCGACGGCCCTATGCTGTACATTCTACAAGATTGATGGACTGAACACATCGACTCCAGGTTGAGGGACTGATTACCTCATTCTCCTCCTCTCCTTACGCCTTCGTTTTTGTATTGGACTGATGAAGCCACTGTGTGGCGAAACGTTTCCTGAATAAAGATTCCCATATGCTGCATAAGTGTCTCAATCTTCAACTTGTCGGTTTTTCAAACCATTCATCACAAATGTTTACCACTGTTACCAACATGTTTACCACTGCTACCAACATGTTTACCAATGCTACCAACACGTTTACCACTGCTACCAACACGTTTACCACTGCTGCCAACATGTTTACCACTGCTGCCAACATGTTTACCACTGTTACCAACATGTTTACAACTGGTACCAATATATTTTCCTGTTACCAACATGTTTACCACTGTTACCAACATGTTTACCACTGTTACCAACATGTTTACCACTGCTATCAACATGTTTACCACTGCTATCAACATGTTTACCACTGCTACCAACATGTTTACCACTGCTACCAACATGTTTACTACTGCTATCAACATGTTTACCACTGCTGGCAACATGTTTACCACTGATACCAACATGTTTGCCACTGCTATCAACATGTTTACCACTGCTGCCAACATGTTTACCACTGCTGCCAACATGTTTACCACTGCTATCAACATGTTTACCACTGCTATCAACATGTTTACCACTGTTACCAACATGTTTACCACTGCTTCCAACATGTTTACCACTGCTGCCAACATGTTTACCACTGCTGCCAACCTTCCAAGACGAAAGTTAGGGAGAAGAGTAAACTTCTCCCTAACTCAGTTTCGCGTAAACATTTTTTTTTTTTTTTTTTTAGTAGAAATTTTCATAAACTTGTTTTATTACCGTCAAAATAATCTTACAGGAAATTTTATGAAGAATATAAAGATCATGTCAGCTTTGGTATAGCCATAATAAAAGTACAGAAATTTATTATATTCAAAATTAGGCACTTCAGTTATAAGCATAACAAAAATAGCGTCCTCTAAAAATTATACCCGGGATGCTACATGTCTACCCAAGATTTTACCCATTCATTAGGCTTGCCCTAATGGATCTGAAGAGAAAACTCGACCACCTCAAAATTCCTTCGGATTTCATGGCCAGGGACTAGGCTACAATGCCCTTGCATAACCTTCCTCTCTCTCCGGCGATATCCTTCACGCAGCTGGTGAAAAATACTTTACCGTATTTGAAATGGGCATCGACATTTGATAGGAAAGGTAGAAGCTGATGGAAAGTAAAAGTTACAACTGCCTCTACTGCAACAATACTTCTACTGCGACTGCTCATACTACTTAACTGTTAGCAACTATGCCGTATTTAGCATTAGCTTCACTAATTTGCTTTGTCTGGATCGTGGCAGACTAGACTTCCTGGAACTTCCGCCTGTGTGAGGGTGGATAATTCCAGAAGTGGACTGTCGCTAGTAGAATCATATATTTGATGGACTAAATTGATATGGCGCTGTCAGTTTCAGACAAAAAGCTATTTCAGTACTTTACGTATCTGTAAAAACACCTATCTACATTAATGTTGAATAACATGGCGTCTCACACAGTTGGTTCCTGGAACGGTGTTTTTTCACTCTCAAAAGATGTTCGTTTTCTGAAAGATGGTTAAGTGGTTTAATCAATAATTTGTATTTATTACTGATAACAAAAAAGGTCCTGTTTTTTATACATTCTCAAATTTATTTTCATCGTTCATTTGTTTAGGGGACTCAAAAAGGGCAGCGTAATCAAAGTGGGTCCGACAAGGGCAGTTTCTAATGTTAGTGTTTTGCTTAGAAAGTTTCGTGATTGAAATTTCTTACTTTGAAGAAAAGCATATTGCAAGTGTTGCTTTTTACAAGAGATTTTGGTACAATTTAGGTTCTCGTTGTCTCTGAGGGAATTTCTATATAAATTATATTCATATTTTATATTTCTATATCCAGCATGCTTGTACGTTTTCACGTCAAAATTCTTGCTATCAAGAAATGCTTCATCCACTCGAGTCAGCTGTGATATATGGACTCACAGTACATTTTCTTTAAATTCATAATATATGATCACTTTACAAGGACAATTAGTGTCTTTAAATTGTAGATAAAATATTACATTTACCATATATTTTTTTCTTTAATGGGTAAATAAGCGAGAAGGGTGAATAGAATTTTTAAAGGGGTGGACCCGTAAGCCAGGGGAAGGCCTCGGTCAGATGACCAAATGCTCCAACGGCGGGTCATTATCTAAGACCAGCGTCAGGAAACGCTTGTCCTGTTTCCTGACGAACCTTACCTAACCTAACCTAGAGTGAATAGAGATTAGAGCCGCTCCTGCATGCAATATAAAAGCTTCCCAAGCAAAACTAAGTAGATATACCTAGTATACATATATACATTCTAGACTTTAAAG
Organism: Cherax quadricarinatus; assembly: GCF_026875155.1. NCBI lineage: Eukaryota > Metazoa > Arthropoda > Malacostraca > Decapoda > Parastacidae > Cherax > Cherax quadricarinatus. Next base: position 17,032,354 of record NC_069487.1, on the reverse strand, counting down.
ATGAAAAAATGCATTCCTCCACTGTGGTAAAATGTTTAAGAGGAGTCCCCCATTTATATGTAAATAAACACAGTAATGGTTCAAGAATTTACAGTAGCACTGATGAAATACCTCACTTGCTGGAACATTGTATTACAGCTTAACTGGAAATCTTTTAATATCCTATAAAGTTTCTTAATCTGGCAGCTTCAGCTCTCTTATTCTCTCATTCTTATCAAAATAATCACAAAATAACATAGTTTCTGTATCATAAATAATTTGAGAGCCAGAGGAATTTCGTGTAGATCATTAGTTTGTTAATTTTCTTACGTTAATCCATTAGGAATGACATAAATCTCTTCAATAATGTCAAACCACTCATAAAACGATTATAATTTGAGAATTCACTAAAGACTCTATCATTTGTTCTCCAGGAGACTAATAACAAAATCATAGGAATAGATGTACCATATAGATTTCTAACTTTGTCAATTACATATGTTACAGAATGTAGATAATTTTTAAATTTAACTTTTTTATGGTGATATTGCAATTCAGACTGTCATTGAAATTTTGATGTCTGCGCATTTTAGGAAAGACAGCTTTTGAATGGATGGTTTTTATTGCTATATTCATTTTGTGCGCTAAGCCCGTAAGGATTATGGAGTAATGCGTTTCCTAATTTTAGTTATCATGGCTGAAGGACGACGCATGAGTTAAAAAAAATTAGGCTAAGCCTAGCAACACTGGTCTCAAAATTTTGCCCACTCGTGATGCTCCCAGTGTTTATGAAAATCCTATAATGACTGAAGCCAATTATAGGACGAACAAATAGCAATTAGATTACCAGAGAAACTGAACACTAACACAAAACAGTTCAGCATTTTTTTTCCAGCATGGCAAGAACAATAACCATAATGAACAATTGTAAATGTTGCCCTGGAAATTGGGCGTGACTCCAGCCTGTAACTTAAAAAAGTTCAGTCAAACCCTTTTAAAGGGAGTTAATGTGTGATCGTACACGAACCGTGTGATAATGCTTCCGTATACACATACCGTATGATCATACACTGGCAAACACATACTGTGTGATAATACAATGGAACACAAGTGCCCTGTGATAATTCAATGGTAAGTGCATACCATATGATCATACATTGACAAGTACATACTGTGTAAGCATACAATGGTGCCAAATTCCTTGTGATCATGCAGTAGTAAATACACAACTTGTGATTATACATAAACGCATCAGCCACATCAGGAGGAAGACAGCAGTCAAGGACCAGGCTGAGGAAAGAATGTGGAGAGCTCACAAGAAACGACCAAGAAGTATGTGAGGAGCTCAACAGAAGATTTAAGGAAGTATTTACAGTGGAGACAGAAAGGACTCTGGGAAGACAGCACAGAGGGGTACACCAACAAGTGTTGGATGAAATACACACAACTGAAGAAGCTGCTAGGTGACAATGATACCTCAAAGGCGGTGGGACCAGACAACATCTCTCCGTGGGTCCTTAGAAAGGGAGCAGACATGCTGTGTGTGTGCCACTAACCACAATTTTCAACACATCCCTTGAAACCGGGCAACTACGTGAGGTATGGCAGACGACAAATGTAGTCCCCATTTTTAAGAAAGGAGACAGAAAAGAGGCACTAAACCATAGCCCAGTGTCACTGACGTGTATAGTATGCAAAGTCATGGAGAAGATTATCAGGAGGAGAGTGGTGGAGCACCTGGAACGGAACAAGATTGGAGTTTTATGACAAGGTAACAGAAGTAAGACACGAGAGGAAAGGGTGGGTTAATTGCATTTTCTTGAACTGCAAGAAGGCCTTCGACACAGTTCCTCACAAGAGATTAGTGCAGAAGCTAGAGAAACAGACACGTATAACGGGAAGGCACTGCAATGAATCAGAGAACACCTGACATGGAGGCAACAGCTACTCATGGTACGTGATGAGGTATCAAAGTGGGCGCCTGTGACGAGCGGGATCCCACAGGGGTCAGTCCTAGGACCATTGATATTTTTGGTATACCTGAATGATGTGATGGAAGGGATAGATTCAGAAATGTCCCTGTTCGCAGATGATGTGAAGTTAATGAGGAGAATTAAATCAGATGAGGATCAGGCAGGACTACAAAGAGACCTGGACAGGCTGGACACCTGGCCCAGAAACTGGCTCCTCGAATTTAACGCTGCCAAATGCAAAGTCATGAAGATCGGGGAAGGGCAAAGAAGACCGCAGACAGAGAGTATAGGCTAGGTGGACAAAGACTGCAAACCTCACTCAAGGAGAAAGATCTTAGGGTGAGTAAAATACCTAGTACGTCCCGGAAGCACACATAACCGAAAACTGTTGCAGCTATGGGCGCCTGGAAAACCCAGAATACGCCCGATACCTCATTAGGAATCTTTCAAGGCCTGTACATGTGTCATTCGTTTTCGGAGCGTTCTGGAAACCCCACCCCGGGAAAAGCATTTCAAAAAAATTAGGGGCTGTTCCAGGCTAAGGGGAATGCCCTACGAAAAAAGGGTTTAAAGGGGAAAACGGCCCGACGAAAAAGGTGGACAGGAGGGTTAAAAGGGGAACATGATAACGACATACAAAATAAGGTTCATCGGAGGCGAGGTTGCGGAGGCAAGGGTTCAGTCGGAGGTCAGGGGTTCGTCAGGAGGGGCAGGAGTTTTCAGGCAGGTCAAGGTTTTCAGGCAGGTCAGAGGTTCAGTCGCAGGTCAAGGGTTCAGTCAGGAGGTCTGGGGTTCAGTCAGGCAGGTCGGGGTTCAGTCAGGAGGTCAAAAGGGGTTTAGTCAGGCAGGTCAGGGGTTCAATCAGGCAGGTTAGAGGTTTTCAGGAAGGCAGAGGTTCAGTCAGGGAGATCAGTGGTTCAGACAGGGGGGTCAGGGGTTTTAGTCAGGCAGGTCAGAGGTTCACTCAGGGAGGCAGAGGGTTTGTCAGGCGGGCAGAGGTTAAGGTCAGGCAGGGCAGAGTTTTAGTCGGCAGGTGAGTTTCAGTCGGGAGGTCAGGGTTCAGTCAGGAGGTCAGGGTTCAGTCAGGCAGGTTAGAGGTTTGTCAGGCAGGGCAGAGGTTTAGTCAGGGTGTAGAGGGTCAGTCAGGGAGGTCAGAGGGGTCCCGTTAGGCAGGTCAGGGTTCAGTCAGGCAGGTTTGAGGGTTTAGTAGGAGGGTTTGAGGTTTTCAGGAAAGGGCAGAGGTTCAGCAGGGGGGGTCAGAGGTCAGTGGCAGGTCAGGGGTTCAGTCAGGCAGGTCAGAGTTCGTCAGGCAGGTTTAAAGGTTTAGTCAAACAGGTCAGGGTTCAGTCAGGCAGGTCAGAGGGGTTTAGTAGGAGGTAGAGGTTTAGTCAGGAGGGCAGAGGTTCATAGGCAGGGCAGAGGTTTAGTCAGGGCAGGGAAGGTTAAGTCAGGAGGTCAGGGTTAAGTCGGCAGGTCAGGGTTCGTGGCAGGGCAGAGTTTTAGTCAGGAGGGCAGAGGTTCATCAGGGGAGGTCAGAGGTTCAGTCAGGCAGGTCAGGTTTGTCAGGCAGGTCGAGGTTCAGCAGGGGAGGTGAGATTCATCAGGGGGGTCGAGGTTCAGCAGGGGAGGTCAGAGGGTTTTCAGGCAGGCGAGGTTCAGTCAGCAGGTCAGGGGTTCAGTCACAGGGGTTGTCAGGCAGGTCGAGGTTGTCAGCAGGCAGAGGGTTTAGTCAGGCAGGGCGAGGGGTTTAGTCAGGCAGGCAAGGGTTCAGTCAGGAAAGGGAGGGGTTTTAGTCAGGGGAGGTCAGGGGTTCATCGGCGGTCAGGGGCAGTCAGGCAGGTCAGAGGTTAAGTCAGGCAGGTCAGAGGTTAAGTCAGGCAGGTCAGAGGTTCAGTCAGGCAGGTCAGAGTTTTAGTCAGGCAGGTCAGAGGTTAAGTCAGACAGGTCAGAGGTTAAGTCAGGCATGTCAGGGGTTCAGTCAGGCAGGTTAGAGGTTGTGAGGAAGGTCAGAGGTTCAGTCAGGCAGGTCAGAGGTTCAGTCAGGCAGGTCAGGGGTTCAGTCAGGCAGGTCAGAGGTTCAGTCAGGCAGGTCAGGGGTTCAGTCAGGCAGGTCAGGGGTTCAGTCAGGCAGGTCAGGGGTTCAGTCAGGCAGGTCAGGCGTTCAGTCAGGCAGGTCAGGGGTTCAGTCAGGCAGGTCAGGGGTTCAGTCAAGTAGGTCAGGGGTTCAGTCAGGCAGGTCAGGGGTTCAGTCAGGCAGGTCAGGGGTTCAGTCAGGCAGGTCAGAGGTTCAGGTCAGGCAGGTCAGAGGTTCAGTCAGGCAGGTCAGGGGTTTAGTCAGGCAGGTCAGAGGTTCAGTCAGGCAGGTCAGGGGTTCAGTCAGGCAAATCAGGGGTTCAGTCAGGCAGGTCAGGGGTTCAGTCAGGCAGGTCAGGCGTTCAGTCAGGCAGGTCAGGGGTTCAGTCAGGCAGGTCAGGCGTTCAGTCAGGCAGGTCAGGGGTTCAGTCAGGCAGGTCAGGGGTTCAGTCAGGCAGGTCAGGGGTTCAGTCAGGCAGGTCAGGGGTTCAGTCAGGCAGGTCAGGGGTTCAGTCAGGCAGGTCAGGGGTTCAGTCAAGTAGGTCAGGGGTTCAGTCAGGCAGGTCAGGGGTTCAGTCAGGCAGGTCAGGGGTTCAGTCAAGTAGGTCAGGGGTTCAGTCAGGCAGATCAGGGGTTCACTCAGGCAGATCAGGTGCTCAGGCAGGTCAGGGGTTCAGTCAGGCAGGTCAGGGGTAAAAAAATCCATTAGTAAAAAATCCATTTAGTTTTTAGCATGTTAGTTATAATAACATTTAGCTGTTAAAGGATTTATTTAGGCAAGGTTAAATTAGTATCTAAGTGCAGCCAGCCCTAACAGCCTGGTTGATCAGGCCCTGATCCACCATGAGGCCTGGCCACAGACCGGGCCGCGGGGGCGTTGACCCCCGGAACTCTCTCCAGGTAAACTCCAAGTAATAGTGTTACCAATAACTAGTTAAATATTTTTAGTTATACACGTTAGTTATAATAACGTTTTATTTTCAGTATTTTAGTAATATTTAGTTATTTTTTTGCTTATTTTGGTATAATTGTTAAGATGACTCACGAAATCGTGATGACACGATTGCATAAAAACCATACCACGGGTGGGGTTAGAACCCGTGGTCAGAGAGTCATAAAACTCCAGACCGACGCGTTAGCCACTCGGCCAGTGGCTAACACGTCGGTCTGGAGTTTAATGTCTCTCTAATCGCGGGTTCTAACCCCACCCGTGGTATGGTTTATAATTGTTAAGCGTTGCACTACATCAGGGAGAGTAAATGGCTCCCCTGGTCTCATACTGGAATACATTACGTAAAGTAATATTGGGATTGTTTTCTTGGATAATATCGATATCTTCTCGTGGTGCCAACATAGAAAAAGAAGCAAGAAGACAGAATAAAAGAGAAGAAGACGGTTATTCTCGTGGTGTTTATTAGCTCAAAGAAAAGAAATCTTAATTCTAATTAAACTAGGAGGTTTAATAACCCAGAAAAAAGTATAAAACAGTTGGGTTTATTCCATTTGGGTATTTCGGTACTCCTTCTTGGAAGTAATCCTTTATCAGTAGGCTAACCAAGCAATATTTAATGCCCTGGCAAAGATTAGACCAAAAGGATCCTTTCCTCAAAGAGCACCGTTGGTCTGTGACCATTTAAGCACATGTTGATAAGCAGTGTCAATATTTGACAAATGGTATAACAGGTATAGTGTTTGGTATAAGTGATGGTGTCTGGTGTGAATGATTGCATGTTTTTTGTATAATGATGTTTAGTATGTTTGGTGTGAATGATGGCAGTGTTTTGGTGTATGATGGTGTTTAGTATGAGTGATGGTGTTGAGTAGTCAGCTCACACACTGAGGCCCGTGGTTCGATCCCCTGTACGGGTGGAGACATCGGAGCGTGTTTCCTTGAGACACCTGATGTTCATGTTCATCTAGCAACAAGTAGGTACTTGGGTGTCAGCCGACTGGTGTGGGTCGCATCCTGGGGACAAAATTAACCTAATTTGCCCGAAATGCTGTGCATAACCAGGAGCTTTTCATATCGTAAGTCACTGATGTTATATCATAAGTTATATCATGTACTTGTAGAAATAATGTCAATAAATATTAACATATCAGCCGTCTCCCACCAAGGCAGGGTGGCCCGAAAAAGAAAAACTTTCATCATTCACTCCACTGTCTTGACAGAGGCGCTCCTACACTCCTTCAGAGTGCAGGCACTCTGCTATTAATATTTATAATTATTACAGTACGTGTAATGGTGTTTAGTGTTAGTGATGGTGACCACTGTGAATAATGATTTTTTTTGTGAATGTTAGTGATGAATGTGAATGATAGTGTTTAGTGTGAGCGATAATGTTTAGTGTGAGTGAGGGAGTGCAGTGTAAAGAAGTTCAAAGGCTCTAAAATACTATAATCCCTTCCTTAAGGAATTGAATTCCTTACCTAACAAGTTATACACCGACAATTTTCAAAAAAATTATACATTATTTTTCTCATATTTAAATTTAAACAGGTTTTAAAGACCATATTTTTTCGATGGCGGGTGAGGGGGGTCTTGATGCCAGTGGAGAGCTGTGAATTCGAGGAATTGAGGCTACTCTCCATCTGTTCAAATCGGATAACCTAGGAAAGTATCAAAATATTCCATAACCTCAGTCCCTTGTGCCTCAGTGACCTTAATTGGAATAGTGCAGTGTGGTATAAGTTGATAATGCATTTAAATAAAAGTATCGAAGATTTGAAGGGAATCAGAAGAAGCATTGAGAAGTCATCATAAGGAAGTAAATATACAAATTTCTTGAGTAAAAATTGTAAATTAGGATATATGCAGTCCAATTCTAATTCAAACCATTCAAAGAAACCAAAGGGGCCATTTTGCTAAAACTTGAAATCGCTCAAAAGTTGTATTATCACGTTATAAGCATTGAATTTAGGCTTGAGGGTAATCAGATGTGACTATCAGAAATTATCACATGGAAAACAGTATCTAAATTTTTCAAATTTCTTGCAAAAATCCGAAATGGGACCTATGCAGGCTAAAATCAATCCAAAATTTTCTGTAAGACTGACTGGCTTTGAAGAAAGAAAATTGTATGTAAGCCTAATTAATGTACATAACATACAAATGTTTAACAATGTTTTTGAGGGCACATGTTATAGACACATAATGTAACATTAAAGTAATTTAACCTCCTAAGATAACCAAATAAAATCAAATACAGAGACTTTTGATCAACAGCGACATTTTCCAATCGTTTTAGAGACTAATTTGATTAGTAATATCAGCATACGGAAACTTACACAGCATAACGTCAAGAGTTTGTTTTCCTTGAGGAAAATCTATCATCAGTAAAAGTTTCAATCTGACCGGAAGATGCGTTTTCCATTTTACGCATAGAATCCAATAGAATTTGTCTACACAGTCATACGATACGTCAATTATTGAAGACTGATGCCGTTCATAACTGTTATATTTTTAGTCCTAAAGAAAACACTAAACCCATAGGAATCATATTGTGCTTGTGGAACGGGAGGTATTCAAACTAGATTCAAGCAAGGGGAAGATAAGTCCAGCTCCTTTGATCAAGATCCTCTCACCAGCTTCAAGGGAGAAAAGACAAGGTAAAATAATACTGCACTATCTCAAGGTTAATAGTGGCGAAATGGTCGATCAGAGGAACCTTTTTAAAGTATTCTCACTGAAACAAATATATGAGAATAACCTACGTAGTAAACAGTCCCATAAATCTTACTCAGTATACATTACATATGTCAGCCCAATTTTAACCACTAGAGCACGAAAATTCTTCCGATTTCACTAACTTTCTGTTGACCAGTTCAAACAGCAATGGCGAGTCCCTTCTGCGCAGGCGCAGGCTTCCCAATTTCGATAACATATTTCTTTTAAAAATACAATATAGGGCATCTATTTACCTATAAATTACCGTATTTCCGGAAAATATAGTATTTTCCACAACATAAGCGTTGTAATACTGATGCCGGTCAAATAAGACGTTCTCGAGAAACACAAACATTTGTAAAGTAAAAGGACACAAGTGCAACTAATGTGACATTTATTGTGGCAACGTTTCGCTCTCCAGGAGCTTTATCAAGCCATTACAAACAATACATGGACACAGAGGGTATATAAAGGCTCAGAGTGAGGTGAATACTAGTGAGGTACCATTTCGATGTTCACTACTGGTAGTAGTAGTAGTAGTAGTGGTAGTGACAAAAGCAATTAATTCGTACATGAGTAAAAGGATATAAAAGCTATTACTTGGGTAACATAAAAATAGGTTGGACAAATATAAACTGGAATGAGGCAGGTGGTTTCAGTGTTCACTCTCTGTGCTTTGTGTAGTATAACAGGAGAGACTATGTGATGGCAGGGTTTACTGTTTTCAGGAGGATTCTTGCTAAGACTTCGGAGATGGTGAAGCTGCCGTTGTTTTGTTTAATTGTATTCGAAACAGCGATCAGTGCTGATTCGAGGCACTTGCGTGTGCGGAAATTAGTTTCTTTTATAACTAATTGGGCGTCTCTGAATTTCATAAGATGATTGGTGGAATTTCGGTGTTGTACACAGGCGTTGTTTAAGTTGTCGTTCCTACATGCGTATATGTGTTCATTGAGGCGGGTGTCGAGGTTTCTTGCTGTTTCACCTGCGTAGACCTTGTCACAGCCTCCACAGGGTATAGTGTAAACTCCTGCGTTGACTGGTTCGTGGTGCTTAGGTTTTGTCCCTGTTAGATCCTTTATGAAGTGGTAGAAGCGATGGCGACTCTGTGTTAGCTTGTGAAAGTACTTTTGAGACGTTTAGTGCAACCTGGTTGTTGGGAAGAATTATAACTTTGTTGGGAGCGGTGTTGATGCGTGGAGAATTGATGATCTGAAGAGCTCTTTTCTTGCAGTCTTTGATGAAAAAAGAAGGAAATTGTAACTCAGTGAATGTTTGGTGAATGTAAGTACATTCCTCGTCAAGAAACTCAGGACTACAAATTCGGTATGCTCTTAGGAAAAACCCGATGATGATGCTCTTTTGGTCTTGGTATCTTGACTGGAATAGAAGTGTGTGAGATCATTTTTATTGGTGGGTTTCCGATAAACTTGAAATCTTAGGTTGTTGTCTACTTTGTGAATGAGGACGTCGAGGAAAGGTAGCTTGTCATTGGACTCTTCTTCTAGTGTAAACTGAATCGCTGGTTCAACTGCGTTGAGCCTTGCCTGAAGATCCCGTACATCAAAACGTTTTGGAGTTATTACGAGGACATCGTCCACGTAACGTAACCAAGTGACGCTTGAAGGGATGATGTTGGCGAAGTGTTCGGACTCTAGGTGTTCCATGTATATTTGTAGTCCTGAGTTTCTTGACGAGGAATGTACTTACATTCACCAAACATTCACTGAGTTACAATTTCCTTCTTTTTTCATCAAAGACTGCAAGAAAAGAGCTCTTCAGATCATCAATTCTCCACGCATCAACACCGCTCCCAACAAAGTTATAATTCTTCCCAACAGCCAGGTTGCACTAAACGTCTCAAAAGTACTTTCACAAGCTAACACCAGAGTCGCCATCGCTTCTACCACTTCAATAAAGGATCTAACCAGGACAAAACCCAAGCACCACGAACCAGTCAACGCAGGAGTTTACACTATACCCTGTGGAGGCTGTGACAAGGTCTACGTAGGTGAAACAGCAAGAAACCTCGACACCCGCCTCAATGAACACATATACGCATGTAGGAACGACAACTTAATTAAACAACGCCTGTGTACAACACCGAAATTCCACCAATCATCTTATGAAATTCAGAGACGCCCAATTAGTTATAAAAGAAACTAATTTCCGCACACGCAAGTGCCTTGAATCAGCACTGATCGCTGTTTCGAATACAATTAAACAAAACAACGGCAGCTTCACCATCTCCGAAGTCTTAGCAAGAATCCTCCTGAAAACAGTAAACCCTGCCATCACATAGTCTCTCCTGTTATACTACACAAAGCACAGAGAGTGAACACTGAAACCACCTGCCTCATTCCAGTTTATATTTGTCCAACCTATTTTTATGTTACCCAAGTAATAGCTTTTATATCCTTTTACTCATGTACGAATTAATTGCTTTTGTCACTACCACTACTACTACTACTACTACCACTAGTGAACATCGAAATGGTACCTCACTAGTATTCACCTCACTCTGAGCCTTTATATACCCTCTGTGTCCATGTATTGTTTGTAATGGCTTGATAAAGCTCCTGGAGAGCGAAACGTTGCCACAATAAATGTCACATTAGTTTCACTTGTGTCCTTTTACTTTACATATTGTCGGTAATTCTACCAACTTTATTACAAACATTTGTGGTAAACCAAGCGAAATGTTGGCGAAAATGATTCGAAAAATGGGAGTTTCCCTCGTTAAACTTAAAAGCTCCATAAATCCGCAGATATTTATTTTTTTCCAATTTGCCTTTTACATTCACAAAACTCTCTACAATATTGTAAAAAGGTATTTTTTCATTTTTTTGAGAAATCCAGTTCTATAAAATTATCAAAAATATTGGCACAACACAGCCCAAAATTAATACCAAAATAATTCTAATGTGCAACTATTTAAAATAATTCTAATGCACAGGTATTTAGGGGTTGAAGGCTATCAGAAGAAGCATTCTCGAGTTATTACATGGGAAACAAACTTTAATAAAATTGCCAAATTGAAATTTACACAGCTGAGTGTGAGAGATAAGTTGTGTTTGTATAAAGTCCACCAATGGTAAAAGTTTAAAGCACATCAGGAAAAGAGTTCTTAATAATTGATCTGGAATTTTACGACTCGCTCGCCATGGGTTCGAACACCAACCGTTCCGTGGTTTGTTTGAAATCGTATTATTACGACTTCATGAAGTTTGTAAGTATTTCAGTAAAATTTTAAACTTATAGCTATTCAGATTAATCTCATGGGTTATCAGACTTATTATAGAATGTATCGTCAACAATATTTTGAAACCAATCAGATGAATTATTCATTCGTTATTCAATGAAAAATGCATATAAATGTTTGTTCAATGAAAATGGCAAATTGGGACTTACGTTACCCAGTGGCAGTAAAATGCTCGTGTTCAGGACACCACAGCATTGGTCAAAATTTGAACCCTATCAGACGAGTCATTCTCAAGTTAATGGACGGATTTCAATGATTCTAAGTTTACTATTTACACCAACAAAGTTGTCTACACTCAAACGTAACTTAATAAGATGCATCAGACATTAAATACTGAAGCCGTTCAGAAGAGCTAAGCCAAAATTTATTTAACGTTATTCAACTGGAATATAAGTGTCGCACTGTATTTCACAAATTGGTCCAGTCTTGACTTATACATTTGTATTTCTCTCTCCGCTGTCGTATTTTTGGCATCATTTATGACCGTTGGAAGGTTCGCCATTGAGCATTTTGGAAGCTATCCGAGCCATTACAAGATGCTGTGAATGGGTTTAATAACTTTGGTTATATGGTACGTAAACATCCCAATTATTCCTAGAATTAGGTTCACTTTATTGTCCACAAGTGTTGAAAATTTGAAGACGAGCGCATAAAGCATTCTCGAGTGTTGAGCAGAATATAATCGAAAAGCAATAACCTCTTACAGGTACCTCTTCGAGGACACCTAATAATAATAATATAATTAATAATTTTAATAATTACTACTACTGTTAATACTACTACTAATAATAATATATAATATAATAAAAATATAATAATAATATAATTTGGAGTACGTATTGTAGCTTTGTAATTAAAGGTCTTATTGTTGTGTTATATAATTGATTATAGCTTTCGTAAATGTAAACTATAATCAACCAGCTTTGCTTTTGTCAAACTGGGATTACCCACAAGTAATCCCATCGCTGTGCAAGTACTACAAGTAATTGGTTATAATCATAACCATAATTTTTAAAGGTTGTATGTGTGGGAGGGGAGTAAGCCAGTGGAAGTCCTCGGTCAGATGACTGAGTGGGTCATCATATAACTGAAGCCAGAGCCAGGACACACTTGTCCTTTTTCCTGACAAAACTTACCTGACCTAACCGTTTTATATATATTCTCATAAGCATATTCCTTTTGATGTACGTATACTGAGAGCAACACTGCATTTACACTTAGAGTTTAATCCTGTATCCAGCCTTAATAACCTTCGTGTAGTCGATAAGCTTTAAACCCAATTGTCAATCAACCAATCCCATGCAATAATTTATCAATGGAAAAACGTTTTGTATTTTTGTGAATATTTTAAATTGAAGTAATATTTAAAATAATAGGAATTTATTTGCTCATTTTATTTGCCTGATTAAAATGTGAAAACATAGACTATTTTAAAGTGAATTAATCGATAGATCCAAGACTGTGTTTACAGCTGGTGTGGAGAGTGGTGGTGTGTACGTGGGTTGTGGTACAGTAGGCGTGGGTTGTGGTACAGTAGGCGTGGGTTGTGGTACAGTAAGGGTGGGTTGTGGTACAGTAGGCGTTGGTTGTGGTACAGTAGGCGTGGGTTGTGGTACAGTAGGCGTTGGTTGTGGTACAGTAGGCGGTGGGTTGTGGTACAGTAGGGGTGGGTTGTGGTACAGTAGGGGTGGGTTGTGGTACAGTAGGGGTGGGTTGAGGTACAGTAGGGCGTGGGTTGTGGTACAGTAGGGGTGGGTTGAGGTACAGTAGGCGTGGGTTGTGGTACAGTAGGCGGTGGGTTGTGGTACAGTAGGGGTGGGTTGTGGTACAGTAGGGGTGGGTTGTGGTACAGTAGGGGTGGGTTGAGGTACAGTAGGCGTGGGTTGTGGTACAGTAGGGGTGGGTTGTGGTACAGTAGGCGTGGGTTGTGGTACAGTAAGGGTGGGTTGTGGTACAGTAGGCGTTGGTTGTGGTACAGTAGGCGTGGGTTGTGGTACAGTAGGCGGTGGGTTGTGGTACAGTAGGGGTGGGTTGTGGTACAGTAGGCGTGGGTTGTGGTACAGTAGGCGTGGGTTGTGGTACAGTAGGCGTGGGTTGTGGTACAGTAGGGGTGGGTTGTGGTACAGTAGGCGTGGGTTGTGGTACAGTAGGCGTGGGTTGTGGTACAGTAGGGTGGGTTGTGGTACAGTAGGGGTGGGTTGTGGTACAGTAGGGTGGGTTGTGGTACAGTAGGGGTGGGTTGTGGTACAGTAGGCGTGGGTTGTGGTACAGTAAGGGTGGGTTGTGGTACAGTAGGCGTTGGTTGTGGTACAGTAGGCGTGGTTTGTGGTACAGTAGGCGGTGGGTTGTGGTACAGTAGGCGTGGGTTGTGGTACAGTAGGGGTGGGTTGTGGTACAGTAGGGTGGGTTGTGGTACAGTAGGGGTGGGTTGTGGTACAGTAGGGGTGGGTTGAGGTACAGTAGGGGTGGGTTGTGGTACAGTAGGGGTGGGTTGTGGTACAGTAGGCGTGGGTTGTGGTACAGTAGGGGTGGGTTGTGGTACAGTAGGGGTGGGTTGTGGTACAGTAGGGGTGGGTTGTGGTACAGTAGGGGTGGGTTGAGGTACAGTAGGGGTGGGTTGTGGTACAGTAGGCGTGGGTTGTGGTACAGTAGGCGTGGGTTGTGGTACAGTAGGGGTGGGTTGTGGTACAGTAGGGGTGGGTTGAGGTACAGTAGGCGTGGGTTGTGGTACAGTAGGGGTGGGTTGTGGTACAGTAGGGGTGGGTTGTGGTACAGTAGGGGTGGGTTGTGGTACAGTAGGCGTGGGTTGTGGTACAGTAAGGGTGGGTTGTGGTACAGTAGGCGTTGGTTGTGGTACAGTAGGCGTGGGTTGTGGTACAGTAGGCGGTGGGTTGTGGTACAGTAGGCGTGGGTTGTGGTACAGTAGGGGTGGGTTGTGGTACAGTAGGGGTGGGTTGTGGTACAGTAGGGGTGGGTTGAGGTACAGTAGGGGTGGGTTGTGGTACAGTAGGCGTGGGTTGTGGTACAGTAGGCGTGGGTTGTGGTACAGTAGGGGTGGGTTGTGGTACAGTAGGGGTGGGTTGAGGTACAGTAGGCGTGGGTTGTGGTACAGTAGGGTGGGTTGTGGTACAGTAGGCGTGGGTTGTGGTACAGTAAGGGTGGGTTGTGGTACAGTAGGCGTTGGTTGTGGTACAGTAGGCGTGGGTTGTGGTACAGTAGGCGGTGGTTGTGGTACAGTAGGCGTGGGTTGTGGTACAGTAGGCGTGGGTTGTGGTACAGTAGCGTGGGTTGTGTACAGTAGGCGTGGGTTGTGGTACAGTAGGGGTGGGCTGTGGTACAGTAGGGGTGGGTTGTGGTACAGTAGGCGTGGGTTGTGGTACAGTAGGGGTGGGCTGTGGTACAGTAGGCGTGGGTTGTGGTACAGTAGGGGTGGGTTGTGGTACAGTAGGGGTGGGTTGTGGTACAGTAGGCGTGGGTTGTGGTACAGTAGGGGTGGTTGTGGTACAGTAGGCGTGGGTTGTGGTACAGTAGGCGTGGGCTGTGGTACAGTAGGGGTGGGCTGTGGTACAGTAGGCGTGAGTTGTGGTACAGTAAGGGTGGGTTGTGGTTAAGTAGGCGTGGGTTGTGGTACAGTAGGCGTTGGTTGTGGTACAGTAGGGGTGGGTTGAGGTACAGTAGGCGTGGGTTGTGGTACAGTAGGGGTGGTTTGAGGTACAGTACGCGTGGGTTGTGGTACAGTAGGCATAGGTTGTGGTACAGTAGGCGTGGGTTGTGGTACAGTAGGCGTGGGTTGTGGTACAGTAGGCGTGGGTTGTGGTACAGTAGGGGTGGGTTGTGGTACAGTAGGCGTGGGTTGTGGTTCAGTAGGCGTGGGTTGAGGTACAGTAGGCGTGGGTTGTGGTACAGTAGGCGTGGGTTGTGGTACAGTAGGGGTGGGTTGTGGTACAGTAGGGGTGGGTTGTGGTTCAGTAGGCGTGGGTTGTGGTACAGTAGGCGTGGGTTGTGGTACAGTAGGCGTAGGTTGTGGTACAGTAGGCGTGGGTTGTGGTACAGTAGGCGTGGGTTGTGGTACAGTAGGCGTGGGTTGTGGAACAGTAGGCGTGGATTGTGGTACAGTAGGCGTGGGTTGTGGTACAGTAGAGGTGGGTTGTGGTACAGTAGAGGTGGGTTGTGGTACAGTAGGCGTGGGTTGTGGTACAGTAGGCGTGGGTTGTGGTACAGTAGGCGTGGGTTGAGGTACACTAGGCTTGGGTGGAGTTAACCAAGGCGTGGGTGGTGGTACAGTAGAGGTGGGTTGTGGTACAGTAGAGGTGGGTTGTGGTACAGTAGGCGTGGGTTGTGGTACAGTAGGCGTGGGTTGTGGTACAGTAGGCGTGGGTTGTGGTACAGTAGGCGTGGGTTGTGGTACAGTAGAGGTGGGTTGTGGTACAGTAAGCGTGGGTTGTGGTACAGTAGGCGTGGGTTGTGGTACAGTAGGCGTGGGTTGTGGTACAGTAGGCGTGTGGGTGTGGTACAGTAGGCGTGGGTTGTGGTACAGTAGGCGTGGGTTGTGGTACAGTAGGCGTGGGTTTGTGGTACAGTAGAGGTGGTGTGTGGTACAGTAGAGGTGGGTTGTGGTACAGTAGGCGTGGGTTGTGGTACGTAGGCGTGGGTTGTTGGGTACAGTAGGGTGGGTTTGAGGTACAGTAGGCGTGGGTTGTGGTACAGTAGGGGTGGGTTGAGGTACAGTAGGCGTGGGTTGTGGTACAGTAGGCGTGGGTTGTGGTACAGTAGGGGTGGGTTGAGGTACAGTACGCGTGGGTTGTGGTACAGTAGGCATGGGTTGTGGTACAGTAGGCGTGGGTTGTGGTACAGTAGGCGTGGGTTGTGGTACAGTAGGGGTGGGTTGTGGTACAGTAGGCGTGGGTTGTGGTTCAGTAGGCGTGGGTTGAGGTACAGTAGGCGTGGGTTGTGGTACAGTAGGCGTGGGTTGTGGTACAGTAGGGGTGGGTTGTGGTACAGTAGGGGTGGGTTGTGGTACATTAGGCGTGGGTTGTGGTACAGTAGGCGTGGGTTGTGGTACAGTAGGGGTGGGTTGTGGTACAGTAGGCGTGGGTTGAGGTACACTAGGCTTGGGTGGAGTTAACCAAGGCGTGGGTGGTGGTGGCGCAGTGGGTGGAAGTAACAATGTAGGAAGTTTGAGTTCTTGATGATAGTGATGACCACTAACATGACTCTGATGGTTGTGTTGACAGGTGGAGTGTCATGTCTGAAGGAGTGGTGTTGCAGCGAGCGTGGGTGGTGATGATGACGGTGGTGGTGGTGGTGATGCTGCTGGTGGTGACTGCATCTGTGGCCGCCCCTCTACAAGACAACAAGACTCAAAGTAAGGCAATACCGGTATCTGTTCCCGTTTTGTTGCTGTTCTAGCACAGTCTTAATCTTCTCTTGTTCCGAACTGAGTTGTTCTTCACCTGCTCTTCTACCAATTGTTCCTATAATGTTATTGCTTTGTTCTCTTAGTCTTTCACTGCTCTCTTAGGATATTCTTCACTTATTGTTCTGTTATTTTATTCTTCTATTATGTGTTACTTTTATGTTATTGTTCCCTAACGCGTTACGCCCTCTTCTTCGTGATTATTGACTCGATCACTTTGCACTCAGCTCACACACTGAGGTCTGGGGTTCGAATCTCCTCCAGTACGGCTGGAAAACATTAGGGACGTGTTTCCATTAGACACCTGCTGTCCCTGTCCCTGTTCACCCATCAGTTTAAAATGGGTACCTGGGTGTTAGTGGACTGGTGTGGGTCACATCCTGGGACAAAACTGACCTAATTTGCGTTAAATTTTCTGCATAACAAGGAGCTTTCTATATAGTAGTTTGTCATTGATGTCAGTTAGGCCTGTATACCTTGTACATGTACTTGAATTAAATAAAGATATTTATTATGATTATTATTATTATTATTAAGGTTTCTTGTCTATCTCATAATGAGGCAGAGAAAACATAGTTAGCCATACCTGAGAGGTGAAGAGATTACATGTAGAAGGTCGTTGATGGGTTTGGTTAACAATGTTACGGTGAAGGAGGGTGTAGAGGTGCCAAGACTAAGCTAAGGTGCAGTACCTGATTAGGTATTAGGCTTCAGGTTCGAAATGTTGGTGGGAGAAAGTATTCAGTATCACACAGTGCTAGTAAATATGACGCAAGAAAACATGGTTGAAGGCAGCAATCCCTAGATCTTACACCTTGTGATACCCTCGTTACGCCAGATATTTAACGCTTCGTTTGTTGGAAACGAACATGGCAAAAAATGGTAATCCAGGCTCCTGCCTGAGCTTTAAAAAATAAAGCCATCCCACCGGGGGCTTTACAAACAAAAATATAGAAAACGAACGATGGAGGAGGATGTATCCTCTTGAATGAACTACAACAAAAAGCGTTGGTTAAGAGTATTGAAACTTACTGTAGAGTTGTGTTCTCCAGGTCCTGTATGTTTGTAACCACAATCATCTTGAGCAGCTCCGACTACTTATCCACCGAAGTACAGAATTAACATACGAGTTTATTCTTACAATTTTGTTAATAAATCTTCATCTATAACCTTATCTGGGAAAGGAAAAGCTCACCTATTATGAGATGTTATGAAACCCATTTAAAAGAAAAAAATACAGCTCCTCATTCTTTTATTATGGATGGGTTGCATGCAGCCGAGACTATTGAACTTATAATAGGGGGAACTGAGTTTCCTGCTTTGAGAGTCTTGATTAATCGATAAAGATTCGGTAGAGTTACTGACTTAACAATAACGTTTTAATATTAAGTCGTTTAATGAAGTGACAACTGACCTGGTCAACTTGGGTACTTAGTGACCCGCTAGTACGTTTCATTATCACTCAATAAATGGTTCATCTTGTCAGAATATTAAACCTCATCTTAAATGACAAACGAGTTAGATTTACCGGCTTTTGTCAGATGCAATGTCTGATCGTTACTGAGTTCTTGGTATACGTCGATAATTCGTAGAGAGCAGTTGGGAAGCACAGGGCGGAATAAGGTACCATAGACCATCCCTTGACAGATATTAAATGCTTCAGGTGTCAGGTCACCGTGTTTTTTAACAGAAAAAGAAAGACTTAGCTGGGTATACATAATTAACATTCCTAGTTGTGGGTGAGAAGTGTTACACATAGCAGCATGTATGGGTTGCTGAGGACAATCAAGTCATTCCTAGTAACAGAAGACATTCTGACTCCTTGACATATTTAGGAATACAGTCACAATTACAATATTTAGGATGTGTTAACAAGCCTCTGTATGGAGCAGGGAAAGTCAGTATGATAGTAGTAAGTACAAATGTAACCATGATAGTAGTAGGTAAATATGCAGTGATCAATGCATAGAATCTGGTAATTTCTGGAGCAATCTCTGAAGTATGGTAGTGTTGGGTGAGACAACAAGAACATCTGATTTATATATATATATATATATAAAGTTAAATAAAACCTGAGAGTGTGGCTGTGTTATCCACTTAGGTAACATGATTTCATATAGCAATAGGTTGGTTGATAGCGATTAGAAGCGGTTTTGAACTGATTATCACTTTTGTCTATTATTCCGTTACATGCATCCAGTAAACCTCGGAGTTTTTCTCCTCTTATCCCAAAAGGGGAAGGTAGAGGAGACGAGAGTTGTGGGTGACTAGTAGGTGACCCTAGAGTGGTTTGGGTCAACGCTGACACGCTTCTATCTTGCCTTTCAGAGAATTTTCCCCTCCTATTTCTTGCTAGACTTGCAACATGCATAGCTTCTCTGGACGCAAGAGAGTGAGAAAGATCTTGAGTTAAAGATTTCCATTACTTAGTGACTTGTTCTGCATATAAAAGTGTGTGTGTGTGTGTCGAAAAAAACTTGCGATTTTGGCTTAAATAGCAACGCTCTTCTTGCCGAATAAGGCAAGCTAAAATTTGTGTATGCAATAATTTCGCAAAAATCATTCTGAACCTAAAGAAAAAAAAATATTTCATTGTGTTTGTTTATTATTAAATTACTGTAAATTTGTCTAAAATATATTTAGTTGGATTAGGTTAAATTAAATTGCGCTTGTTATAATAAAGTTAGGTAAATTTTCTAAAGTTGTTTAGGTACAAAATCATTAATTTTTACATTAACATAAATTAAAAAAATATATATATAATTAAACGTATAAGAGTAAAATTATGAATGGACTTAATTTTAAATGAGTTCTCACTGATTGATCAGTTTTACCTATTCGGCACCTCACTTGAGGGGATCCCAGAATTCTGGAGAAAGCTGTATATTGTCAAGTAATTATGTATCTTAATGAGGAAAAATTCTCCATAGTTTCTAATAAGGTTTCAGGAGATCTTATTCGATCGACACCACCTAACTTAATTTTATGGACAACCTGAGAGCTCAAATTTCGTTACTGAATCTAATATGTATGGTGACTAGACTTGCAAAAAGGATTCTATACAGTTTGCCATAATATATTATGTAAGAAACTGCAAGATATAGCCTTGCAGTTTCTGGCTTAAGTGCTACCTGAGTAACATGAAAGAAATTAAAATGATCAGTAACAAAGAATCAAAACCCCTGTGACAGCATGTGGTAGTATTCTGGATACTCCTGCTTGAAAAGTAAACTGGAAAGGTAAATACTTTTAATGTCCGGTATAATGGGTAACCCATCACTTCAATATCTTTGACCTAAGCATGTCAGGAGAACTAATAGTGAATAGTATAGTAGACCAGCAATCCTTAAACACCAGGTGCTCAGCAGTACTGAACGTGTTTTCCCTGATGCAAGGACATCCGTGGTCGTGGAGCCTCAGAGACTAATTTTAACCTCATCCTGTTTGATCTACAAGCCTTCACGAATAGTCTATATATTAATGAAATCACGAAACAAGTGATTTTGGATCATTAACAGAAATGCGCCTTCACCAGGATTGTTTGTCTAGTGGAGAGTGATGCGTACTTTGTTCAGTTCTCATAGGGCCGGGCATGGGAATTCAGGATCGAGTCCTGGCAAAGCCACAATTCTGTTATTTCAGGAGCTGGAGGAGATTCATAATCCTTGATGTGTTGTATGATGTGCCAATGTATTAATGTTTGTGTGTTTTTTTGTAAATGTATTCTGTCTATAAATAAAGTTTATATATATATATATATATATATATATATATATATATATATATATATATATATATATATATATATATATATATATATATATCAATAGCAACACTGCGACTAGCCGAGGATTCGAACCCATGTCGTTTTGGCCTGCCCCATTGTGAGCGAAAATCATACATGATGCTCTAATCCACAGGACCACGCAGTCCTACAAGAATCACGCACCCAGCAGAGCTAGGTGTTTTACCGTGATCTATGTCCTCGGTTCGCGGTAAAACACCTATCTCTGAAACACAATGAAATATATTTTTTTCGTTAGGTTCAGAATGATTTTTGCGAAATTAATGCATGCACAAATTTTCGCTTGCCTTATTCAGCAAGAAGAACGTTGCTATTTCAGCCAAAATTGCAAGTCTTACCTATTCGAATACAACAAGCATTTTCCCTCTGGATGGCAACGGGTCCCTGGTGGTGCCAGTGAATCTGGAATCCAGTTCTTTAGGAAATGTGTACATTTTTTCCCCATGATCCCAAGGTCTCTGATCCCACTGGGACAAAGTGATACTATTGGCTTATGTCTTTGTATTTGCCGATCTTGTACTCCTCCCTGCGGTCAGCAGCTCCTCACTGTCGCCCGACACTGATGCATGTAGGTGTCAGCCAGCGTCGGCACGCAGGTACAGCCTCATGCTAAGAACTTGCCATTGTTCCAAGGATAGATGAGCCCATCTGGGCGGTTTGCTGGATTGTGAGTATTCTTGGCTGCTAGTGATAGGGGCTCTCTCTCGGCTGGGCATCCAGCTGTAGCAAGGCTGTTGCCTTCATTGTGTCTTGCGTGCCACCTCTTCGTTTTGGAGCAGAGACCATGTAGACCTTATTGATCGGCCTGAGCATCGCCGCAAATACACGTATATTCCGTGTGAATTGGGGCAGCGAGGCGGAAAGCCACTGCAATACGCAATACAGAGGGTCATAGGGTCGAGGCGTGTTCCCATCATACATAATTTATGCGAGCAGTTTTAATGTTATTGAGTTATTTTAATTATCAAATGGCATTAATGTTCAATGACTTTTATATAAATGATTTTTCCCAGGATTTAAATTCAGTATTCAGAGCAATTGATGCTATTGCCGGCCGTCTCCCACCGAGGTAAGAAGACCCAATAAAAACAAAAATATTCATCATACATCCACAACTGCGTCCACTTCGATCTAACAAACTCTCGATAGCTTGGAGGATGCTCGTGCCCTTATGACTCAAAATCCCCTTTATTCCCCTTCTGTCCAACCCTTTCTGGGACAACCCTAACCTTCCTTCCTTCCACCCTCGATGTATACACCCTCCTGGTCAGCCTATTCTCCTCCATTCTTTATAAAGGCCCAAGCCACCTCAACATTCCCTTCTACCTCAAGCTACTGAATTTATATGTTCAAAAGGACTCTCCCAATAAAAATGGCCTCATCTTGCTACCCCTTAAACCGAGTCCTATTCCACGAGTTGCCATCAATAGTAATGTTCTATTTGTGATTATAACCAATACATATCTGACTATTCTAAAAACCGAATTTTGACAGTGTTACACTTACTTTTCTGCAAAACATATCTGTCTTACTTTCTACCACCTATGAGACAGTATGAGCTTCACCTGTCCTTGCTGTGCGATAACTAACACGGAAAGTACCTACAAGAATACTTAAGTTGTCCATCTCTTTTATCTATGTAAAACTTAAGCTGGCAAAGCCTTTGTCGTACATCCGTTTCTGATTTGTTCATGAGCGTAAATTCTAAAAACGTGTGTTACTGGTGTTTAGTAGTTTCAGGTGTAGTTAGAATTAGCTGGAATAACAGCACCTCAGGATTTGTTTCGCTTCTATTTATTTTAAATAAATAGTCGCTCCCTGACCAGTTTGTTAAGGCAGCGACTATTTGGTCTTGCATGTGAGTAGTTTGTATTGACCAGACACTTATTTACAGTTCAGGACATTTATTACATGAAACGTTTCGCCACGAATGGCTTCTTCAGTCCTAATAGAGAGATAACTAAGAGCGAGTATATATAGTGGCAAGAGTCAGGTGGTAAGCTGTGAGAGGGTAGCAGCAGCAGCAGCAGCAGCAGCAGCAGTAGTAGTAGTAGTAGTAGTAGTAGTAGTTACCCTCTCACTGCTGCCCGTCACAAAGAGTTTGTCAAATGATTCTTTCAGGATTGATTGGACTTAATGACTAAAAATTATGTTATTCCTCATAGTGATGTTGCATTTTGGAGCATAAGAAAACAATTTTGTTTAGCATAACTTCTTCATAATATCATTTCTTCATTTCTTTCTGCGATATTTATGCTTATGTACAAACAAACAAATAACATCGACACCATGCCTAACCCTTCTAGGGCAGGGTAGGTGCCAGAGCCCGAGCTTACAGCTCACAAGACTGTCATTCCCATTAGCCCCCTTGGGGTGGGGATGGCAGACCAGAGAGGCCTAGCTTGTGGCTAGGCCTGGGGACAGTTGGTCCCAAAGATGAGGGAGTACTTGTGCCTCCTCCCATGGGAGACTTAGGTCTCAGACACTCCCTAAAGAGGGAGCCAAAGCCGGGCCACCACTTGGAAAAGGCCCGGGCCGGGAGACTACCGGCTAATCTTTAATAATAATAATAATAACAAACAAAGTATATATTCACAACTAATCCATATATATAAGAAGAAGCTCTTGACCATGTTTCAGTGCCTGCTGGATCATTGTCAAGTAACAAGTGAACGAGGAAAAGCAGACAAGACGAGATGGCTGATCGGGAGGAGGGAGGAGAAAGAGGACAATGGAAGAAGCAGTAGTAGTAGTAGTAGTAGTATAGTAATAATAGTAGCAATAGTTGTAGTAGTAACAGTATTAATAAAAATAAAATAATAATAATAATAATAATAATAATAATAATAATAATAATAAAAATATGATTTATGGGAAAAATTGAACCTGGTCAAGAACGCATGAAGGAGCACATAATCCCATGTACTTATTTTCTACACTAAACTGGCGATAAATTTACATTAAACGTAAAAAAATTCGCTGAGAAATATTGCCCTTTAAATAAAAAAATTTATGGCGTAATTACGTTCGACTTGAAGCTAAATTACCTTCCAGAGAAGGTTATAAAAACTGAATTATTATTTGAGCTTAAGCGATACTGTTATAGACAGGGCGTCTCTGACAGTCCTGTTTACCTTAACAAGCCAGTAATCCGGCCTTTCCAGCCAGGCGACTTACTCTTCAAGACAGTTCTCCTTACTTCATCCACTAAATATATCCTCTTTATCATAACGGAAAGAGGTTCAGCCGTTCATCTGACACCACAAAGAGCCAGTCAGACGTTCACTCGATCCCATCACTAGCCAGCCATTTATTTTCCTTAGCTATTCAGTCAACCCCTTCCCGGTGACTAAACACCTGTCTCCAATATGTCAGTCAAGTCAGCTATCATCCCCAACCCTCATCTTCATCTCTCTCTCTCTCTCTCTCTCTCTCTCTCTCTCTCTCTCTCTCTCTCTCTCTCTCTCTCTCTCTCTCTCTCTCTCTCTCTCTCTCTCTCTCTCTCAATCTATCCATCTCTTTCTCTCTAGCTAAACAATGAATTCTTTAACACTGCGGTAAGAGGTTTAACATCCAAATTATTAAGATTGTTTTCTTTTTGCTGTAAGCTGAAAGACACTGGGTTATTGTTCCCCTCAAGTTGTTAATGACAAATAACTTCAGTCTTTTATGAATCAATTAGACATATACTTTCAATATATAGGACTCAACTAGGCAAAGTGCTCTCAGCGCACTTGCTACTAGCATCCTAGAGGAAGAACTAGAGTTAAATTGAATGTCCTGTCGATCATGTCCTCCTGGAACCCAACATTTAGAAATTGAACTAGTATCTAGAAGTATAACTAGTCTTGTACACAGTACTGTCACTGGCAATGGAGTACTCGTGTCCCAAATCTGCACACCATCATAAGTACATACCGTAATGAGAGAAATGGGAAAAAGTGCAAAATAAACCCAATGAAAAGCAGGGGCGCAGTGGGCACAATAAGCTTGCACTGCATCAACATCCGTAGACTCGGACTATTTAACATCTTATCAGAAAATATTAAAAACACTGCCAGGGAAAGTGTAGAGATTTTTCAAGAGGAATATGGACAAGTACTTCTACCAGCAGCCAGATCAACCAGGCTGTGATGGTTATGTGGGTCAGCAGGCCACCAGCAGCAACAGCCTGGTTGACCAGGCAAGCACGAAACAAACCTGATCCAAAGCCGGGTTCTGGGAGTAGATAAAAACTCGGAGCTCATCAGAGATATATCAAAAGTAAGAGAAAAAGAGGTTGAGTGCTGTGTCTTCCATTCACTTCCATCTTTCAAGTAAATACCTCATGCTCTCTCTCTCTCTCTCTCTCTCTCTCTCTCTCTCTCTCTCTCTCTCTCTCTCTTCATTCTCTTTATTGTTACATGTGTGACAGGCCAACCTGGGAGATTTTTTTTAATTTCATCTCTGCTGAACCTAGATCTTCGAAGTTTACGTAGCTAATGAACTCAGTAGAAAGAAGGAACACTGCAACAGGCCTACTGACCCATGCGGAGCAGGTCAATGTAACCCCCCCCCCGATTAGCCAAATGACCCCCCCACCCGGAATAGCCCAATGACCCACCCAGTCTGGTCACCTCCACTCAAGGATGGAGCACTGCACCAGACCCAGCAGCACAAGGTAGTCAGGTCCAACTCACACCCACCCACATCCACTCCTGTATTTATCTAACCTATCAAAGTTAAGTGACTGAACACACTATAATTACCTTTGCCCTTCTCCCAGTGTCTCCTATATCAAAGTCAACTTTGTATTCGACTGAAGAAGCCTACTGCGCAGGCGGTACATTTCTGCAATAAAAATGCTCAAGGGTTGGTCTTACATTTGTCGACATAACTCACGAAATTGTAATGACACGATTGCAAACAAACCATACCTCTGATCGCGGGTTCTATCCCCGCCCGTGGTATGTTTTTTTTATTTATGTTTGTCGAGTTTCGAGTTTTTCAACTTCAGGTGTCCGGCCTTCAGCCAGTCTAGTCTTACTCTTCAAATTTCGTTATCTTATGTATGCAACCCAGCCTGTGAGATGGAATAAGATAGACATACAGTACCTCCTTAATGCAACCCTTTCCTGTGTGTCGAAATGCCTGTGGGCATGCATTTCCTAATGTACATACCTGTTTGTGATTTCAGGGGTCGACTCACAGCTCCTGGCCCCTCCTCTTTGCTGGTTGCTACTAAGTCCACTCTATCCCCTGAATACGACACATCCATTGTAATGGAATTAAAGTAGGGATACATAGCTAGTTTTGTGCTAATGTCATATCTCTCTTTTATAGAGCAGGAGAGATACACAGACATCATATCCCTTTTGTAAAAACAGTAAATGGCTTACTGGAAAAATAAACACTAACGCAGTATAATGCGATCCTTTATCGACAACGTTTCGCCCACATAGTGGGATTTATCAAGTCACAAACAGTCAAAAACGCATGTGTCCAACATAGAGACGATGTTGGACACCTCATGAAATTCAATGAAGCTAAACTAGTTATTAAAGAAGACGACTTAAGACGGAGAAAATGCATTGAAGCTGCACTAATTTCTGTCAGTAACACTATTAAGTAAAAATCCGGTAGTTACAGTATTTCAAAATTACTAAGCAAGAGGATATTACCCATCCTGGGAACTGGTGTTACTTGATGCCAGCAGGTCCCTCTCTAGCCTCACCTCCTTAGTTCCATTACTACTACTACTACTACTACTACTACTACTACTACTACTACTACTACTACTACTACTACTACTACTACTACTACTATTACCACCTCTACCCACGCATCACCTCACCTGACTCCCGCCACTATATATATGTGTGTTTTCTTAGTTTTCTCTGTATTAGGACTGAAGAAGCCACTCGTGGCGAAACGTTTCCTTTAATTAATGTCCTGAACTGTACATAAGTGTCTTTTTCCACACAAACAGATCCACCTGGATGAAAAGTACATGAGTATTTATAGGGCGAAGAGTCAGGTGGAGAATGTTGAGTCAGGTGGAGAATGTTGAGTCAGGTGGAGAATGTTGAGTCAGGTGGAGAATGTTGAGTCAGGTGGAGAATGTTGAGTCCGGTGGAGGATGTTGAGTCCGGTGGAGAATGTTGAGTCCGGTGGAGAATGTTGAGTCCGGTGGAGAATGTTGAGTCCGGTGGAGAATGTTGAGTCCGGTGGAGAATGTTGAGTCAGGTGGAGAATGTTGAGTCAGGTAGAGAATGTTGAGTCCGGTGGAGAATGTTGAGTCCGGTGGAGAATGTTGAGTCCGGTGGAGAATGTTGAGTCCGGTGGAGAATGTTGAGTCCGGTGGAGAATCTTGAGTCCGGTGGAGAATGTTGAGTCCGGTGGAGAATAGTAGATGAATGGTTCAGAGAACCGACGTGTTGTTGAATTAGACACATGTGCAACTCTTGGGTATCTTTATTGAGGAAACGTTTCGCCACACAGTGGCTTCATCAGTCCATACAAAGGAGAAACTTGAAGAACAGGAGGAGAATGAGGTAATCAGTCCCACATGGACTCAAGGCTGAGGGACTGATTACCTCATTCTCCTCCTGTTCTTCAAGTTTCTCCTTTGTATGGACTGATGAAGCCACTGTGTGGCGAAACGTTTCCTCAATAAAGATACCCAAGAGTTGCACATGTGTCTAATTCAACAGGTGGAGAATGTTGAGTCAGGTGGAGAATGCTGGGTAAGTCAGCTTTGAGAATGTATATCTAACAATGGATGGGTTGTAAGATCACTGTTGCTTTAAAACTCTTGCCCATTCCCGAAGAATTTCAGTTATTGCCCTTATCCTGAAGGACAACCATGTCATGTCCAGCCCCCAGTCATCCCTTCCCATAGTTATCTCTGCCACTCTGCTATTTCATCCCAACCGTTATCCCGTTCCTCAGTCTTCTCTTACTTTCGGCCATTCCCTCACGTCAATTATCCCCTTCTTTCAGTGATCCGCTTCTTCCAGCCATACATTTCCTCCAGTTATTACCTCCCTCCAGCCATACATTTCCTCCAGTCATCAACTCCCTCCAGCTATACATTTCCTCCAGTCATCACCTCCCTCCAGTCATCACCTCCCTCCAGTCATCACCTCCCTCCAGTCATCACTTCCCCAAAGGCAATTATTGTAAGTGGTTATCCTGACTTTCTATCATCACAGAACATATCAGAACGTAACTACCTTTACCTCTGATGTCTTTTCATTTGCTCAGTGAACACCTAAAAAAAAAAATCTGTACAGGCTTTCCTTAACTGCAATATGTTTGGTGTTTCGTAAACATGTTGTAAATGTTTCTGGGAGTAAATAAGGCAAATAACACGCAAGTCCCCTGTAAATGTCGCCAGAAACTCAGGTTCCTCTCTGATTAGTCATTGATTTCCTATTTCGAGTTATTGCTTGCCACATCGGCTGCTGCTGATTGGGTGGCGCTATCTGTGACGTCACTGACCATCTTTGATTGGCTATCATAACTTGTGCCACACGTGGCCAATAAAAAAGACGGATTTCCTTGCTATAACCCCTGAAAAATTGTCTCATATTGGCTGTTAATGGATGAGTGCTTGATGATGCATTATGAAATTAAACAATTTCAGGCTTAAGGGACATATTGTTGTAAAAGAGTTGGAATTAAACTTTGAATTCTTGAAATCTTGGGACGAGAATAATTTCAAAGAGAATGGTGAAATACGTATCTTTCAATTTTCGTTGGATATCTCTGAACGAGACAGTACTGAGAAGCTGATAGTTAGAGACGCTGTCTTCATCTAAATTTGGTCATTGAAATTAAGTGAGAGCGAGTGTGTTCACAACCTGTGTGAAACGTGGGTCAGTTTAGGTCAGGCCTCATCAGAGAGTAAACTGATAATCTGAATGGTTGTTGAAGCTTGTTCCTGCTGTGATTGGCTGAGCCATGCTAGGGCATTCCTTCCGTACGAGCTGTGATTGGCTGAGCCAAGCTACGGCGTTACTTCCCTGCAAGCTGTGATTAGCTGAGCCAAACTGCGGTGTTACTTCCCTGCGATCCATGATTGGCTGAGCCAAGCTACGGCGTTACTTCCCTGCGAGCTGTGATTGGCTGAGCCAAACTGCGGCGTCAGTTCCCTGCGAGCTGTGATTGGCTGAGCCAAGCTACGGCGTTTCGTCTCTAGGAGCTGTGATTGGCTAAACCAAATTCCGGTAATCCTTCCCTCTCACCTTTCTAGGGTGCATCGATGCTGGTGATAGGCTTTTGATCCAAAGAATTGGGGTTATTCTTCGTTCTGGCTCTCTAAGAGAACCAGGAGGAAGCGACAAGCCCACTCTACGCTATTCTTAGAAATAACTTCCTCTCGCTCCTTCACTTGCAACCTTGCAACATTGCATAGCTCCTGATGACGGACTGAGAAGTGCGAAAGTACTTGAGCTAAAGATTTCCACTCCCCGTAGCTTGTCTTTTATATATATATATATATATATATATATATATATATATATATATATATATAATATATATATATATATATATATATATATTAACTTTTCGTGTAGCCAAATTCTTCTAGTGATTAGTTTTAAAACGCTCACCGGAGTATATTTGGGTGTATATTATCCATACGTTTATATTCTTTTATTAGCTGATAGGAAATTTAGAATACTTGTTGAGAATTTCTGTTATTTTTGTTATTAGTAAAATGCTTTGGCGTATTATAATGGAATCTGTGGTATTTATCGTTCTGTTCCTCAATAAGTAGAGAGTAAAGTATTTTGTGTTCAAGACTGAGAAAATACCTGACTGAATATTTTTCATTCACTTTGAGCATCAAACAAAACCACGGACGGGGTTAGAACCCGCGATCAGAGTCTCAAAACTCCAGACCGACGCGTTAGCCACTGGACCAGCTAGCTAAAATAAGATTCATCCAACTAGGTCAGTGGTCACGTGTGGTCGTACCTGCCTAGCTCTTGGGTGTTAGCTTGGGCTGTTACCAAGCACCATGGCTTGTTGTAGTGTTTGTGAATCTCAGGTTCAAGTGTTGAAGAAGGAGATTCTACTTCTTCAGGAGGAAAATAGGAGGCTGAAGCTTCGCATAGATGAGTTTGGGAGCGAATGTGAGAAGGATTTAGCTGGTAAGGTAGAAATGGTCACCAGCAGTGATAGTGGCAGCCACTTTAAGTGGCAAGTGGTTCACAGGTCAGGAATAAGGAAGATGAGGAGAGTTAATAGAGAAGATGTGAAGGTAGGAAATCGATTCTCTGTTCTCCAAGACGAGTGTACTTCAGTGGTTAGTGAGGTTGAAGGTACCATTGATTCCCCTGCTAATCAAGATAAGAATATTTTAATAGGTGATTCTCAGGTAAGATATATGGACCGTGCATTTTGTAACAGAGACAGAAAGGCCAGACAAAGAGTGTGTCTTCCTGGAGCTGGTGTTGGTGACATAGTCAGCAGGTTGGATAATATTATGGCAGGTAATGGGAACAAGCCCATTATCTCTCTTAGTGCTGGGGGTAATGACATTGGGAAGGGCAGGAGAGAGGAGCTGCTGGATAAGTACAGGTCAGCCATAGAAATAGTTAGGTCTAAGGGAGGGATCCCAGTCATATGTAGCATCTTGCCTAGAAAGGGAGCGAGCAATGAATGGATGTCTAGGGCAATTGGTATAAATTGCTGGCTAGACAGGTACTGCAAGGAACTTGTAATCCCATTCATTGATAACTGGGACCTATTCTTTGGCAAACGTGATATGTATGCAAGGGATGGGGTTCATCTCTCTGGGGATGGAGTGGTTGCATTAGCCAATTCAATTGAGGGGGCAATTGATGACTTCTCTAAGAATTTAAACTGATAGATTATAGAGGTATGGGTGTTTGTGGGAAACAATCAGGCTGCAGCATTAGGGTTAAAAACAGCAGTTATTACCGGGATACCTCAGGGATATCTTTAAAGACAATATTCAAAATGAAGTTGCTAGTAATGACAAATCAAATGATCAACAAACAAAGAGAGATAGTAGAGGGCAACGAGTGACTAGCTCACTTAAGGTTTACTATACAAATAGTAGGAGTCTAAGAAATAAGATAGATGAGCTAAGATTACTTGCAATTGTAGGTAATATAGATATTATTGGTATAACAGAGACCTGGTTCAACCTGAAAGATAGAGAAATGCCTTCTGAATGCAACATACAGGGTTATAAACTATTCCATACTGATAGGGTCAACAGGTAGGGTGGTGGAGTGGCGATGTATGGCAGGGAAAATTTAAATTGTTGTCTTAGACATATAAGATTAGAAACATCGAACACAGAATCTATTTGGCTACAGTTTCTCGAGGGACATGACAAATTAATTTTGGATGTGATTTACAGGCCCCCAAACCTTGATAGGGAGTGCAGTAAGCTGTTGTGGGACGAAATTCATAAGGCATCTAGATATGAAAATGTTGTGATAATGGGAGATTTTAACTTTAGACAAATTGATTGGAACAATATGACAGGAAATCTTGAGTCTAGTGACTCTTGATACGGTTCAGGATTGCTTTTTAGAACGGTTTGTGACACAACCAACTAGAGGAAACAATCTGATTGACTTGGTTGTTCCCAACAAAGATTCACTAATTAATAATCTTGAGGCTAATGGTGAGCTTGGGAAAGTGATCACAAATCACTCAGTTTCAATATATCATGGAATTACCCAGATAACTGCAATCAAATCTCTGTCCCAGATTTTCGCTTGGCCGACTTCATGGGACTGAAAAATTACTTGGGTGGGCTAAATTGGGATGTCCTGACTATGGGTCAGGTAGGTGATCTTGGTTGCCAATATGATGTTTTTCAGAGCATAGTACTAGCTGCCCAGACAACTTTTGTTCCGAGTAGGGAAATTAAATCTAACAAAAATGATCCCAAATGGATGACCAATAAATTAAAACATCTCATTGGTCAAAAGAGAGGCATATATAGGCGTATCAAAAGAGGGGATGGGCAGTTAAGAAATCAATATATTTAATTAAAGAGAGAAATAAAAAGAATAAGAAAAGCAAAAAGGGATTATGAAGCTAAGGTCGCAAGGGATTCAAAGGGTTCTTTCAGGTATACAGAAGTAAGATTAGGGACAAGATTGGACCACTTAAGAGTAACTCTGGTCAGATCACTGACAATGATAAGAATATGTGTGAAATTCTAAATACCTACTTCCTCTCAGTTTTCACCCAGGAAAATACTAGCGATATTCCTGAAATAATAAATTATGTAGAACAGGATGATAATAAACTATGTACGATTGCGGTAACTAGTGACATGGTCCTCAGACAAATAGAGAAACTAAAACCTAACAAATCCCCAGGTCCTGATGAACTGTTTGCAAGGGTGTTAAAAGAATGTAAAGAATTACTTAGCATACCTTTGGCTAATCTTTTTAACATATCACTATAAACTGGCACAGTGCCTGATAAGTGGAAAATGGCAAATGTAATATCTATTTACAAGGCAGGTGACAGGTCCTTGGCTTCGAACTATAGCCTTACCTCCATAGTTGGAAAATTTATGGAAACAATAATTGCAGAAGCAATTCGTAGCCATCTTGACAGGCACAGATTGATTAATGAATCTCAACACGGTTTTACAAAGGGGCGTTCCTGTCTTACGAATTTACTAACTTTTTTCACTAAGGTGTTTGAGGAGATAGATCATGGTAATGAAAATGATAGTGTATATGGATTTCAGTAAGGCTTTCGATAGAGTTGCACACCAGAGGCTATTAAGGAATCTTAGGGCACACGGAATAGGAGGAGAAATTTTTTCCTGGGTAAGGCATGGCTGGCCAAAAATAGACGGCAGGGGATTTTTGCATAAATGGGGAAAAATTAGAATGGGGGCACGTCACAAGCGGTGTTCCTCAGGGGTCAGTGTTGGGCCCGTTGTTATTCAAAATTTACATAAACGACATAGATGAGGGAATAAATAGCGATATAAGCAAATTTGCTGATGACACCAAAATAGGTCATCCAGTTCATTCTAATGAGGATATTAGAGCACTCCAGGATGATTTGAATACACTGATGCAGTGGTCGGAGAAGTGGCAGATTCAGTTTAATATAGACAAATGTAAAGTACTAAATGTTGGACAGAACAATAACTATGCCACATATAAACTAAATAATGTAGATCTTAATACTACTGATTGCGAAAAGGATTTAGGAGTTCTAGTTAGCAGTAATCTAAAACCAAGACAACAGTGCATTAGTGTTCGCAATAAAGCTAACAGAATTCTTGGCTTCATATCTAGAAGTATAAATAATAGAATTCCTCAGGTTGTTCTTCAACTCTATATATCTTTGGTTAGGCCTCATTTAGACTATGCTGCTCAGTTCTGGTCACCGTATTACAGAATGGATATAAATGCTCTGGAAAACGTGCAAAGGAGGATGACAAAGATGATCCCATGTATCAGAAATCTTCCCTATGAGGATAAACTGAGGGCCTTGAATCTGCACTCTCTAGAAAGGCACAAAATTAGGGGGGATATGATCGAGGTGTATAAATGGAAAACAGGAATAAATAAAGGGGATGTAAATAGCGTGCCGAAAATTTCTAGCCATGACAAGACTCGCAGCAATGGTTTCAAGTTGGAAAAATTCAGATTCAGGAAGGATATAGGAAAGCACTGGTTTGGTAATAGAGTTGTGGATGAGTTGAACAAACTCCCGAGTACAGTTATTGAGGCTAAAACGTTGTGTAATTTTAAAAATAGGTTAGATAAATACATGAGTGGGTGTGGGTGGGTGTGAGTTGACCTGACTACCTTGTGCTGCTGGGTCTGGTGCAGTGCTCCATCCTTGAGTGGAGATGACAAGGCTGGGTGGGTCAATGGTCTAATCCGGGGGAGGGGGGAACATGGACCTGCTCCGCTTGGGTCAGTAGGCCTGTTGCAGTGTTCCTTCTTTCTTTTGTTCTTATGTTTTTATTTATACACCATAGGAAGGTTAACATAGGCCACCACTGTGACCACAAATGCAAGTTTTTACAGACGAATCTCCAGCTAGCGTCGTCTGTGCATATGTCAGTCTGCAACATATAGCAAAATCTTCGCTTGGCTATATATCTGTACTTTATTTACACTTCAAGCTGCTTTGCAAATGCGTCATGTGATCTTTTTTATATATTGATTGCAGCAGATTCTCAGTTTAAGTTTATTATGTTTAAGTTAACTGATTCTTAGTTTTGTTACATTGTCTTCTGTCAATTAAAAGAATAAATTATTACATTCCCCATTGTCAATAAGGGAAAAATAAGATGAAAGTGACATAAACGGTCATCCACTGTGAGCACCAGATAAAGCTATGTCAAAAAATCCTTTTTTAACCCATTAACAAGAAACAACTTTGTCTTAGAAACCATGAAATACTGTTACTACCTAGATGGACTGAAAATTTGCTTAGATTTCTAATTTTTGGTTAAATGTTATTCAGATTAACGATTTAACTGTCTCCTAATGGTTAAAAGTATGGAAAATATCAGCTTTTCAGTCTTTATATTAGTGTTTGTTTTGGCTGGGAAAGGGAGACAGTTTTGATAATTTAATACTAATTTAAGAATTAGACTTAAGAATTTGATAGACTACTTGAATTACCTACATAATTCATTATAATAAAGTTGGTAGAATTACCGACAATATGTAAAGTAAAAGGACACAAGTGCAACTAATGTGACATTTATTGTGGCAACGTTTCGCTCTCTAGGAGCTTTATCAAGCCATGGCTTGATAAAGCTCCTGGAGAGCGAAACGTTGCCACAATAAATGTCACATTAGTTGCACTTGTGTCCTTTTACTTTACATAATTCATTATATGTGCTGTGATGCCCCAGGCAGCTACAAAAGTTTCTTTGTCTCAGAATAAATTCCTTATTTGTTATCACGATGAGAGTGACTAAATCATTAATTCAAATTTTCACACCTTGACCCTTAGAGGAGCCGATCACAGAAAAGACCGATATCTTCTTAAAAAAATCTGATCTAAACATTCATAAATTTTCAACTGAATGAAACTGAAAAAAACATTACTATTCTTCCTTAAATATGTTAAATGTCAAGGCACTAAGATTTACAACTAATTTAATACAATGTGGTAATAAAAGGTTGTTAGTGGCATCCCTTGAGTTAGGGAAGATTGCTTGGAAATATTACGTAAAACCTCTAGCAAGATACCGCAATTCTCTCAGTTTGGGATTTCACTTCTACTCTCTACTATCGTGATCCAGAAATATTAAAGGCTGTAACATTACTACAAGTTAATATAAACACCAGGAATGTGGGCAATCCAGTTCCACACCCACCAAACCAAGTAAGAGCATTCCAGTTAAAATCCTATACTCTTATCTGAAATTTTTAATTCATTAGTATAATAATAGTAATAATAATAATATTAACTAGGTCATATAACGATAATCGAAACACAGGAACTTGGATCTCTACATGGGGCTGCGGGATTTTTTTAATTCCCACGTGTTATAGTATTTTAGAGATAGTAATAACACTTATCACTTGCTAGAGTGGCTACATGACCCAGGGGTCAGCCTTCATTATTACTTTCCCTCTCTGCCAGTGAGGGTTTAAACGTAGAGGATAATGACTTTTTCCCACTATGAGAGTGCCATGTCTACTGAACCTTCGTTAGCTCAGCTTGTCAAGTATGGTAGTTATAATATTGAAATGAGACTTATTTCTCACTAGGTCCAGGAACCATCAGTTTTGTGAATATCATAATGACTAATACTCTAGCATATAGAGAATGATCAAGGCTCTTCTTTGCCAACCATTGAGCAACATTGCCACAGGGCATTGCCGGCATTTAGGCATACATGCTTGTACATGTATGTGTAGTGTGACCTAAGTGTAAGTAGAAGTAGCAAGACGTACCTGAAACATTGCATGTTTATAAGACAGAAAAATGGACACCAGCAATCCTACCATCATGTAAAACAATTACAGTTCAACAATTACTTGTTCAACCTTTGGACGAAGACCTACTTCGACTAGTGGATGGTACCACTATGACCCCGCCTCCATCTGCTTCACGTCACCTCACTACAGTATATAAGCCACGTCTACGGCCCTATGCTGTACATTCTACAAGATTGATGGACTGAACACATCGACTCCAGGTTGAGGGACTGATTACCTCATTCTCCTCCTCTCCTTACGCCTTCCTCCTTGTATTGGACTGATGAAGCCACTGTGTGGCGAAACGTTTCCTGAATAAAGATTCCCATATGCTGCATAAGTGTCTCAATCTTCAACTTGTCGGTTTTTCAAACCATTCATCACACTCGTTAATGGCTGACTAAGCTCCATCTTGCATTCCTTAAGTACCCTTGAAAACAACTCATCGGGTCCCGGGGACTTATTTTGTTTCAGTTTGTCTATCTGTTTAATAACCATGTCCCTCGTGACAGTAATATTAGTTAACTTAAATTCATCAGGAACTAAATAATTGTTATAAATCCCAGTAATCTATTTGCCTTATTACGTACGCTTAGGCATTGCTGTCTTGGTTTAAGGTTGCTGCTTACCATAACCCCCAAGTCCTTTTCGCAAACTGTATGGTTAAGTTCTACATTATTTAACTTATAAGTGCTAGGGTTATGGACACTCCCGAGCTTC
The DNA here is from genome assembly GCF_026875155.1 of Cherax quadricarinatus. Taxonomy (NCBI): domain Eukaryota; kingdom Metazoa; phylum Arthropoda; class Malacostraca; order Decapoda; family Parastacidae; genus Cherax; species Cherax quadricarinatus. The sequence continues at coordinate 16,996,505 of NC_069487.1, read as the reverse complement.
AGAACCTTGCATTTATCTACATTGAACTGCATCTGCCACTTTTCTGACCAAGAGTAGAGTTTGTCTAAATCCTCCTGAAGTTCCCTAACATCTACGTTTGAATCAATTATCCTACCTAATCTTCGTGTCATAGGCGAATTTGCTCATATCACTAGTAATTTCCCTTTATCAAGATCATTGATATATATTATAAACAACAACGGGCCCAAGACTGATCCCTGTGGAACGCCACTTGTTACTGATCCCCACTCGGATTTAACCCCATTTATGGACACTCTCTGCTTCCTGTCTGTGAGCCATGATTCGATCCACGAGAGCACCCTTTCCCCATGCCATGAGCTGCTACTTTCTTCAACAGTCTTTGGTGCGGAACTCTATCAAATGCCTTACTAAAATCTAAGTAAACAATATCAAATTCTTCATCGTGGTCAACAGCCTCAAAAGCTTTACTGAAGAAAGTTAATAAATTAGTTAGACAAGACCGGCCTCTTGTGAATCCATGCTGAGTATCATTAATCAAGCTATGCTTATCGAGATGGCTTCTTATAATCTGAGCTATAATTGACTCTAGTAATTTGCCTACAATTGAGGTCAGGCTTATTGGGCGGTAATTTGACGGTAACGACTTGTCCCCTGTTTTAAAAATAGGAATTACATTAGCCATCTTCCACATATCAGACACTACACCTGTTTGAAGAGATAAATTAAAAATATTAGTTAATGGTTCACAGACTTCCATTTTGCATTCCTTTAGAACCCTTGAAAAAACCTCATCAGGACCCGGTGACTTATTTTGCTTTAGTCGGTCTATCTGCTTCACAACCATTTTACTAGTGACTGTGATGTTACATAATTTATCTTCTGATCCACTATGAAAATTAATTACCGGAATATTATTAGTGTCTTCCTGTGTAAAAACCGAGAGAAAATAATTATTTAAAATCGAGCACATTTCATTCTCTTTGTCAGTAAGATGCCCATAGTTATTTTTAAGGGGACCTATCTTATCTCTGACTTTTGTTCTATAGACCTGGAAAAAACTTTTTGAGTTAGTTTTAGAATCCCTAGCAACTTTAATTTCATAGTCCCTTTTAGCTTTTCTTATCCCCTTTTTAATGTCCCTCTTAATGTCAATATACTGATTCATAAGATGACCCTCGCCTCCTTTGATACGCCTATAAATTCCTTTCTTATGCCCTAGTAGATATTTCAGCCTATTATTCATCCATTTTGGGTCATTTCTATTTGATCTAATTTCCTTATAAGGGATAAACGTTCTTTGAGCAGCATGTATTGTGTTCAGAAAACTGTCATATTGATAGCTCTCTTCGTTACCCCAGTCAACAGATGATAAGTGTTCTCTAAGCCCATCGTAATCTGCTAAGGCGAAAATCTGGACTGTTACTGAGTTATCCCTACTATCATACTTCCATTCAATTCTAAAATGTAATTGATTTGTGGTCGCTAGCACCAGTTCCTCTGAAACTTCTAAATTATTAAAAAGGGGATTCATTGTTTGCCAGAACTAAGTCAAGCAGGTTATTCCCCCCTTGTAGGTTCGTCACAAACTGCTTCAAAAAAACAATCCTGAACTACTAAGAATCGTATGATTCTAAATTCCCAGTCAAGAAATTCCAATCAATATGACTAAAGTTAAAGTCTCCTAGAATTACTACATTATCGGCCTTGTGGCCCAAACAAATTTCCCTCCCATAGTAGTCCCCCCCCTGGTCCCTATCAAAATTTGGGGGACGGTATATCACACCTAAAATTAATTTTTCATGCCCCTCTGAAAATTCTATCCAAACAGACTCTGTATGTGTTACTTCAGACTTAATACCCGTTTTTATGCAACAGTTCAAGCGATCTCGGACATACAATGCCACCCCACCCCCCTTCCCGATACTTCTATCTACTTGAACAATTTAAAACCCTGAATGTGACATTCGCAGGCATGTCCCGCTTTTTGAATTAAAACCACGTCTCATAATGGAAAAATACATCTATGTTTACCTGCACTAGCAACTATCTCAACTCGTCCATCTTATTCCTACACTGCGACTATTTTGGTAATAAATATTTAATGACTCCTCCTCTCATCTTACCCTTCCTGCTCCTTTCTGTTATTTTTTCCACTAACCTATTACTGTCCTTGTCAATTATGCCATGGCTTTCCAATATCACTCATTTTGCCTATTACTATTCTCTAGTACTCATGTTACTACCTCCCGACTTCACAGTTTTCCCGCCAAAACCCAACCACTAACTTTTCCCTAGTTTAAAGACCTAACAGTTTCCCTCCACTGCGTTGGCCAGTCCCTCCCACCCCACACCTAGATAAGTGAACCCCATCCCTGGCATACATGTCATTTCTGCCATAGAAGAGGTCCCATTTGTCAATGAATGTTACCGCATTTTCCTTACAGTTTTGTCCAGCCAGCAATTGACACCAATTGCTCTGGACAACCATTCATTTCCAACTCCTCTCCCTTGGCAAAATGCCACATTTTGACAGGTTTCCCACCCTTCCTCCTAATTATCTCTATTGCTGACCTATACCTGCTAATCAGGTCCTTCACTCCTACGTCTGCCAACATCGTTGCCTCCAGCACTGAGACAGATAATAGGATTGCTTCCCTTCCTCATGCATGATGTCATCCAGACGGCTAACAATATCCTTCATCCCAGCCCCAGGAAAACACACCTCTCTGCCTCCCTAAATCCTATCCTTCAAACAGAATGCCCTATCCATGTACCTAATCTGGCTATCCCCAACAACAACAAAGTTGTTACCTTCCTTGGCGTCGTCCGTCGTGATGCTCCGAGTAGTCGACTCACATTCGCCAGGTAGCATTACACCACTTGTAAATTCGTCAAGACGTTCTCGATGGTCTTCGTTGGGGTTTCTTGGGATGTCTCACCCCACGTCTGCCAATGCTTCTTTGGTGCTCGTTGTGGCATTCCTAGTAGAACACTCACATTCGTCAGGTAGCACCGAGAATGGGTTGGAAGTTTTCACGGTAGTCTTCTGGTTTCTCGTTGTTTCTGCCTCTCCAACCGTTTTCTTGATCTTCAGCTTGGTTCCATGTTGCCCGGCCACTGACCAAGCTCCCCTCTTAACCTGGGGACTCACAACAGAAGGATTACTACGAATCCTCTTGTTCTCCTCCGTTAATCGCCGTATCTCCATCTTAGCAACTCTGAGCTCTTCTCTCAGCTGCTGGTAAAGTTGCTCAAGAGAGGGCATCCTGGTTCAGATTCACAGAGAGCACACAAACAGGTCTTCACAGAGCTAAGTACACGTCACCACATGTGGCATGAACAAGATCTCGTTACGAATCTATGGTAGATTCTAACGATTGTTTCCGCAGTTTTGTAGTTTCCTTTAGATGTATCGCCCATATAGTGGTACAAAAGACCGACATAAACGTTTATCAGTATTTTATCAGATGTTTTGGTCAAGGTTATTAAACGAGTGTAGTCGACTTCTCTCACTTTAAGTGATTCCCCGTGTTGAAAGCGCTGAACTGGCAAGTTAGAGGATAATACTGGATAATATTCATACATACTCTTGCCTATGCTTCGGCCTGGTCTCAGACCGGGCTGCGGGGGCATTCCCTAGCTACTGTGATATAAACGTTTATTTTATTATATGAAAATGTTTAATGCATAGTCCGTATAAAAAAAATATAGTAATGACTATGACCAAAATTTCTGAAATATACTGTCTTCCCTCCCCTGGGAAAGTTAAGGGTCTGCGTGCCCATACACTTCCAGTAATGTTTCTCTAGGGCTGCCTGGCTAGCTGCTTTCACAAGACACGTATTACAATATTTCATTGCATCCCCTCTCACATCCGTAATAGTCCTAATTTACCCATTAAAGTGCTTGGTAGGGTCCAAATGGGATTCCTTCAACAATAGGGTGATTATAAAGTTATCTCTAAAGTCATCGGAGTTCTTTCCAGCCTCTCAATCGTTCAGTTAAGTTGATAAATGTACAACGAGATGTGATTCGTCAGTGAAAATTCGCTCATGTTAGCTTTGATGTGATTTAAACACCCTTGTCTCGTTTGCAACACCTGAAGTATATTATCCCACCTCATCTCTTTCCTTGATAAAAGTAGGCTGCCATAGATTTCAGTATAGTCATTCTCTACCTTTGGGATTAAATATATGATGACCGTTTTAACTTAGAATAAACTACATTAATTCCTCCTATTACTCTACAATCCACTCTAATACATTCATGAATGAATACCACATTTCTGTCTATGACAGACTCATCTCCCCAACATTTGTTCCTTTCAGTCTCGTAACTCAAAAAAAAAAAAATCAGTCCAACGATTATATGCTTCTATTAAATTTTCAGTTTTTAAAATTTCGACAGGCACATTCATGACAAACTGTTCTCGATCGGGTTTACACGTTACATTATGACGAATGGTCTTATTAACATTAGAATGGTATGTCTTTAACGATATGGTGAATGGGCTTCAAACATGGCTCATGTCTTGTTTAAGAAAATTTCTTAATGTTGTTCAAAATCATTTGAATACCCTAAAGATGTGTTACTGGTATGATATACGTGCTATGAATAAAACCCTTTTCACAATTCTCTGAAGTATAGTAGTTTAAGATGATCCTCTTCATACGCCATGGGCGAGTCATTATGATGGTCACGATGTAAAGATCTTGGGGAATCTGAATGACGTGAAGGTACAGGAAAGTCCTGAAGGTGTGTAGCTACGACCAGGGGAGTCTAAGGGCTGTAAAACTCCAGATGGTGCAAAGGTCTTTCAGAGTTGGAGCGATGCGATGGACCATGCAAGTCCGAATAATGTGATGGTCCCGAGAAGCAGGCTCGATTTGAAGGATCAGGGGAGACCGAACAGTTGGGGCGATGTGATCCTCCTCCTCGAGACCCTTGGGTGAGGCACCGGGTGAGCCGCAATCGGGTGAAACATCTGGTGATTTGTGCTGGGTGACTAATTTTTTCCCGTTAAAAAAAGAATTATATGAAAGTATTTTAAAACATTTACAATACGTATTAGCAAAGAAAAATAACATTGTGAACCTTTACAACGTTTTCCAAAATTCTTCTTGTGGTTCAGTATCGTGAAAAATGACCCTCTTGATATATCTTTTGTGTTAATTTATATTTCTTTCTCGTCTTAAAATATCTCTTCTTATTGTCAACGAACGTGTTCGAATTTGCGTCTAACTGGCTCGCTCAAGAACGATTGTGCATCTGTGAATGTATTTAGATTTGGAGATTTCAACGCGGTAGTAGACAGTTATGCTTAATTAATATTACAATCTGCTATTCATAGTCGATGTTGATAGTTAACTTTCTGAACATTCTTCGTATTGGAACATTAATTCATAGAAAAACATACGGGGAGCTTAAAAGGCAAAACATTCTAACACTAAGTATAATAATTTCTATTGTAAACTACATTTCTTAGCTATTAGCTCATATCTGACAGAGATGTAAGCCATAGCTCCGTGTCTTCCTTTGTGAATGACACCTGGATTGCCATGACAGTGACCTTCATCGAAGACACCGCAAGACTCCAAGCGGACATAAACCAAATCTTCAAGTAGGCCACTCAAAACAACATGAAGTTCAATGAAGAGAAATTTCAAACTACCAGATATGGAAAACTTGAGAAAATTATAACTGTGTCAGGGTATATAACAAATTCTAACCATACAATAGAGCAAAAAAGTAATGTGAAGGACCTAAGAGTGATAAAGTCAGAGGACCCTCGCCTTTAAAGACCACAAAAAATGTAACTACCGCATCTTCTGGGAAAATGATGGGATGGACGCCAAGCCATGATGATTCTCTTCAAATCGCTTGTTCTCTCTGGGCCCGGGAAATTTACTGCGGGATACTAATTTGCCCCCTTCAAAGCAGGCGAAATTGCTGACCTGGAAAGTGTACAAAGAACTTTCACGGCACATATAAGTACGATAGGTAACTAAATTACTGGGAACGGTTGAAGGCCCTTGATCTGTATTCCCTGGAATGCAGGAGCGAGAGATACATGAATAAAAAACACTTGAAAAATCCTAGAGTGATTAGTACCAAACTTGCTGACGAAAATCACTCCCCTTGAAAGCAAAGACTCGGCAGGAGATGTAACATTTCCCCAGGGGAAATAGCAGGGGAGTCATGATAACACTGAGAGACAACACAATGAGTGTCAGGGGCCCAAGAATGTTCAACTCCCTCCCAGCATACATAAGGGGGATTACCAATAGACCCCTGACTGTCTTCAAGAAGGCATTGGACTGGACCTAAGTCAGTACCCTGACCAACCGGCTGTGGTTCGTAAGTCAGTTTGCGCGCGGCCAGCAGTAGCAGCCTATTGATCAACCCTTATTCACCACGACGCCTGGTCTCAGACCGAGCCGTGGGAGGGTTTGATCCCAGAAACTCCCCTCCAGGTAAACTCCAAGTAGTGTAAGACACTTCACTGACGACTTAAACTTCCCAAGAACACAACTTTTTTTTTTTTTTTTTTTTTTTTTGAGAATAGGTGCACCCGGGAGAAAGTGGCGGAGGTTTCCTAATCTTGTGGAACATTGATAAAATATCCTCATTATACTTTATTGTGAAATAATGATAAAGTATCCTCATTAATAACTCATGCTATAGAGATTAAAAACTAATAATACAGAGCATTATAACTAGTAATACAGAGCATTATAACTAATAATACAGAGCAAAGTATTAAGAAGTATTTACGGCTTTTTATTTCACTCTAATGTACACCAAAAAAATCCTTATTAACTTTCATAACATTTGTTTATGGGGGTTATGTATACATGGGCTGTATTCATTTATTTACCCATAAATATTTTGTATAAAGTAATATATTCCATAGAGAAGGTTCTCAGCAATTTACCAAAGGTGTGACCGATCTTGTCACCTCTGGGACCCTACGAAGGTTAAAAACTTACTTGTCATTTTTGACAAATGGGAAGAATATCCTCAGCATATCTCAGAGAAAATGTATCAGGAACAAAAATGTCTTACTAATTCAGTTTCAAAGAATTCTCTAGACAAAATTGACCAGGACTGGGCCAGTGGATTTCTCACTATGCATTGTTAAGTTTACCTATAACAAGGATTGTTAAGAAATTCATGTATATACATATACAAACAAACTTAAAGCCCATTTGGGGGGATGGGGATGGTAATGAGAGAGGCGCTACTCTGAGAAAAGTTCCCCCTCATTCCTTCTGTTGTTACCTTGCAACTTTGCATAGCTCCTGATGGCACACTGAAAAGTGTGAAAGTATTTGAGCTAAGGATTTCCATTCCCCGTGGCTTGTCCTGCATATAAGAACATAAGAAAGAAGGAACACTGCAGCAGGCCTACTGTCCCATGCAAGGTAGGTCCAATTCTCCAACTGGCTAAAGCCAATGCCCTAACCTAGTCAGGTCAGTAACATTCACTTAAGGGAGGAGCACGGCATCTGACCGAGTAGCACAAGCTATTCATGTTCAACTCACACCCACCCACACCCACTCATGTATTTATCTAACCACTTTTAAAAACTACACAACATCTTAGCTTTTGTGACGGTACTCAGGAGTTTGTTCCACTCATTCACAACTCTATTACCAAACCAGTGCTTTCCTATATCCTTCCTGAATCCGATTTTTTCCAAATTCAAACCATTCCTGCGAGTCCTGTCTATGCTAGATACTTTTAGCATGCTGTTTACATCCCCTTTATTAAATCTTCTTTTCCATTTATACACCTCACTCATACCCACCAAATTCTTCGCCATTCTAGAGAGTGCAGATTCAGGACGCCTCAGGCTGTCCCTCATAGCGAACAATTCTGATACAAGGGATCAACTTTGTCATCCTCCTTCATACGTTTTCCAGTGCATTTATAACCATTTTGTAATACGGTGACCAAAACTGTGCAGCATAATCTAATGAGATAATTTGGGATTGAAGAACTACCTGAGGACTTCTATATTTATACTAATGCACTGTTTATCTTGTTTCCAGATTACTGCAAACCAGAACTCCTAAATCTTTTTACCGCAATCCCATAATATAGGATCTACATTATTTGTTCCAATCTCTCTACATGTTCAAACCTCCTTAACTGTCCCCCCTCCTCAGCCCTCTGGATTATATTTTTGGTAATCCGCACCTTCTCTCTCATTTCCAACTCTATACGAATTCCTTTATTTATATTCACACCACACATTACTCTCAGACCATGAACATCTCCACGCCTCCAGCCTCCCTTGTTGCGCACATTCACGCCCATGTTTCAGACCCATATAAGAGCGTTGGTATAACTGTACTCTCATCCATTTGCCTCTTTGCTTCCATGGAAAAAGTTGTTCTTTTCACAGACTCCTAAGTGCACCACTCACCCTTTTCCCCTCATCAATTCTACGGTTCACCTCATCCTTCATAGAACCATCTGCTGACACGTCCAATACTAAATATCCGAATACATTCACTTCCTCCATACTCTCTCCCTCCAATCAGATATCGAATGTTTCGTCACCCAATATTTTTATCCTCATCATCATACTCTTTCCTATATTCTCTTATTGTAGAAGGTATTTCTTACACACACACACACACACACACACACACACACACACCCACATATATAAATATATATGTCGTGCCGAATAGGCAGAACTTGCTATCTTGGCTTAAATAGCAACGTTCATCTTGCCATATAGGACAAGTGAAATTTTGTGTATGCAATAATTTCGCCAAAATCATTCTGAACCTAACGAAAAAATATATTTACCGTGTTTGTTTAGTATTAAATTATTGTAAACAAATCTAAAATAAATTTAGTTGGGTTAGGCTAAAAATAAATTGCTCTTGTTATAATAAGGTTAGGTAATTGTCTAAGATTCTTTTGGTGCAAAAATTAAAATTTTTTACATTAACATTAATGAAAAAAAATATATCTTTAAACGTATAAGAGAAAAATTTTTAGAAAGGTACTAATGTTCAAATGAGTTCTCTAGCTAATTGACCAGTTTTAAACTATTCGGGTCGGCACGACATAAACATATATATATACATATATATATGCCATGCATGTATAAATATACATATATATATAAAACATAATATATATAAATATATATATATATATATATAAGTATATATACATATGTATATATAATATATATATAGTATATAATATACAAATATATAATATATATATATATATATAAATATATATATATAAGTATATATATACATATATATATAATATATACATTATATCTTATACATATATATAATATATATATAATATATACATATGATATATAAATATATAATACATCTATATATATAATATATATATACACATATATATATAAATATATTATAATATATTATATATATACATATATAAATAATACATATATATAAAATATATATATAACATAATAAATATATAGCATATAAATATATATATATACATAAAATATATATATAAAAATACAAATATATATAATATATATATAAATATATATAAATTAAATATAATACAAATATATATTAAATATATATAAAATAAATATATATATATATTATATAAGTATATATATACATATATAAATATATATACACAAATATATATATACATAAGATATTATATATATAAATATAAAAATATATACAACAATATATATACACATATATATAATATATACATTAAAATATATAAATCCAATACGTATACTAATATATATATAAAAATATCTATAAATATACTAATAAACATATATATATATGATATATATATAAATATAAATATATATACATATATATATATATATACATAAAAATAAATATATATATACATACAAAAATATAAATATATATAAATATAATAAATATATTCATATATATATATATATATATACATATATATAAATAAATCTATATATAAATCAATAAAATAAACATATACATACAATATATTATATATATATATAAACCAAATATATATATACAAAATATATAAATAAATATAAATAAATATAATCAAAATAAATATTAACTAAACATTAAAAATAAAATAAATATATAAAACTATAATACATCAAAAAATAAATAAATAAATAACTATATTTACATAAAAAAAAAATATAACAATTATATATACATATAATATCACAATTAAACATAAATATAAATATATATGTATACAAATATACCAATTTGTATATATGCAAAACAACCACTCGAAAGAATAGAAAAATTCCAAGCGCTTTCGTGACATACTCACTTTCGTGAGTAGTCACGAAAGCGCTGGAAATATTTCTATTCTTTCAGAGTGGTTGTTTTGCATATTCTGAAATCACCTGTTTACTGTGATCTTATTGCATGTGTATATATATATGTATAAAATAAAATATTTCCTATTAGTAAAAAAAAAAAATATATCAAAAGAATGGGGTGGTAGGGGAAGTGGAAATATTCAAACGGCTTCAGGAAGAAATCAATATACTTCCTTGAAGCCTTTTTATCCACTTCTCCGAGGCTATGGGTCCCACAAATTACACCAGAGGTGGACCCCAAATATATACTAAATATATATATATATATAATATATAATATATATATAAATAATATAATATAAATATAAAAATATATATATATATATATATATATATATATATATATAATATTTTATGTAAGTATATATGAGAGAGTGGGTGAGATGTTATCAACAAATTTTGTTGAAAATAAGAAAAAAGTTTTGGAGTGAGATTTAACAAGTTAAGGAAGCCTATGAGAACAAATGGATTTGTCAGTTAAAAATAGGAGAGGAAAGGTATTAAATGGAGAGTTAGAGGTATGGGGAAGATGGAGGGAATATTAGAGGAATTGTTAATGTTGATGAAAAATAGGGAAGCTGTGATTTCGTGTATAGGGCAAGGAGGAATAACATCTTGTACGAGTGAGGAAGAGCCAGTTGTGGAGTGTGGGGGAAGTTCGTGAGGCAGTAGGTAAAATGAAAGGGGGTAAGGCAGCCGGGATTGATGGGATAAAGATAGAAATGTTAAAAGCAGGTGGGGATACAGTTTTGGAGTGGTTGGTGCAATTATTTAATAAATGTATGGAAGAGGGTAAGGTACCTGGGGATTGGCAGAGAGCATGCATAGTTCCTTTGTATAAAGGCAAAGGGGACAAAAGAGAGTGCAAAAATTATAGGGGGATAAGTCTGTTGAGTATACCTGGTAAAGTATATGGTAGAGTTATTATTGAAAGAATTAAGAGTAAGACGGAGAATAGGATAGCAGATGAACAAGGAGGCTTTAGGAAAGGTAGGGAGTGTGTGGACCAGGTGTTTACAGTGAAACATATAAGTGAACAGTATTTAGATAAGGCTAAAGAGGTCTTTGTGGCATTTATGGATTTGGAAAAGGCGTATGATAGGGTGGATAGGGGAGCAATGTGGCAGATGTTGCAGGTGTATGGTGTAGGAGGCAGGTTACTGAAAGCAGTGAAGAGTTTTTACGAGGATAGTGACGCTCAAGTTAGAGTATGTAGGAAAGAGGGAAATTATTTCCCAGTAAAAGTAGGCCTTAGACTAGGATGTGTGATGTCACCGTGGTTGTTTAATATATTTATAGATGGGGTTGTAAGAGAAGTAAATGCGAGGGTCTTGACAAGAGGCGCGGAGTTAAAAGATAAAGAATCACACATAAAGTGGGAGTTGTCACAGTTGCTCTTTGCTGATGACACTGTGCTCTTGGGAGATTCTGATGAGAAGTTGCAGAGATTGGTGGATGAATTTGGTAGAGTGTGCAAAAAAAGAAAAAATTTAAAAATGAATACAGGAAAGGGGTAAGGTTATGAGGATAACAAAAATATTAGGTGATGAAAGATCGGATATCAGATTGGAGGGGAGGGGGTATGGAGGAGGTGAATGTATTCAGATATTTGGGAGTGGACGTGTCAGCGGATGGGTCTATGAAGGATGAGGTGATCATGGAATTGATGAGGGAAAAGGATGAGTGGTGCACTTAGGAGTCTGTGGAGAGAAAGAACTTTGTCTTTGGAGGCAAAGAGGGGAATGTATGAGAGTATAGTTTTACCAACGCTCTTATATGGGTGTGAAGCATTGGTGATGAATGTGGCAGCGAGGAGAAGGCTGGAGGCAGTGGAGATGTCATGTCGAGGGCCATGTGTGGTGTGAAAATAATGCAAAATTCGTAGTTTTGGAAGTTAGGAGGAGGTGCGGGATTACCAAAACTGTTGTCTAGAGGGGTGAGGAAGGGTTTTTCAGGTGGTTCGGGAAAGTAAAAGAGAATGGAGCGAAACGAATGATTCAAAGTGTATCAGTCTGTAGTGGAAGAAAGGGGGAGGGGGGTCGGCCTAGTAAAGGGTTTGGGGGGAGGGGGTAAAGGAGGTTTTGGTGTGGTGGCTTGGGTTTCCCGCAGGCGTGCGGGGC
>NC_069487.1:16924800-16983524 GCF_026875155.1 Cherax quadricarinatus | reverse complement strand
TAATTATGACAACATAATTAGCCGTAAATTGGAATACGCAGCGGATAAAACAAGTAGAAGGTTAGGAAAAAGTCCCAAGAAGAGCTATTAAAGGTCTACCAGGATATAAAAAAATATATGAATTATTATTAAAAGTTGACAGAAGAAAAAGAGAAGACATGATCAGCACACAGAGGTAATAAAAGAGAGATAAAGGATATATAGAACCTACATCAGAGAAAGCTAAAGACAACAGATGTAAATTGAGGAAAATGTGGAGCCAAGGCTTGTTAGAACATGTTTCCTTCGTAAACAGTGATTGATCTGAGGAATTATTTACAAAGAAGAGGTTGTAAGTGCTACAACTAATGAAGCTTTTGAAATGTATACAGAATGAACACTTTACTCTCTCTCTTTCTCTCTCTCTCTCTCTCTCTCTCTCTCTCTCTCTCTCTCTCTCTCTCTCTCTCTCTCTCTCTCTCTCTCTCTCTCTCTCTCTCTCTCTTTTCTCTCTCTCTCTCTCTCTCTCTCTCTCTCTCTCTCTCTCTTTCTCCTCTCTCTCTCTCTCTCTCTCTCTCTCTCTCTCTCTCTCTCTCTCTCTTTCTCTTCTCTCTATCTCTCTCTCTCTCTCTCTCTCTCTCTCTCTCTCTCTCCTCTCTCTCTCTCTCCTCTCTCTCTCTCTACATACACACACACACACACACACACACACACACTGCAGCGACCAGCGAAAAGGCGGGGCTAGGAGCTGTGAATCAAACAAAGACACATCACTCACCAAACCCTCAGCAATGAGCTCCTGGATGGCAAGAGTAACTCCCTCTTCGTCTCCCGTCTTGTAGACGTACAATGCCAGATCCAGAGGGGTGTAACGCACATGTGGATTCTGCAACTGTATACAGAGAGTCAGTCTGGGTAAATAAACAATGTATTTATGACAGTACCTTAGGTTATGCAATTTGTTATTATAAGTGATAGAAGTAATTACGATGGATTAAATTGCATTAACTTAGCCTAAGGTAAATTAACAACTTAACTTATTCATGAATATTTCAGCGGCTAGGAAAACAGGATATTTCTGTTGTTTAGATTGGGTTTAAATGAATGCAGTGCAACGTGTCGTGAGTGAGATAGAACGAATCTAATTATGCAAGAGTCAGGTCAGATGAGGAAAAATTGGAACTAATTAACCTTAAAGCTAATTAATGCATTAACTACATAATATGTTAGATAACAACAGTATTTAGATAAGGCTAAAGAGGTCTTTGTGGCATTTATGGATTTGGAAAAGGCGTATGACAGGGTGGATAGGGGGGCAATGTGGCAGATGTTGCAAGTGTATGGTGTAGGAGGTAGGTTACTGAAAGCAGTGAAGAGTTTTTACGAGGATAGTGAGGCTCAAGTTAGAGTATGTAGGAAAGAGGGAAATTTTTTCCCAGTAAAAGTAGGCCTTAGACAAGGATGTGTGATGTCACCGTGGTTGTTTAATATATTTATAGATGGGGTTGTAAGAGAAGTAAATGCGAGGGTCTTGGCAAGAGGCGTGGAGTTAAAAGATAAAGAATCACACACAAAGTGGGAGTTGTCACAGCTGCTCTTTGCTGATGACACTGTGCTCTTGGGAGATTCTGAAGAGAAGTTGCAGAGATTGGTGGATGAATTTGGTAGGGTGTGCAAAAGAAGAAAATTAAGGTGAATACAGGAAAGAGTAATGTTATGAGGATAACAAAAAGATTAGGTGATGAAAGATTGGATATCAGATTGGAGGGAGAGAGTATGGAGGAGGTGAACGTATTCAGATATTTGGGAGTGGACGTGTCCAGCGGATGGGTCTATGAAAGATGAGGGAATCATAGAATTGATGAGGGAAAAAGAGTGAGTGGTGCACTTAGGAGTCTGTGGAGACAAAGAACTTTGTCCTTGGAGGCAAAGAGGGGAATGTAGAGAGTATAGTTTTACCAACGCTCTTATATGGGTTGTGAAGCGTGGGTGATGAATGTTGCAGCGAGGAGAAGGCTGGAGGCAGTGGAGATGTCATGTCTGAGGGCAATGTGTGGTGTGAATATAATGCAGATAATTCGTAGTTTGGAAGTTAGGAGGAGGTGCGGGATTACCAAAACTGTTGTCCAGAGGGCTGAGGAAGGGTTTGTTGAGGTGGTTCGGACATGTAGAGAGAATGGAGCGAAACAGAATGACTTCAAGAGTGTATCAGTCTGTAGTGGAAGGAAGGCGGGGTAGGGGTCGGCCTAGGAAAGGTTGGAGGGAGGGGGTAAAGGAGGTTTTGTGTGCGAGGGGCTTGGACTTCCAGCAGGCATGCATGAGCGTGTTTGATAGGAGTGAATGGAGACAAATGGTTTTTAATACTTGACGTGCTGTTGGAGTGTGAGCAAAGTAACATTTATGAAGGGGTTCAGGGAAACCGGCAGGCCGGACTTGAGTCCTGGAGATGGGAAGTACAGTGCCTGCACTCTGAAGGAGGGGTGTTAATGTTGCAGTTTAAAAACTGTAGTGTAAAGCACCCTTCTGGCAAGACAGTGATGGAGTGAATGATGGTGAAAGTTTTTCTTTTTCGGGCCACCCTGCCTTGGTGGGAATCGGCCAGTGTGATAATAAAATAATAAATAAACAATGCTTGAAACTGTAATGGTGGATTAGGTGATATTGGTGTACAGGAAGTTTGATGATGGAATTTGCGTTCGTGAGAGACAAAGGAGAAATTACAAAAACGTGAATACAGTACGCATGCGATATTGTGCATCTGGAATATAATATAAATGAGATATATTGGAAATATTGATATATTGTAGACTGCAGTGTTTAGGATGATTTTCGTTGGCTAAGAGCTTCATGAAGACCCTTTACAAAGTTTCTAGCAAGTGAAACAACGCCTAGATGAAATATTTAGAACTTTGAACCTGTGTATTTAACTAAAGTTTATTGTACTGATACATAATGTATGTGAGGTAATATCGACAAAATGATTCATTCCAATGGTATGAAGTTTTTTATTTTTGGTTGATAGTATTTATCCTCCATCATGATGTTCAACATCTCTGTGACGTCCTACGTCACTTTGACGTCCTACATCACTTTGATGTCCTACGTCACTTTGACGTCCTACATAACTTTGACGTCCTACATCAGTGTGGCGTTCTACGTCACTGTGACGTTCTGTGTCGCTGTGACATTGTACATCACTGTGACGTTCTACATCCCCGTGACGTCCTACAAGACTGTGGCATACAACTTCAGTGTGACGTCATACATTATCACGACGAACTACGTCAATACGACTTCCTACCCTGACGTACTGCATCAGTAAGGACGAAATACATCATTTTGATATCATGCACCACTGTGACATCCTACATCACTGCGACATCCTCGTGACGTCCAATATCATGGCTCCCACAACTTCGAACAGTGACTTAAATTTGTTTACATACAAACAAGGAATAAAAATTGTAATTTTGCGTATCTTTTTTATACTTAGTTTACCCGTAATTGTTTTCAATTAAGATGGAAAAAGCTAAAACTTAAAATACGTTCCAAGTTCATTTTAGCTCATCAGCTATTCAATAATATTTTTATATATTTTTTAATAACACTTCTTGATTAGCTAAACAAACATTTGACTCAAAAACTCCTGATAAATATGTTGGATAATTTTATTTTGAATGAGGGGGGGCTGAAAATATTACTTTTAAAATTAGCTGTTCACGTGTTCTAATTCTGGTAGATTTGTTGTTCCATTTTGCAGATCTTTGATTTGATTCAGTTTAACTCTTATCTAAGATAAATTAAGTGATTGCAGAATCACAGAATAAAAATATCACTAGTAATAGTTTCTAGGTGAAAGGTTTAGAGTTACAGCAGGCCTGTGCGAGAGTGTTAGATAGGAGTGAGTGGAGGCAAGTGGTTTTTATGACTTGACGTGCTGTTGGAGTATGAGCAAAGTAGCATTTATTAAGGGATTCAGGAAAACCGGTTAGCTGTGACATCTCAGCTCACTAGGGTAAAGTCATGTGGGACATTTAATTTCTGGAGCATTTCAGTAAGGTCAACATTATTTTAAATATTTTTATTGGCTGTCCCCAACTTCTTCCTTGAATTGCTTCGACCCACAGACCATCCGCCTTTATTCCTGCCGTACATAGGTATAGTTGTCTCAGTAAATTGGCAGATCGATTCGGGGCGCCCTTGTCTTGTTTGCTGTAGATCTGAGGGACGGATTACAAGCCTTGAACATCAAGAGCAGTCTTGCAACAGCCTATTGCCCAGAAATAAGGGGGCCAACCCAACTAAGCAGATCTGATGGATTTACCCTTCAAGCCTGGGCAAGCGGCAAGCAGGCAGTGAAAGACTTTACACTAGGGAGTAAGGAGAGGCAGCATCCAGCTTCATGGAGCTCAAAAAATTTAAAAAATGGTAAACTTGCCCATCATTATATGTTTGTTCCCATAGGCTCAGAGACCCTTGTCCCATGGGGAAAAATGCATTTAAGTTCCTTAAAGAGCTAGGCAAAAAACACATCAAGGCACCCAAGGATCAGAGGGCGGCTAGATTTCTATTCCAGCTACTTCAGCGATGCGGTTCAGAGGGGTAATGCCTGTTAAATTCAAGGTACGCACCCCAGCTCTGAGAGAAGCTGGGTGAGAGTTTTATTTTTTACCATTTATCAAACCCGTAGGAGCATGTACTTGTAACGTATCCCTCAAGTCTCATGTTTTGTATATTCCATCTTAGTACCATCAATATATTTTTTATGCCTTGTGTACCATATTACCTAACAAATTATACCTATTGGTAAAAATAACAAAAACATCTGGTGGTAGGGGAAGCGGTATATTCATATGGCTTCAGGAAGAAATCCAAATATTTTTCCTCAAAACTTTTTTTATCTACTTCTCCGAGGCTATGCGTACACACACACACACACACTGTATACCATTTACGTCAGGCCCATACTGGAGTATGCAGTACCAGTTTGGAACCCACACCTAGTCAAGCACGTCAAGAAATTAGAGAAAGTGCAAAGGTTTGCAACAAGACTAGTCCCAGAGCTACGGGGATTGTCCTATGAAGAAAGGTTGAGGGAAATCGGCCTGACGACACTGGAGGACAGGAGGGTCAGGGGAGACATGATAACGACATATAAAATACTGCGCGGAATAGACAAGGTGGACAAAGACGGGATGTTCCAGAGAAGGGACACAGACACAAGAGGTCACAATTGGAAATTGAAGACTCAGATGAATCAAAGGGATGTTAGGAAGTATTTCTTCAGTCATAGAGTAGTCAGGCCGTGGTATAGCCTAGAAAGTGACGTAGTGGAGGCGGGAACCATACATAGTTTTAAGGCGAGGTATGATAGAGCTCATGGGGCAGGGAGAGAGAGGACCTAGTAGCAATCAGCGAAGAGGCGGGGCCAGGAGCTGTGAATCGACCCCTGCAACCACAAATAGGTGAGCACAAATAGGTGAGTACACACACACACACACACATCGTGACCCTCGTACCGTGCAGATACCTGCTAGCAGCTCCTGGTTTAAACTACATTTTCAGTAGTTTTTAAGCGTTATCGACTAGTGAATTTTGCCAAGAAAAGAGAATTATCTCTGGGCATTTTGGAAATATAAGAATTTCACGGAAATATAATAGTGGAGGCCAGAAAAAACGGAATTAGTGATCGAAATTTGAAGTAATTAGCATGAAGGTGCCGGGTGAAGGTGACAGCTGACCCGATGTCACCTAAATAACCAAAAGGAACAATACCGTGACTGGAACGATACACAAATAACCCGCACATAAAAGAGAGAAGCTTACGACGACGTTTCGGTCCGATTTGGACCATTTGTAAATGGTCCAATCGGACCGAACGTGGGTCGTAAGTTCTCTCTTTTATGTGCGGTTACTTGTGTCCGATGTCACCTATACCTAGAGTAAAATACCAACCAGGGAACTAAACCCCTTGACCTGATGGACCCGGCTACCCGAGAAAAGAGTGACCCCGCCAAAGTAAAAACCAGCTGACCCAAGTGACTGGCTACTCGAAAGGTAGCTGCCAAGTTTGCCACAATTGGACCTAGAAAATTGCAAGGACTGTGTACGTGTGGTGTGTTGTGTGTGTTGTGTGTGTGTGTGTTGGTTGGTGTACTCACCTATTTGTGGTTGCAGGGGTCGAGTCACAGCTCTCTATCAAATCTTCCAGGAAGTGCTCTAATGTCCCGTCAGAATGAATAAACGAAAGTCTATTTTGGTGTCATCAGCAAACTTGCTTATGTCGCTCTTTATGCCCTGTGTGTGTGTGTGTGTGTGTGTGTGTGTTTAAAAAGTGAAAAGCAATTTAAGTGAAGTGTACTAAGAATAACAGTGAATGTCGTGACGGTATGTGTGACCTACACGAAAGCATCAAGTGGTAGTAGGTAATTGAAAATTTGTAATAATTTCCAGACGAGGACTGTACGAGTAGATTCGAGGAGTCAGTCTGTATGTCTCCCCAGTTCGTGTGTTAAGGGGTAGACCAACCCATTAGGCTATTTCCTTGATCGACAAAAATAGGGTGATTCTGAGATAGAATAAAAAATATTTTTTTGGATTTTCTTCTTCTTTCCCCCCAATTTCAAAAAAATTTCGGCACTAATACTAATCAAGTGAACGAAAAAACACCCCTTTGGGCCGATGACCCTTTGCCGGGGTAATCTTTACGGGTAAGATTTGAGGGTAACACCCCTAACACACACACACCCCAACGCACACACACCACACACACACAACACACCACACACACACACAACACCAACACACAACACATACACAACACAACACATACACATACACATACCAACCACACTCAACCACACTCACCTCACACACACAACACACCACATTAGAAAACCTAGTAACGAATGAGCTTTTCAACGAAAACCCAGCACGGTTCGGGGAGGGGGGAAAATCATGGTCCAAACCTATGGAGTTCTATGACAGGGTGACAGCAGTAAGACAAGAGAGAGAGGGGGGTAGACTGCATTTTCTTGGACTGTAAGAAGGCTTTTGACACGTTCCACACAAGAATTTAATGCAAAAAACTGGGGGGATCAGGGAGATTTAACAGGGGAAAGGCACTTTAGTGGGGTCAGAAAAACCCTTTGGGGAAACTCAGCGAGTCTTGGTACGTGACGAGGTGTCAAAGTGGGCGCATGTGACGAGCGGGGCTCCACAGGGGTCAGTCCTAGGACCGGTACTGTTTCTGATATATGTGAATGACATGACGGAAGGAATAGACTCAGAAGTGTCCCTATTTGCAGACGATGTGAGAAAAATTTAATAGGAGGAGGACCAGGCAGGATTAGAAAGGGATCTGGACAGGCTACAGGCCTGGTCCAGAAACTGGCTCCTGGAGTTCAGCCCCAAATGCAAAGTCATGAAGCTTGGGGAAGGGCAAAGAAGACCGCAGACAGAGTACAGTCTTGGGGACCAAAGACTACAAAGCTCACTAAAGGAAAATGATCTTTGGGCTAGTGTAACACCGTGCACATCTCCTGAGGCGCACATCAACCAGATAACTGCTGCAGCATATGGGCGCCTGGCAAACTTAAGGAATCGTTCAAGACTCCAATTTACTCCATTTACGTCAGGCCCATACTGGAGTATGTAGCATAAGATTGGAACCCATATCTGGTTAACCAGGTCAAGAAATTTGAGAAAGTGCAAAGGTTTGCAACAAGACTAGTTCCAGAGGTTAATGGAAATTGGCCTGACGACACTGCAGGACAGGAGGGTTAAGGGAGATATGATAACAACATACAAAATACTGCGAGGAATTGACAAGGTAGACAGAGATAGGATGTTCCAGAGATGGTACTCAGAAACAAGGGGTCACAATTGGAAGCTGAAAACTCAGACGAGTCAAAGGGATATTAGAAAGTATTTCTTTAGCCATAGAGTTGTCATGAAGTGGAATAGTCTGGCAAGTGACTTAGTGGAGGCAGGAACCATACATAGTTTTAAGACGAGGTTTGATAAAGCTCATAGAGCAGGGAGAGAAAGGACCTAGTAACGATCAGTGAAGAGGCGGGGCCAGGAGCTATGAATCGACCCCTGCAACCACAAACAGGTGAGTACAAATAGGTGAGTACACACACAAGAGTAATTCCCTTTCTCTGTACCCTGTCATATTCATCCTGCAGCCTAGCTCTCCTCTCTCGTTATATACCCTCTTCTCCTTGCCTTCTTAATACCTTCATTAACAAACAAAAACCAGAGATTCGACCAGTTACCTTCTCGCCTTTTTCTTTTCTTCATTTCCCTTTCCTTTTAATTCCACTATTCATCCTATCCCACCATTCCAATTTATTCCCCTAACGGCCTAACCCCTTGCTTTTAAATTTACTAGACTTTCCTGGAGCAGTTTCTTCTGGTGTGTCCATCTTCTTTACTACTCACACCTGCATCTCTCCATCCGTTGCTCATTTTTTCTAATCATTCGAGTTTCATTTCCTTTCATCTTCTTATAAATTTTCTCCTTCCTTCCTCTTCTCTCACTCCAACTTTCTTTACCCAGTCTGTCCTGTCCCTCTCAAACACCAATCAAAACCATATCACACCCTATCCTCTTCCTCTATCATCTTCTCCCAAGTCAATTCCCTTTACCCTCATCACATTTCCACCAGCAGTCAGGCCCAATATGGGACAGCAAGTCAGCACAAGCAAGAAACACTTGGTGAATGAAGGAGAAAATAGCAGAGTGAGATGCGCAAACCTCGTTAGAATCACAACCAGAAAACTTTAGATGATGTGTTTTTTTTATAATATGAAGCGCTAATCCTGTATGGGTGATTCAGAGCAAGGACAGATGGAGGCTCGGTCCTAAGTTTGCTGGCACGGTACCTTGCTGTGGTTACCTCAGAACAGAAGAAGAGAGAGAGAGAGAGAGAGAGAGAGAGAGAGAGAGAGAGAGAGAGAGAGAGAGAGAGAGAGAGATAGAGAGAGGAATAAAGGAAAATGTCTGGCATAAATAGTAAAGAACAAGTGAAGTTTTGAGACAATGAGGAACTTGAACAATTCTGATTTTAATTATGTATAACAAAAGGGCGAGATTATTTACAAGCAATATCTCTCAGAGCACACCAGGGCTCGAACCTGCACACCCTGCGTCATAACCAGACCCCTGGTGACAAAAGTACCTCGCACTTTGATGCAGAGTGTGCATCTTCAAATCCAGCTGTGGATCGAGAGATAATGTTTATAAAAATATAAACTGGGACTGGAAAACCCAACGAAAAAACAAACAGAAAAAGAATGAGAAATACCGGAACAGGAGAGAGCTTCCTAGAGGAAGCAACAGAAGGAGCAAATCTAAACAACGCAAAAATACAGGTAATAAGGGAATTAAATTACAAGATAACTGACTGAAAGAATTTCGTCCGAAAAAACCAACCATACCCCCGGCCGGGATTGAACCCGCGGTCATAGAGTCTCAAAACTCCAGCCCGTCCGAAATGTGAAGGTAAATGTTTATTATGACGGCAACAGAAGATTTCCAGATGATACACATAGCAGAAATTACAAGAATCAGAGCAAGAGATGAACTGATGACTGATCCTGATGAACCACTATGACTGACCCTGATGAACCAGTAGGACTGATAGTGGTGAATCAGTATAAATGATCCTGATGAACCAGTATGACCGATCCTGATGAACCAGTAGGACTGATAGTGGTGAACCAGTATAAATGATCCTGATGAATCAGTATGAATGATCCCTATGAACCAGTATAACTGATCCTGATGAATCAGTATGACTAATCCTGATAAACCAGTATGAATGATCCTGATGAACCAGTATGACTGATCCTGATGAACCAGTATGACTGATCCTGATGAACCAGTATGACTGATCCTGATGAACCAGTATGACTGATCCTGATGAACCAGTATGACTGATCCTGATGAACCAGTATGACTGATAGTGATGAACCAGTATGAATGATCCTGATGAACCAGTATAATTGATCCTGAAGAACCAGTATGACTGATGTTGATGAACCAGTATGACTGATCCTGATGAACCAGTATGACTGATCCTGATGAACCAGTATGACTGATCCTGATGAACTGGTATGACTGATCCTGATGAACCAGTATGACTGATCCTGATGAACCAGTAAGACTGATCCTGATGAACCAGTATGACTGATCCTGATGAACCAGTATGACTGATCCTGATGAACCAGTATGACTGATCCTGAGGAACCAGTATGACTGATCCTGAAGAACCAGTATGACTGATTCTGATGAACTGGTATGACTGATCCTGATGAACCAGTATGACTGATTCTGATGAACTGGTATGACTGATCCTGATGAACCAGTATGACTGATTCTGATGAACTGGTATGACTGATCCTGATGAACCAGTATGACTGTACCTGATGAACCAGTATGACTGATCCTGAGGAACCAGTATGACTGATCCTGAAGAACCAGTATGACTGATCCTGAGGAACCAGTATGACTGATCCTGATGAACCAGTATGACTGATTCTGATGAACTGGTATGACTGATCCTGATGAACCAGTATGACTGATCCTGATGAACCAGTATGACAGATCCTGATGTATGACTGATCCTGATGAACCAGTATGACTGATCCTGATGTATGACTGATCCTGATGAACCAGTATGACTGATCCTGATGAACCAGTATGACTGATTCTGATGAACTGGTATGACTGATCCTGATGAACCAGTATGACTGATCCTGATGAACCAGTATGACTGATCCTGATGTATGACTGATCCTGATGAACCAGTATGACTGATCCTGATGTATGACTGATCCTGATGAACCAGTATGACTGATCCTGATGAACCAGTATGACTGATCCTGATGAACCAGTATGACTGATTCTGATAAACTGGTATGACTGATCCTGATGTATGACTTATCCTGATGAACCAGTATGACTGATCCTGATGAACCAGTATGACTGATCCTGATGAACCAGTATGACTGATCCTGATGAACCAGTATGACTGATCCTGATGAACCAGTATGACTGATTCTGATGAACTGGTATGACTGATCCTGATGTATGGCTGATCCTGATGAACCAGTATGACTGATCCTGATGAACCAGTATGACTGATCCTGATGAACCAGTATGACTGATCCTGATGAACCAGTATGACTGATCCTGATGAACCAGTATGACTGATCCTGATGAACCAGTATGACTGATCCTGATGAACCAGTATGACTGATTCTGATGAACTGGTATGACTTTCCATTTTCAAGGACACATTCGGAATGTTCTTATATCCATTTATAAAAGGCAATTACATATTTTTATACGCAGCCTTTATTCCAACAGCAAATGAAACATCTTTGCTAAGCTTTCAAAATCCATTTTTTTTACCCTCACACATAAGCAATTGTTACGAATTTACATGCAAAACTCAAATTTGCATACGGTAATTAGAGTCATGTCAATATGATGTTTATGCTAATAATCTCGGTTTGTATTTTTGCAACTCTGTTTCTCACTGCTGTGAATACCAGCGGTCACTGTATTGCCTTCCTGCACAGGTGTTTCTCTTAAAAGTCTTATCTATGGCTGGATTAAGAATTGTGTGAACCTTTGACAATGTCCTTTTCTGAATACAAGCCCCACCAGTACCTTGCAAAGTCGCTTATCGGCGCGATCCCCTGCCAGTCAACCAGTACTCCTTGCCGCGTCCACAATTCCTCAACTACTATCTGCCTAGCGACTGGGTTAAGCCCTGGTACTATCCCTTCCAATCACAATCTTCCTCTCACCAACCTAGTCTTCCACTATCCCCACTTCCTAGCTCACCCCACAAGGGTCTTACCTGTTCTCTGTCCGGTTCAGTTCAAGAATTGTAGAGAGCCCCAGGAGAAGTAGCTGGTGTGGGCCTCTTCCATTAAAATTTCATTGTCAAATAACATTCTGGTGTTGTATATCGTGTCAGTCAGCTGTGCACATGTTTACTCTGCAGATGATGATGTATGAAAAGCCAAAAAACAAAGTTCTTCAGAAAGTTAAATGTAATATAAATATTGTGAAAAATGTCCTGATGTCTGCATCATTCACACACGTGAAGCGAAACAGGCGGCGGAAAGCGTTCTCAACCGGGCGAAACCTGGAGGACAGATTATCCTACGTACCTCACATATATGTTGCTGTGTGTAATGGGAGACCTGTCCCGTCTGTATCACAGTAAAAGAGATATTCCGGAAGCTTTAGCATTCCACGTGTGCGGTTGTAAGTGAGACTGTGACACTGTTGCCACTGTTGTCTCTCAGATTCTGTGTTTGAGGGAATACTCGGATAAAGTAACAATCTATGGTAAGTCTACTCATATACAGCATCAAAATAGTACGGTCACGCAAGTTTAAGGGATTGCAACTATCATTCATAGTAAAATACATGTGAGGTACCTGGGATAATAATAGGATAATCTGTCCTACACGCCACGCCCTAGACGTTAGGTGGGAACATGTCAAGTGTCTTGTGGCATGGTGGCGTAGTGGTCTATGGCGTTCATATATACTGTGCTCTTGGGAGATTCTGAAGAGAAGTTGCAGAGATTGGTGGATGAATTTGGTAGGGTGTGCAAAAGAAGAAAATTAAAAGTGAATACAGGAAAGAGTAAGGTTATGAGGATAACAAAAATATTAGGTGATGAAAGATTGGATATCAGATTGGAGGGAGAGAGTATGGAGGAAGTGAATGTATTCAGATATTTGGGAGTGGACGTGTCAGCGGATGGGTCTATGAAGGATGAGGTGAATCATAGAATAGATGAGGGGAAAAGGGTGAGTGGTGCACTTAGGAGTCTGTGGAGACGAAGAACTTTGTCCTTGGAGGCAAAGAGGGGAATGTATGAGAGTATAGTTTTACCAACACTCTTATATGGGTGTGAAGCATGGGTGATGAATGTTGCAGCGAGGAGAAGGCTGGAGGCAGTGGAGATGTCATGTCTGAGGGCAATGTGTGGTGTGAATATAATGCAGAGAATTCGTAGTTTGGAAGTTAGGAGGAGGTGCGGGATTACCAAAAACTGTTGTCCAGAGGGCTGAGGAAGGGTTGTTGAGGTGGTTCGGACATGTAGAGAGAATGGAGCGAAACAGAATGACTTCAAGAGTGTATCAGTCTGTAGTGGAAGGAAGGCGGGGTAGGGGTCGGCCTAGGAAAGGTTGGAGGGAGGGGGTAAAGGAGGTTTTGTGTGCGAGGGGCTTGGACTTCCAGCAGGCGTGCGTGAGCGTGTTTGATAGGAGTGAATGGAGACGAATGGTTTTTAATACTTGACGTGCTGTTGGAGTGTGAGCAAAGTAACATTTATGAAGGGGTTCAGGGAAACCGGCAGGCCGGACTTGAGTCCTGGAGATGGGAAGTACAGTGCCTGCACTCTGAAGGAGGGGTGTTAATGTTGCAGTTTAAAAACTGTAGTGTAAAGCACCCTTCTGGCAAGACAGTGATGGAGTGAATGATGGTGAAAGTTTTTCTTTTTCGGGCCACCCTGCCTTGGTGGGAATCGGCCAGTGTGATAATAAAATATATATATATATATATTATATATATATATATAATATATATATATATATATATATATATTATATATATATATATATATATATTATTGCACCCACGAACGAGTGGTATTGATCAATAACAGGAAGAAATTTTCTAGTTCCTCTTCAAGGTACGTAAGCAAGTCAGGGACAGGGACTCGGGTGAACAGAACTGTGACATCAAAGCTCACTAGAGTAAAGTCATGTGGGACATTTAATTTCTGGAGCCTTTCAGTAAGGTCAACATTATTTTTAATATGTGCATCCGAGATCCTACTAACCATAGAAGTTTGACCAATCATTTAGATAGGTTATATGCTGCTGAGCTTACTGAACTTATGATGGGACCCTGCCTACTTATGACTGGGTACCCTGGCTTATGTGTCTTGATTACCCCATTAAGAAATGGTAGAGAAGAGGACCTAGCGTACAGATGTTTAATTAGTTCAACATTACTCTTCAATATCGTTTTAAGGTGTTTATTGAAATGGCTGTTGACTTGGTCGGTGGGGTTCTTAATGAGCGGTTCATACGTTTCATTATCACTCAATAAATGGTTCATTTTACCTTCATGTTATCCAAAATGACAACTGCCTTAGATTTATCACCTTTTGAAAGGTGCAGAGTTTGATCATTATTGAGTTGTTTATAAGCTTTTGTGAAACATAATGGGCAGCTGGGGAGCACTGGCTGGAGTAATGTCTTGTATACCATACCTTTGCAAATATTAAATGTATCAGGTGTCAAGTCACCATGTTTTTCCAGTATACATAACGATTTTGCCAAGTTTAAATAATTAACTTCATTAGGTGTAGGCGCAAAGCTTAATCCAAACCCTAGTGCTGCCTGTTGGTCACTACTTAACTCTTTGTTAGACAGGTTCATAGGGAACTCCGGATTAGAATGTGTGGTCCAACCACTCTGACTCTTCTAACTTCTCAATAAATATAATCGAGCAAGTAGTCATGCCAGCCTGGGTAAATCTTATTAACGAATACAGTTTTGGTTCTCCTAGTTTCTATGAAAAACATCTTTTCATGTCGTACTAGGTCAATATTTTTAGTAAGCATTAACGTGTGTAGTTGATCGGTGTAGTAGCTAGTTTCACTAACCTGTTCTGCAATAGAACCTCTTCACTTAGGTACTTAGAAATACTAACTTGAGTGCAGCTTCATGGGTTTTGAGGTGTGAGCATTTGAAGGAGGTAACAGCAAAAATCAGGAGAGGAAACAGGCTGCATAAGACGTATGAACCCCTCACTAAGAACCCCACCGACCATGTCAACAGCTATTTCAGTGAACACCTTAAAGCGTTATTGAAGGGAAATGATGAACTAATTAAACATCTGTAGGCTAGGTCTGCAACTCTACTTTATGGAGTAATCAAGACTCATAAACCAGGGTACCCAGCCCGTCCTATCATAATTTCAATAGGCTCAGCAGCATATAACCTATCTAAATGATTGGTCAAACTTCTAACTCCCATGGTTGGTAGGATCTCGGATGCACATATTAAAAATAATGTTGACCTTACTGAAAGGCTCCAGAAATTAAATGTCCCACATGACTTTACCCTAGTGAGCTTTGATGTCACAGCGCTTTTCACCCGAGTCCCTGTCCCTGTCCCTGACTTGCTTAGGTACTTTGTAGAGGAACTAGAAAACTTCTTCCTGCCCAATCCAACGAACATAATAATTGAATTGATCAAACTCTCTGTATTACTGAATGCAAGTTTGTGTTTGAAGGGAAATACTATACTCAAAAACAAGGCATGACAATGGGAAATCCCCTCAGCTCTTTACTCAGCAACTTCTTTATGGAATTCTATGAGATTAGACTTCTTAAAGACATTCTCCCAGATAAAGCTAGTTGGTTCAGATACGTCGATGAAGTTTTTTGCCTATGTCCTAGGGACCATAACACTGACGAGTTCCTACCTAGACTCAATGATCTAATATCTTCCATTAAGTTCACAAGAGGAAATTAAATAAATAACACTTTGCCATTCCTAGATGCTTTAAATCATCGTGTTGACAGAAAATTAAAATTTACAGTCTAAAGGAATTCCACCAATGTGTCGTCATATATTCATTACTATTCCAATCATGAATCTAGGGTAGAAAGGAGTGTGTTCCTTACAATGTTCTTGAGAGCCTTGCGCATCTGCAGTTCGGAGTATTTAGAGCACGAAATCAGCAAGATATTCAACATAGCCAGAAAACTGAGATATCCTAGGGATTTTGTCGAGAAGGCACTAATGTCATCAAGGAAGACTTTCTACAGGACTGAAGCTATGGAAGTGATTGCCAGGTAAAAAGTACGTGAGGCATTACTAAATATCAATATAAACCTTGCTTTCAAAAACATTGGAACAGTGAAACAGAGGTTATTTAAAAACACACCCTCTAACAAAATTGGTGGGGATTACAAGGTCCAATGCACTCAGTGTTCTCTCTCATATGTTGGTCAAACAGGTAAACGTCTGGAAACCAGAATAGCCCAACATAAATACTCATTCAGGACAGGGCAAGAGTCGAATGCTGTCTCCAACCACGTCAGCTCGTGTAATCACCCACCGGGGTAGGCTGTTACCCAGATTATTGTACCCAACCGTTCCCTAATAGAAAGAAACATAATTGAATCTTCTCTCCTGAGACACGATAGGAACACCGTATATAACTCAAATTATGGGTTATAAAAGCTCTATAGTAGAGTATATTGTACACAATCTTAAACAACAATTCTAAACAAAATCACAGGATTGCTCATTATTCCAGGTGGCTTCATGATGGATTAGTGACGCTCGACCAGTATCTATGCACCAAATTCATGCTTCGTATGTCGGGAATGGGTGTATATTATATAACCCATTTGGCTCTTACTGCACCATACGTGGACAGGTACACTAAATTATGTGATAGTATAGACAGTGGGGTTAAATGATATCCGAAGAAATTTGGATTGAAATATAATCAGAAAGGTGTAGAAGTTACCCAAATAAGGGATATTAATCTATACAGAGAAAACTGGTAGACAGTATTTAGAAATATATGAAGATACTCCTGAGTACCCCTGGGAACATTCCAGAATCCCAGACCTCGGTACTTAAACGAACAAAAGAGTACACTTATTTCTCTTCTTTTAACAGTTAAGGGGTTAGACAGAATAATAGGAGTCCTTATGTATATTATCCACTGTGAAACGTATTTTCTCAAGTAACATGACCTGTTCTAGGCGACTAGAAGAAGCTTGGGGCTATTATATCTTCTAATTTCCTATTCCTTGAATGCTGAAAACTTGGAGGCCGTCTACTGCCCCATGTGGGTTAGAAGACGGGGAGGGTCGTAGGACTGGTACACAGACCGTAGTCTCACATTCAGAGAGACAGTGGCTGGTGTCACCCTACGCTGCACAACTCTGAGGAATAAATTCCCCTCAATCTTTCAACCGCTGCCTTGCAGCGTTGCGTAGCTCCTGATGACGCACCGAGACGTGTGAAAGTACTTGAGCTAAAGATTTCCACCCCCCGTGACTTGTCTTGCATATATATATATATATATATATATATATATATATATATATATATATATATATATATATATATATATATATATATATATATATATATATATATATCACGTCAAATGGTTTTTAATACCTGACGTGCTGTTGGAGTGTGAGCAAAGTAACATTTATGAAGGGGTTCAGGGAAACCGGCAGGCCGGACTTGAGTCCTGGAGATGGGAAGTACAGTGCCTGCACTCTGAAGGAGGGGTGTTAATGTTGCAGTTTAAAAACTGTAGTGTAAAGCACCCTTCTGGCAAGACAGTGATGGAGTGAATGATGGTGAAAGTTTTTCTTTTTCGGCCACCCTGCCTTGGTGGGAATCGGCCAGTGTGATAATAATAATAATAAAAATATATATAGGGAGGTACCACCTCTAGAACTGTTATAGGGACCCTCATCCTCAGAGAAAAGAATAAACTTGCTTCAGGGAAAACTCATGTATTCTTTTCCCCTCCCTTCCATTCTGCTTTCCCTCACCTTCTCTGGATAACAGCAAATTATTTTGCATTTCCCAAGCGCTGTATAATTTTTATAGGTGTAGCAGAGACGGATTTGTCTAATAATATTTTCTACCACACCTTCATTCTACCTCTTTTCTCACACCTCTTCTTCCCACTTTTCTCACTTCTTTCCTCCACATTTCCTTTCCACCTCTGATCTTCTTTTCACCCTCTCAATACAGTCTCGGATGGACGATATATCAGCTTATGATACAGATGGGACGTGGTTGAGCTACCTCGGGGAGGGTAATAACCTAACATATCTCGCTCACAAATCTTCCCACTTTATCTTACTGTTATGATGTACAAATACCAATCACACTGAGCTTGCCTCTTATTTAGATCCAATAGTTTAAAACTATTGCTTCAAACAGGTCTTGAAAATATCTAAGAAATAGGATACATAATTGTTTATGAAATTCGTGACAACAGAATTATACTTAAAAATATCTGGGTATCTCTATTTTGTATAAGTTTTGCCATCTAGCGGCTTTATCAATACATTATATAAACATATTCTGGAAACTGTAGAAGTATATACATAAGACAGTAGAAGTCGAGGTAATCAGTCCCTCATCTTAGCAACATGTGATAAGCATCTTTGTTTTGATGATGCTTATATACTGGAGACAGATGAGGTGCAGCAGATGAAGGCATTATCACTGTTAGGCGGGGCTTGGCAGTAGATGTAGGTCTTGTCCAAGAGTTGGGCCAGGACTTAGCAATTAGGTTTGTGAAGTTATCTTCTGTAGCAAGAGCTCATTATGTTGCTGTGTCTGATAAGTTGTATATCAATGGTATACAACACCTCCATGATGATGGATTACACACATGTGCAATGTGATGGAGCGCCTAGAAGTGAAGTATCAGGAGACATTGGAGATATTGATTACTAAGAGATACAAACAGATGAAAACAGACGAAGGTAAGACAACATAACATGGAAAAATATAAGAAGCATAGGGCACCAGACACCAAAAACAGATTAATAAAGGAAGGAAAAAGAAAGAGGAAATGACATTAAAACAATACAGTACCAAAGGCAAATAATGTAATCAAGTTAAGCGCAAAACACAAAAGAGTCACACAACACAGAGCTATAAGGAGGCCTGGTCACAGACCGGGCCGCGGGGGCGTTGACCCCCGAAACTCTCTCCAGGTAAACTCCAGATATTAATTGGAAGATTATAGTGTAATAAACAGTAGTAGTCCTCATGAAGGACTGTAAGAGCTATGAGAAAGACAGCAAGGAAGTATTTGCCATGAAAACTGAGTCAGGAAACAGGACTGTGAAGAACCTGAATTTGCTGTTTTTTTCATTTAAAAAGCCACTGAAGCTAACAATGACGTTTTGCGTCCAACATCTCTTCACATTATTAGTATTGTGATGGACCTCTACACTATCATCAAGCCATGACATGTGCAACAGTCAGGTATATTTATTCCGATAAGTTTCGCCTTCATATTAGGCTTCAGCAGCCAAACACAGTGGCAAATACAGAGACAGCAGAAGCAGTGGAGATCTAAAGATGTAATTTTCCATCAACCTTGAAGTAGTTTGAGATGGTGAGTCCCTCAGCCTTGAGATGTGTTCCACTTCACTGTCTTGAACATTGTTCACGAGTATGATCTCACTAATACTTCTTCCTATTCTCAGCAAAATTTGTTAACAAAACCTCCCCCAATATCTCATCATCTCTCCTTTTGCTCCTTCTCGCCACCCTTTTAACCTCTCTTTTACTCTCCATATATCACCCTCTGCCTGTCATATGCCAACTTTTTCTCTTACCAGCCTCTTTAAAGTGTCATTCTACCAATCGCTTCTCTTCACTGTTTTGAAATCTACCTCATGCCTCTTCAACCTCCTCCTCGTTACCTCTACTCTCTCTTGCCCATCTATCTCCCAACATCTACTGTAATTTATAAACATTCACTTCTTTCTTACTCACTGGTGACAGATTCCTTGTACCCCATCTACCTCTTACTCTCATTGTAGGTATACTCAATACTCATCAGATATATCTGTCACTCTTCTTAAAATATACACATTCCGAAGTCTGCCCGGAAGTCTATCATTATGCTCTATATCGTCTCTCGCGTTCCTATTTATCCTCTTTCTCAAAATACATATTACCTGTTACCAAACCTTTTTCTATAGTTTAATTAGAGGACCCCATTTTCATTTATCCCTGGTACTCAAAACGTACATACTACATTCTCTACAATAGTTTTTCTCGCTTCAGTATTTAGGTCCCCAGCGAATAATCATCT
Source organism: Cherax quadricarinatus (assembly GCF_026875155.1). NCBI lineage: Eukaryota > Metazoa > Arthropoda > Malacostraca > Decapoda > Parastacidae > Cherax > Cherax quadricarinatus. The sequence goes on along the minus strand of NC_069487.1, from coordinate 16,963,609 downwards.
TACTTTGTTCAGAACTCCGTAAACACTCGCTTAACACCTCCCAAAATCCATCCCTCTCTTCTACTCTCCTCGTTCCCACGTACATCTTCATAAACAATGACTTTTACCCACTTTTCTTATCCCATCTTTACTGTAATCCACACAAACCTTGAATCCACTTATATTCATTCTTTACTTGACTGATAATTTAATTTTAGCACTCCTTAGCTTCGATTCTCTCAGACAAATCTGACCTGATCCTTTCTTTCTTCGCATCCGTACTACATCCCCGTACTTTCAAAGACCCACATTCAAAATTTCCTTCTTCGTCTTTCTCGGAAAAGGGTTACTGGCCCCTTGATCCAAACATTTTAATCGTCTTTTACGACAAGCATTGCTAACGGAGGAAAAATTCTCACTCAGTTTCTCGTAGAGACGAAAGAAAACAATAAGAACAAGAGCTGTTGAAAGGTTAGAAGAAAACTTAGATGCATGAATATACACACATGAACATGCACAACTGCATGAAGTATGAGCTAGGAGTAAGTAGAAGTAGCATGATGTAGCATGATGTAGCATGATGTTTAGCAGAGAGGAATCACAACAGTAATCCCACCAATGTGTAAAACAATTCTTTGCAGGTTTCCGTCCCCTTAAGGAAGGTTCCTTGATGTTGGTGAGGGGCTTTTGATTTAGGGAATTGGATCTGTGCTCCAGTTCCCCGAATTAAGCCTGAATGCCTTCCACATCCCCCCCCAGGCGCTGTATAATCCTCTGGGTTTAGCGCTTCCCCCTTGATTATAATAATAATAATAATGCAGGTTTCCGTTTTCCTTTCATATGGCGTGACAGAAGTTCCCCCCGGGTGGTTGCTGTCTTCCAAACTTGACAGAAGTTCCCCCCGGGTGGTTGCTGTCTTCCAAACTTGACAGAAGTTCCCCCCGGGTGGTTGCTGTCTTCCAAACTTGACAGAAGTTCCCCCCGGGTGGTTGCTGTCTTCCAAACTTGACAGAAGTTCCCCCCGGGTGGTTGCTGTCTTCCAAACTTGACAGAAGTTCCCCCGGGTGGTTGCTGTCTTCCAAACTTGACAGAAGTTCCCCCCGGGTGGTTGCTGTCTTCCAAACTTGACAGAAGTTCCCCCCGGGTGGTTGCTGTCTTCCAAACTATAACAATATTAATAACAAAAATATATGACGTTTACAGAATTAAAAAGAACTATTTATTATTTTTTTTATTATCACACTGGCCGATTCCCACCAAGGCAGGGTGGCCCGAAAAAGAAAAACTTTCACCATCATTCACTCCATCACTGTCTTGCCAGAAGGGTGCTTTACACTACAGTTTTTAAACTGCAACATTAACACCCCTCCTTCAGAGTGCAGGCACTGTACTTCCCATCTCCAGGACTCAAGTCCGGCCTGCCGGTTTCCCTGAACCCCTTCATAAATGTTACTTTGCTCACACTCCAACAGCACGTCAAGTATTAAAAACCATTTGTCTCCATTCACTCCTATCAAACACGCTCATGCATACCTGCTGGAAGTCCAAGCCCCTCGCACACAAAACCTCCTTTACCCCCTCTCTCCAACCTTTCCTAGGCCGACCCCTACCCCGCCTTCCTTCCACTACAGACTGATACACTCTTGAAGTCATTCTGTTTCGCTCCATTCTCTCTACATGTCCGAACCACCTCAACAACCCTTCCTCAGCCCTCTGGACAACAGTTTTGGTAATCCCGCACCTCCTCCTAACTTCCAAACTACGAATTCTCTGCATTATATTCACACCACACATTGCCCTCAGACATGACATCTCCACTGCCTCCAGCCTTCTCCTCGCTGCAACATTCATCACCCATGCTTCACACCCATATAAGAGCGTTGGTAAAACTATACTCTCATACATTCCCCTCTTTGCCTCCAAGGACAAAGTTCTTTGTCTCCACAGACTCCTAAGTGCACCACTCACTCTTTTTCCCTCATCAATTCTATGATTCACCTCATCTTTCATAGACCCATCTGCTGACACGTCCACTCCCAAATATCTGAATACATTCACCTCCTCCATACTCTCTCCCTCCAATCTGATATTCAATCTTTCATCACCTAATCTTTTTGTTATCCTCATAACCTTACTCTTTCCTGTATTCACTTTTAATTTTCTTCTTTTGCATACCATACCAAATTCATCCACCAACCTCTGCAACTTCTCTTCAGAATCTCCCAAGAGCACAGTGTCATCAGCAAAGAGCAGCTGTGACAACTCCCACTTTGTGTGTTATTCTTTATCTTTTAACTCCACGCCTCTTGTCAAGACCCTCGCATTTACTTCTCTTACAACCCCATCTATAAATATATTAAACAACCACGGTGACATCACACATCCTTGTCTAAGGCCTACTTTTACTGGGAAATAATTTCCCTCTTTCCTACATACTCTAACTTGAGCCTCACTATCCTCGTAAAAACTCTTCACTGCTTTCAGTAACCTACCTCCTACACCATACACTTGCAACATCTGCCACATTGCCCCCCTATCCACCCTGTCATACGCCTTTTCCAAATCCATAAATGCCACAAAGACCTCTTTAGCCTTATCTAAATACTGTTCACTTATATGTTTCACTGTAAACACCTGATCCACACACCCCCTACCTTTCCTAAAGCCTCCTTGTTCATCTGCTATCCTATTCTCCGTCTTACTCTTACTATTAGTTACATTAATTTGCCGTTATTCAAAGACTAACAAAGTCTGGAATAAACATATCGAGAAATGCTTTATAGAATAAAGTCTGAATAACTCAAACGCAAATGAAATAAAAAATATTAGGAGAAACTTTAACATAAATAAATAACGGTGATATGGTATACCTGGCATAACAATGACTAACAAGTATACCTGACTTAAAACTGGAAACAGGTATGCGCCCAACATGACCACTAACGAAGGAGCATCACTAGCATACTTCGGTATCTGTAACCGTACACAACTCCACATTTCATTTACCAACAATTGAGGAAAGAGACACTGATTCCGCCATATGTGACTAAAGCAACTCGAGGCGAAACGTTTGCTAATGAAACGTTTTAATCTGCACATTTGTTTCTCTTTCCAAAATTGTCGGTATTACCATAGCTTTATATAATTTTCTTTATATAAAAAAAAATAGGCCAGACTGTCCTCCTGTAAGATTGTGAAATATTTTTTTAAAATTTAACACTGTGGAAGAAGCAGCGTTGTCAGTATGTCAAACGGAGTCTTTCTAGCTTTTATAAGTCATTTCATCTCTGTGTTTTCATTTCCTTTTGGTTCAAGAAAAGAAAATCAACGCTAAGAGCTTCATGCCTTTTAGACAAGTTCAGTTATTATTATTTAATTTACGTTACCATAACGAAAATAAAGTAAATTCATAAATTAAAATTCAAACGGTGTTATTATTATTATTATTATTATTATTATTATTATTATTATTATTATTATTATTTAACACACGGCCGTTTCCCACCGAGATAGAGTGACCCGAAAAGAAAGAAACACTTGCACCATAACTCGATCCATCAATTTCTTGGTACAGTTCAAAACTGTAAATATCCCCAGCCCTTCTTCAGAGTGCAAGCACTGCACTTTCCACCTTCAGGCTCAAACCCGGCTTACCGGATTATTATTATTATTATTATTATTATTATCATCATTATTATTATTAAGGACAGGTTGCGCCCCACAAGTCATTTAGGAACTGGGGACAGTGAGTAATTTAGTGAGTGATGAAATTTGATCCCAGGTAGGGAAAGACAGCTCAAGTGTCCTGGATCAAGTGAACTTCACCAGCACCAAGGCACCAACCTAGAAGGGTGAGAACAGTGTGTGCGTCAGTGGGTGATCGCATTCAGTGAATTATTTCCAACCGCTGAAAACGGCACGTTGACCCTAAAGTTGTTTGCCCCAGGTGAACGACCTCAGTCTTCCCACACACGGAATCTTAAGTATCTCTCCTGGAATAATCTTGATGACCTGGCCTGGTGTGGTCTGGGTGACCTGGTATGGTGTGTTCTGGGTGACCTGGTATGGTGTGAACTTGGTGAGAAGGTCTGGTTTGGTCTTGGTGACCTTGTCTGGTGTGGTCCGGGTGACCTTGTCTGGTGTGGTCTTGGTGACCTGCTCTGGCGTGGTCTTGGTGACCTGCTCTGGCGTGGTCTTGGTGACCTTGTCTGGTGTGGTCTTGGTGACCTGGTCTGGTGTGGTCTTAGTGACCTGGTCTGGTGTGGTCTTGGTGTCCTGGTCTAGCTTAATCTTATCGACCAGATCTTGCGTACTTTTGATGACTAGATATAAGGCTGTTTACCTGCCAAAGTCTGCTGGTCGTAAACACAGCAGACTTTGTCAGGTAAACAGCCTTATATCTAATCAGGTACACCAAGATCTGGTTAATATGGCCTCATATTAACCAGATCTTGTGTGATTTTGATATAATCGTAAGGATCAAACCTAACGTGTTCTTGACGAGCAGGAGTTGTTCTGGTGAACTTGTCTGGAGTGGTGTTGAATGCCATGTCTGTTGTGGTCCTGCTGACCAGCTGTGACTTTTTGGACAGTTCTGGTGTAGGCTTGACGACCAAGTATGGAGAAGACTTGGCGACCAAATCTGACGGAGACTTGGTGGCCAAGTCTGACGAAAACTTGGCGACCAAGTCTGACGAAAATTTGGCGACCAAATCTGGTAAAGACTTGGCGACCAAGTCTTGTGTGGTCTTGAACAATACTGTAGTGAAAGATAAGGGTACATTATTTTTTCTCTTTGTGCTCGTCTACCTTTCCTCCTAAAATCTTTCCGCCTCACCTCGTCTTCTTCCTCCTGCCTTCCAGCCTCACCCCTCCAGCCTCACCTCCTCATCTTTCTCCTGCCTTCCAGCCCTTCCTCCTCCTCCTCCTCTTCCTCTTGCAGTGTAACCTCACCTCCTCCTCCTCCTCCTCCTGGCTTATTTCCTCACCCTCTCCTGCCTTCCAACTCCCACATCTTCCTGCTTTCTCACCTCCTTCTCCTCCTCTTCCTCTTCTTCCTCCTCCTGTTCCGCCTTCTCCTACCTTCCAGCTATTCCACATAAACTTATATAAATCATAACAGCAGATCTTTCATAACTTTATTTATGATCAATAAGAAACTTTTGATCGTATCTTAAGTTTTATCCTTGATCTAACACAGGTTTGCCAAGCAAGTTCCTCCAGCAATTTTCTAAGTTGCTTACTTAACGAGAAACTATGTCGGGTAGAATTGAAAATGGGTTGGCCAAATATTTTTTGTTAGTGGGTTTGGGTTTAAGAAGGACATACCTAGTATGAGCCAGCAGGCCTGCTGCAGTGTTCTTCCTTCCTTATGTTCTTATGTAATAAATAACATATAAACTGAGACACATGTGCAACATCTGGGTATCTTTATTGTAGACGTTTAACCGTCCAGTGGCTTTATCAATACAGATTCTAGGACATAATTAGAAGACAGAATCTTCATTGATAAAACCACTGGATGGCGAAACGTCTACAATAAAGATACTCAGATGTTGCACATGTTTCTCAATTTTCATCTTGTCGGTATTATATACCGTTCTTGTACAACAAATATCATGTAATATCTTATTCTACTAAATAATTATCATTAGAATTAACCCAAAACATTCGTTGTCTTCACATTTTTGTATGAAAACAATCTTTTGGTAACTATATTTAATAGACTAAGCATGTTAAGCACTCTTAGTTAACATCTATATAAGGTTTGTAATAACAAGGTTGCAAACCAGGGTACGGGTGGGGTTAGAACCCATGGCGGGTGAGTCGTAAAACTCCAGGCCAGGGCGTAACCCACCGGGCCAGCTGACTACAATGTAATATAATATATATAATATATCTTTATTTCAACAAGTACATGTACAAGGTATACAGACCATAGCTGACATCAATGACATACTACTATATAGAAAGCCCCTAGTTATGCAAAAAATTTAACGTAAATTAGGTCAGTTTTGTCCCAGGATGCGACCCACACCAGTCGACTAACACCCAGGTACCCATTTTAACTGATGGGTGTACATAGACAACTGGTGTAAGGAAACATGCCCAATATTTCCAACTTTTTGCTGGGAATCGAACCCGGACCCTCACCGTGTGAAGCGGGAGCTTTTGCTCTCGCACGGGTTATTCCGATTTCCTGAGACATAATGACGGCTTTGAGAGAACATTAGCTAGAGTTCGTCACGGCCATGCTGGGGGGGAGGGGGGGTAATTGCATTTGTGGTTACACTGGGACTCCTAACCTCCTTGTGGTGTACAAATATACCTAGAAAGATGAAGATTATTGTAGCCAGCTGGCCCAATAGGTTTCGCACTGGCCTGGAGTTTTGCATCTCACATGCCATGGATTCTAACCCCACTCGTACAGTGAGCTGTTTCCATATAAGTTTGTTTACATAATTTGTAGGAGCATTTTAAAAAGTGGTGCAGTACATGTGTCAAGTGTCAGGTATTGGAGCGTCTCTCTTAAGGATTTTATTTATTACAAATTCATTTTCCTCTCATTCAGCTATAAAATGAAAGTTCTTTATATTTTTAGCAGTAAATCCCCTTGACAGGTCATCAAAATGCTAATTTAAAGAACGAAACTGCATTTGCATTATCTGTCTCGTCTAATCAACACCTCTCTTGTTCTCTCTTACTTTCTTTAGATAATTTACTTTATTGTTCCCTCTCTCTCTCTCTCTTCTCTCTCTCTCTCTCTCTCTCTCTCTCTCTCTCTCTCTCTCTCTCTCTCTTTTCTTCTCTTCTTCTCTCTCTTCTCTTCTCTTCTCTTCTCTCTCTCTCTCTCTCTCTCTCTCTCTCTCTCTCTCTCTCTCTCTTCTCTTCTCTTCTCTTCTCTTCTCTTCCTCTTTCTCTTCTCTCTCTCTCTCTCTCTTCTCTCTCTCTCTCTCTCTCTCTCTCTCTCTCTCTCTCTCTCTCTCTCTCTCTCTCTCTCTCTCTCTCTCTCTCTCTCTCTCTCTCTCTCTTCTCTCTCTCTCACTCTTTCTCTTTTAATATCTCTGAAGGAGATTGAGTTTCAAGCGTGATATGGATTAATTGGTGCTGTGGTCGGAGACGTTAAGGATGAGTTTCAACTCTGACAAGTGCATAGTAATACATTTCGGAAGTAACGATCCTTAACATTAATACAGAATGAAAAGGAAAGGAAAGACAGGACCTTAGAAAGATCATAGGTAAAAACCTCAATCTTTTTATCTGTCTCCTCTTTCTCTTCTTTTCCCCAAGTGATCCTTTCTCCATCCTTATCTCTGACACCTTTAATCATGGGCATGCAGGAGGCTGTGAATGGGGGAAGAGGGAAGATGTGCGAGAGGAGAACCAGATTGGGAAGAGGAGGATCAGGTTATAGGAACGGGGAGAGGTGAATCAGGTTGCGAAGAAGAGAGTTAAACTAAAGGAGTAGCGAATCAGGTTAAGAGAGAGAGAGGAGAACCAGGCTAAGAAAGAGGAGAATCGGGTAATGGGAGTGGAGAATCAGGTTGGGGCGATAAGAACTGTGTTGTGGGACAAGAGAATCAGGCTGGGGAGAGAAGATATGTGTTGTGGGAGAGGAGAATCAGGTTGGGGAGAGAAGAATTGTGTTGTGGGAGAGGAGAATCAGGTTGGGGGAGGGAAGAATTATGTTGTGGGAGAGGAGAATCAGGTTGGGAGAGAAGAACTGTGTTGTGGGAGAGGAGAATCAGGTTGGGGAGAGAAGAATTGTTTCAGGAGAGAAGAATTGCGTTGTGGGAGAGGAGAATCAGGTTGGGGAGAGAAGAATTATGTTGTGGGAGAGGAGAATCAGGTTGAGAAGAGAAGAAATGTCATGTGGGAAAGGAGAATCAGGTTGGGGAGAGAAGAATTGTGTTGTTGGAGAGGAGAATCGGGTTGAGGAGAGGATAATAGAGAAAGGAAGATAAGCCAGGTGGAAATAGAAAGGAATTGAGTGAGGTCAGCTACTAGCCTTGGGCGGGAGTCCCCGTATAAAGCTTTCCTGAATAACCGAGGAGCCTCGCTGAGCCTCACTGAGCCTCAGAGAACCTCACGGAGCCTCACAGAACTTCAAGACTCAACCTGACAAGAGTGTCATACACATGAGCTCCACTTCCCCACTCTGATACCGAGACTTAATGGAAAAAGATGCTGGGAGCTTCGAGCGTGGGTGGGTTTACTTGAAGACATGGGTGAACGTGGGTGGGTGGACTTGAAGACATAGGTGAACGTGGGTGGGTAGACTTGAAGACATGGGTGAACGTGGGTGGGTGGACTTGGCGGCATGGGTGGGTAGACTTGAAGACATGGGTGAACGTGGGTGATTGAATGTAAAAGCATGGAACTGGAAGTTTTCCACCTTGTTCTTGTCCTCTGTTTGACTAACACTATTACTTTTATGCTCTATGTTACTAACGCTATTGTTCTTATGCTTTATGTATCATTCGCCCTCACCTCTCTACTTTATATGTCTACTCCGTTTTGCTTCTATCATCTATATGTTCCTGTTCTTGCCCCTCTCCTCAACACATCCACACCCCTTATATGTCTTCCCCATTTCTCCTCTCGTCTATATGTCTAACCTCCTTGCTCTCCTCTTCTCACTGTCTACCTCCTTACTCTTCTATGTCTACCTGCTTACTCCTCGCCATGTCTAACCCCTTGCTACAATTCGTAGTGTCTACCTACTTGCCGCTTCTCTCCACCCTTGTCGCAGTCCTATCAGTGTCTACCTCTATTCCTTCTTCGCGGATGCAGTTTTCTCAATGTCCATTCCTCTTCCCCTTTCACAGCTGCAGTCCTCTTAACGTCTTCCTCTCTCTTGCTATAATCCTCTGAATGTCCTCTCCTTCCCCTCTTCCTTACTGCACTCCTCTTCCCGTCCACCCAGACACGGACGCCACTCCACTCCTATCATCTTTTTCAGTTTCTATCTCCAGCAAAGTGGAAAAGAGTGGCGTATGTTAATGGTGTGCTTCCCAGCCGAGCCAGCTAGAGTCTTAGAGCTTCCTGGTGCTCTCTGGGACTACAGTGGGCTCTGGAAGCTCTGTGGGCTTCGTGTGCCTAAAGTCCTCTTACAGTCCATGACTAACTAACTTCAGGTAACTCGTTTTTTCCTATTTAAAATACATGACACTTTTGTTTAATCCTTAAAGGTTCAATTCTAAAAGCATTTCTGATTTTTTTATTAATATTTTATTGTCAAGGTGATCCATCGCTTTTCTTGAAATATTTTGATGTCTGTTATTAACGACTATCTATATAGTCTGTTCTTCATGTATTTTATGCGTAAGTGTTGCTTTTTCAGTCACTGGCTGAAATTTTTGGATAGTACATCACACGGAGCGTTTACTCTTTGTTTCAAAATCCATCTTGATACACTACTTGCCTTCGATATGTCCAATTTTCTTAGCAGCTTTCTCGCTTCTTTCCTTGATATATAAATGTTGCCCAGTCCCGGAGGTTCTTCTCTGTTTTATTCTCTCTAGTGTCATGCTTGATGCAACAGAAAGCATCTTGAAGTATGTGTTCAGTTCCTTGCACACCTTATTGTTCCCAGTAACTTTACCTCGTATGTCTAAGGTTTATACAATCGCAACCCTTGTGATTTTGCTGTGAGCAATTTTGATATTGGTTCTGCACTTGTCACTATGCCTTTTCCGTAAACATCATTTAACTTTTCTTTTCACCATTGTGTATTTATTCTGTCGTTATTCCTGCTCAATTTCTCCGCTCCCTGGTGTCTGCTACTTTCAGTGTTGAAAGAACATTTATTACAGTTCCTTGCTTGCAAAACCACTTTTGCTAATATTCTGAATTGCTTTCAGAAGGATCAAGATGAAGACAGTCTCGGGCTCACGTGAAAAACTGATGAGGAGGCGATGGAGATACTTTGTGGATATGATGCTGCCTTGGGAATGCTGGGTGATTTTCAGCATCCCTGGAGGTAACGATGACGAGGTGTACTGACATTCATAGAGATCGATGATGTGACTAGGAAGACTAATGATAGGGTTGGCCTTTCGTGTTATCATGTGACCTGGCTCTCTCATAAAAACATGTTGATGCAATTGCATGCGAATGTGCAATAGCTAACATACTTGTTTGTGTGCGTGTGTACTCACCTGATATATTTCTTCTCGCCTGTTTGCAGTTACAGTGATCGAGTCTCCGCTGTTGATTCTTTTATCTGATTGTTAATGATGTCACTCACTGCTACCCTCTTAGAGTCTCTCATAGTTATTACAATTTCTAACCAATTGGAAGCTGAAAAAATATTTCCTGAAATCTCCATTGATAATCTGTGCATTAGCTCCCAATTATGCCACCGTCATTATTCCTTCCCACTCTATTAAATTCTCTTAGTAATTCTGTAATCATAACTTCATGACAAGTCGCCAATTTCATGACATTTTTATCTGGAAAGTATTCCATGCTGTTGCAGCATAATCCATGAAGGGGTTTAAATATGTAATTTATAAAGCCATGCATCAGTGTCGACATTCATAAAAGCTAAGAAACACATGTTCTTGTGTGTCCACGTAGGCACAAGTGGCAAGAAACTTTCTTTCATAGTATGCCTGAAACTTATGAACAAGGACAAACTAATTTATTTTTTCCTCATGAGAGTTCATAGGATTTGCATCTCAAAGTTCCTGGAAGAGAAGTTTTCACACACCTCCTGTTTCCTACTCATTTCCTCTGATAGCAGGCGGTATGCTAACAGCATTATCAGCACAACTGTACGAGAACTATCACCAGCCTGTCATGTCGATCTGGCATGTCGAGGTGGCCAGTAACTTTGCTAAAATTCTCGCTAATCACAGTGATTCTAGATCGTCATCCATCCTGGGGACTTTAGAAAGGAGTTCTACAAGCTTGTGTGATGGTTGTGATAATACGTATTGTAATGTATGTACGAGAAACATCAAGAAACTTGAAGCAACGACTGATGGAACACTTACATGACGCATAAACATCCCAGCTAAAGAGGCACTTGTGCAACATTCGGGAATCTCTTTTGAGGAAAAACGGTGGAAAAGGAGTAGGAATTTGAGGTAATCAGTCCCTCAGCCTGGAATCGATTTGTTCAGTCTATGAACCTTGATTGTTAGACTCAACATTTCGATTCCAGGCGGAGGGACTGATTGCCTCAAATTCCTCTTTTTCTATGCTTATTCTTTGTGCTGGACTGATGAAGCCACTGTGTGCCGAAACGTTTCCTCAATAAAGATTCCGAAATCTCTCACAAATGTCTCATTCTTCAACTTCTGACTTTTCTAAACCATTTATCACATCCTAGCTAACGCATCACCTCAATTCACATGCACTTCTCAGGAAACGGAATGAAGGCAGATTTTTTTCCAAAAGGAGAATAATTAATAATAACATCACCAAATAGTGGTACAGAATTCTAGAAGTTTCAGCTTATCACTACTCTTTGTCAAATGGATTCTATCCTACTACACGATGCTTGAACAGATGACTCACGCACCGGTACCTTCCCTCACCTCACCTGACCCCATTTTTTTCGGTTTGTCTTCTGCTCTCTCTAATAAACTGATAAGAACCAAGAGAGGAAACACTCATAATAAATGTCTTAAGTACTGCAAACATGTCTTTATTTCTCAGTTTGTCGGTATTGTTATAACAGTGTTTGTCCTAAGCGTTGTTTTCTCTTCTCTTTTTCTCATCTTTGTATCTCCTTTGTGTACTTTTCTCTTGGTGTTTCTCCTCAAGAAACAACCTTAACAACCTGTCTCGTGCTACTTCTGATAAGCGAGTCAATTTAAATGGGTATCGTTTGTCCAAGAAGTCCTCTGAAATTATGCATTTGCTGTACTTGTCCTCTGTTCCTGTGTACTCGGCAGTCATTACTGTCTCTGATAAGTATTATCATTTGTTTGCGTGTGTGTGTGCGTGTGTGTGTTTACCTATATGTGGTTGCAGGGGTTCAAGCATGGCTTCTGGGCCCGCCTCTTCGCTGGTCGCTACTAGGTCCTCACTCTGTCTCTACTTCAAGAGCTGCATAGTACCTCTTCTTAAAGCTATGTATGAATCTCGGCTATACTACTTCACTCTCTAACTTGTTCCACTTCCTGAAGAAATACTTTCTAGCATCCCTATGACTCATCTAAGTTTATAACTTAAAGTTGCGCCTCCTTGTTCCTGTACCCCATCTCTGAAACATTCTGCCCATGTTCATCTTGTCAATTCCTCTCTGTATTTTGTACGTCGATATCTTATCCCCTCTATCCTTCACGTCCTCCAGTGTCAGCAGGTTGAATTCCCTTAACCTCTCCTCGTAGAACAAACCCTTCAAATTCTTTGCACTTTCTCTAATTTCTTGACGTGTTTGATTAGGTGGGGTTTCATACTGATGCTGCATATTGGCCACACGTACACGGTGTAGTGTCGTGAATGACTCCTTACATAGACTACGAAAAAATTTTTTTCACGTTTGCCATGCGCCCGTATGCTTTAGCAGTTATTTGGTTAATTTGCACCTCAGGCGATATGCTCGGTGTGATGCTTGCTCCAAGATCCTTTTTCTTGAGTGAGTTTTGTAGCCTCTGACCTCTTGGGCTGTACTCCGTCTGCGGTCTCCTTTGCCCTTTCCAATATTCATAACTTTGCACTTGCAAAGTTATGCCCGGTAGCTCGATTGGTATCTCACTTCGCTCACACACTGAGGTCCGTGGTCCGCTCCCCTGTAAGGGTGGAAATATATGGACGTGTTTCCTTAGGACACCAGCTGTCCCTATTCACCTAGCAGTAAACAGCTACCTAGGTGTTAGCCGACTGGTGTGGATCGCATCCTGAGGGACAAAATTAATCTAATTTGCCCAAAATGCTCTTCATAACAAGGTACTTTCTATATAGTTAGTCACTGATGTCAGCAAGGTCCGTGTAAGTTGTATCACGTACTTGTGGAAATATTGATTATTATTATTATTATTATTATTAAACCATACCCCCGGCCGGGATTGAACCCGCGGTCATTGAGTCTCAAAACTCCAGCCCGTCGCGTTAGCCACTAGACCAGTGGCTAGTGGCTAACGCGACGGGCTGGAGTTTTGAGACTCAATGACCGCGGGTTCAATCCCGGCCGGGGGTATGGTTTATTTGCAATCGTGTCATTACGATTTCTTAAGTCTTATTATTATTATTATTATTATTATTATTATTATTATTATTATTATTATTATTATTAATATTATTATTATCTATATTATGTGTGTGTTGAGCTAGAAATGGGAAATTTTTATCTTGTCACTGCCTTCTTGTCGCTAATAAATCGATATATTTCACTCTGTCCTCCAAAAGTATTCAGATACAAACAAGTTTGCATCTGTTATTCCAATCTGCAGTTAACATGTTAATTACTGGGTTGTTTTAATGTAAATTAACATAAACTTTCACAAGTGTTCTCTAACGTTCAGAACATGCAGCTGCAGAACGTGTCATGCAGCTGCATTTTGCTGGGATTACAATACACAAGAACGAAGGAACGCTGTAGCAGGCCTACTGGATCATCCTAGACAGGTCTAACTCACACCTAACCCCACCCAGTGTTACTTCATAAGAATATAGTAACACTGTGCCAGACCTACTTGCCCATACTAAACAGTCGCTTCTCTAAAAAAAAAAAAAAACACTCATACCCACCCACCCAAGGTTTTCTATTTGTGTTCCAAACTATGTTAGAAAACCATTTGATTTAGAAGGATACGTGACCAAACACTAGGATATATTAGAAAACGTTTAAATCCTGGGACCTTGATCACTTCTAAGATACAGAGGTTAAAACGACTGGGGTATCGAAGAGAACTATCAATATGACAGTTTTATGAACTCTATACAAGCTGCCCAAGGAACATTTGTTCCGTTTAGAGAAATTAGATCGAATAGAAATGACCAGAAATGGATGAACAAACATACACAAATAACCCGCACATAAAAGAGAGAAGCTTACGACGACGTTTCGGTCCGACTTGGACTTTGTCAATGGTCCAAGCCGGACCGAAACGTCGCCGTAAGCTTCTCTCCTTTATGTGCGGGTTATTTGTGTATCGTTCCAGTCACGGTATTGTGCCTTTTTTTATTATTTATTGATGAACAAACATCTTTTAGGATAGAAGAAGGGAATTTAAATGCGTATTAAGAGGTGAGGGCCATCTCGTAGATCAATATACACACATTAAGAGGGAGCTTAAGAAAAGAATAAAAAAGTGGAACTATGAAATAAAGGTACCAAATGATTTGCAAACTATCCCAAAAGATTTTTTCCAGGTATGTAGAGCAGAGGTTAGACAAAAGATAAGTCCTTTTAAAAATAATTCTGGACAGCTTACTGACATGCAGAATAAAATGTGATGAATGGTTTGAAAAACCGACAAGTTGAAGATTGAGACACTTATGCAGCATATGGGAATCTTTATTCAGGAAACGTTTCGCCACACAGTGGCTTCATCAGTCCAATACAAAGAGGAAGGCGTAAGGAGAGGAGGAGAATGAGGTACTGGTTGAGGGACTGATTACCTCATTCTCCTCCTCTCCTTACGCCTTCCTCTTTGTATTGGACTGATGAAGCCACTGTGTGGCGAAACGTTTCCTGAATAAAGATTCCCATATGCTGCATAAGTGTCTCAATCTTCAGAATAAAATGTGCTCAATTTTCAATATTTTTTCCCTCTCGGTTTTTACACAAGAAGACACTGATAATAACCTAGTAATTTATTTTTAGAGTGGGGCTGAAGAAAATAAATTATGTAATATCACGGGTAGACCGATTAAAGAAAATAAATCCGCGGGCCCTGATGAACTTTTTTCAAGGGTTCTTGAGTGTAAAATGTAACTTTGTGAACCGTTAACTAACATTTTTAATATATCCCTTCAAACCGGCGTAGTGCCTGGTATGAGGAAGACGGCTAATGTAATTCCGGTTTTTAAAGCAGCGGACAAGTCGTTACCGTCAAATTACCTCCCAATAGACCTGACCTCATTTGCAGGCAAATTACTAGTCAATTATAACTGATGCTATAAGAAGCCATCTTGATAAGCATAATTTGATCTATGATACTCAGCATGGGTTCTCGAGAAGCCGTTCTTGCCTAACTGATTTATTAACTTTCTTCAGTAAAGCTTTTGAGGCTGTTGATCACGATAAAGAATTCGATATTATTTATTGGAATTTTAGTAAAGCTTTAGATGGAGTACCACACAAATGACTGATGACTGTTAAAGAAAGTGGCAGCTCATGGTGTGGCACTTTCCTCACGAATGTAAGGTAATAATTACACACTTTAATGTATAAATTTTTAGGAAAATGTCGACAATTTTTTAAAACTAAAGTGTGAGTGAGAGCGTTGTAGCAGGAATAATAATTCAGCCAAGAACTGTGAAAAAAAAAGTTGCAATGCTGATTGCAGTTATAATTTTAGAGTAGAATGTTATATAAGATGTCTCCCTAATTGGGGGCGATGATTTTCTCAGTACACATAGAAGGGTTCCGGTGTTACCCAATCATCTTCATCTTCAGGGAGGTTGCTCAATATCATTGGTCGATGGTAATCGTCTTTATGGATAAAACGACGGACCCTCTGTGGGAGAGTCATTCTTTGAGTCCTGTGAGGAGGAGTATTGATGATATAATCTGTGGTATTTTCAACTTGTAGAGGATGTTCTCTATCTGGCATGTAGAGTTCTTGCATTGCATAGAGTTGTTTCTTTCTCAAGTTGTCAAGGCGTACATTTAAGGCAGTAATATCTTGTTGTACGTGTAAATCTGCCATTTTAACTCTGTCTCTCCTCCTGGTACCCTTAATGAAGCGGAGAGCTCTATTCTGGATCCGTTGCAACCGTAGCATGTTGGTCTTTCTTGTTAATGACATTGGGACACATGGGTATTCAAGTATAGGTCTTATTATCATTTTATACAGATGTCTTTTGACATGTGGAGGGGCTTGATTGAATCTAAAGAGACTGCTAAGACCGGCTTTGGCTATGTTGATCTTTTTAGTTACATGTGATGTTGAGTGGAGCAGCCTGTCTATTTCATATCCCAAGATCTTGTTAGGGTTTCTAATGGCTACAGGTGTACCTCTTATTTAAGAGCATAAATGTTCTTAAACCTAACAAAGTAATTAAATTTCCATTCTCGTACATCTGCTTTAGATTTATCAAAGTTGAAGGACTAAACCCCTCCTATCAAGGCTGAGAGACTAATTACCTTTAATTACCTCCTCACGTCTTTCATCATGTCCAGTATAATCCTCAATACTGGAGTGATGTGGCTACTGGATAGAGTAAAGTCCCTATAGTGATGATACCATCTAAAGATATCATTTACTAGTCGGTTTAGTGTACAAATAATATAATATTACTTGTCTGGCACAACATCTTAAAACATTGGTACACAAAATTTTTCTAATCTCTAACGATTTCTTAGCGTACAGACATGACCTACTTTAACTAGTAAACAACAAACTAATTGGGAAACTACATACAAATGCTCCATTTTCCCAGTTTCCAATATAAAAGTTGTCACCCTCGTCCATCTGCTTTAGATTTATTAAGGTTGAGGAGCTGAACACCTATCAAGTGTAAAGGAATGATCACCTTCAATTACCTTTCCACGTCTTCCACTATCTACTCTCTTCATTCGACTGACGAATTCACTGCTCAGCGAGAGGTTTCCTCTATAAGGCAACTTAAGTACTGCAACTTATTGCAAGGCTGAAAACTAAGGTTCATCTAGAACTTTTCCCTTCCAAACTATTTATCATTGCCTTAGAGAGGTCACTGGAAATAAATCGAAATAACGATTCAATATAACAATTCAAAGGAAGTGAAGAGAGACTATCCTGTTCGTGAATCCAAAGGTCACCACTAAACCACTCTACAAGCGTACTTCATTGGGTGATAAATAGCACCCATACAGGTGGAGTGAGGTACTACTCAACAAAATTAGTGGGTGGAGTTGCAGCAATGACTGACACTAACCTATTCAGGGAAAAGCACTTCCCTGTTAGGGAACTACTTATCACCCTCTGTAATAAATTAACATGGGGCAAGTGATACAAGGGATGATGACCCACGGAATCAGTCATAAATGTGTGTATGTATGAATGTTTGTATTTATGTACGTATGGATATAAATATGAATACATGCATTAAAGTATGAATGAATATACGTATGTACTCATGAATTTACAAAGCGTAGCTCACATCTCCTGACCATTTTTGAGTTTAGTCATCCACACAGACACACACTCACACACAAATATAAATATATATATATATATAATATATATAATATATATATAATATATATAATATAAATATATATAATATATATGCAACACAACCATTGAAGAGTAGTGAAATTCCAACGCTTTCTTGACTATGTGAGTAGTATGCAAGAACTTGATAAGTAGTCCTTGACAATGTGTGAATCACGAAAGCGCTTGAATTTCACTACTCTTTCACATGGTTTTTTGCATAATTTTAAAATACCTGTGTACTGTGATTATTGCATAAAGTATAATATATATATATATATATATATGATATATATTATATATATATAATATATAATATATAATTATTTATATATATAATATATAATATATGAATATATATATATATATATATATATATAATATATATATATATATATATATATATATATATAAATATAATATATATATATATATACTATATTATATGAAGCAAATATCGCAAACCAAGCGGTACAAGATGCAAAACACTCATGGGGGGAGTAGAATGATAGCTCTAGGCCTTTCGTGTTGCAATCAGCACATCTCGAGCCTGCAAAATTGCAGAAAAGAAGAGGGTTTCCACGCGAATACGTTCCCGTTCCCAGGGACCGCGTTCACTGGAGTGAGGGCTCACATAATACACATCACACAAACACACACACACACACACACACAATATATATATATATATATATATAATATATATATATATATATATAAATTATATATATTATATATATATATATATATTTATAATATGATTTTATATATATCAAAATTGATTGAGATTGAAGGATGAAGATACATATCAGTTGCACAGATGTACCATATACAAAGTATTTTTTAAGTAATGAAAAAATAAGTATTTTTGTGAAATATCAATCACCATCATCAGGAGATTTGATTTGTGCAACACAACATAACAGTAGACAATAAAAACATGTAAATATACAATCACAATACACAGTATTTTCAAAAACAAAAAAAATTAAACTAATGTGTTTGACAGTATTATTATAAAAATTAAACTGCCAAATGTAAATAATGATATGAAGCTAATGTTTTAGTAAGAAGTTTTAAATAAAGTATAAAGTATGACAACTCAAGCAAAAAGAATAAAGTAGAAGATAAAGCAAGACCCACCAGTAGAGGGGAAAAGTAAAGTTATTGCAAGATATGCGAATTATTTGAGTATTTTCGTGATGTCCAGGTTGACGTTTTCTGATGCGCAAGTTCTTTAAAATTATTAAATTCCAAATATTCTGATCATTAGTTGTGTTTTTGTCATCATTTGGACTCAATGAATGATTGTGAGATTCGAAAACCGAGTCAGAAGCTTCATCTGAAGCTTCTGCGTAATACACCTCAATGCTTATTAATTCTAGTCTAAAAATTCTTGTATATCTTTTTGGCATATATCGTTTAACAATTAGAACAAATCAACTATTAGGTGTTGCGTATTGTTGTCTTTTGTTATATAAATACTATATAAATTTCCAGAAGTTAATCCTGATGGAATTGACGTTTCACTAAAACAGTGTTTATACTGGATTATTTCATAAAATAAGTGTACATGTACAAATTATTGAACTCACAGATGTATATAATTATGAGCCTAATTCATTATTCATCAACGACAGGATTATTGAAGCAAGCGAGATTAAAATCGTGGTCATTGCTTCACGGAAAGTGGGGCATATAAACTAGTACGTTTTGTTACCCAAACCCCTTCCATACTGGTAAATATTTCGAGAGGTATTACACTGAATACATCACACTTTATGTATTTTCAAGAAGAGGGACTTAGAACAAATAGAGATATGTATGTCAAACATTTAGGAAAGACGGTGGAAGGGTTTGTGTACATTTACAAAATATTTAAAGTTATTTTCGGTCTTCCTGTGCACTGCATTGGATGAAACACTTATATACAGCAGGAGAGAAAATTAGCCCTTTCATAACACTGAGAGACATTAAGGAATTGTTAAAATACGGATGAATATTCACGAGACCAAGGTGTCAGTTACGGTACGCTTCTTGCAATTATTACCACGTAAAATATTAAGTTATGTCACGTGATACAACTCTCTAAATTACGAACCAGCATGATGTTACTCAACGTTCAGATAACTGTAGAAATTCATGGTATCTTCTGGTATAATATCTGTGAATAAGTTCACATAAATTATACAGTATTTAACAGTTCGGTCACCAACTTAAGCAATACGAGTCATATTCAGAATACAAAGTAAATATTTAAAACCGAGGCAAATGCCATATTACAACATGTATCCACGTGCTACATAAAGATGTATAATAAATCTATAAAAAAATTCCTATATTGATCAGAATTTGTCCCCACCACAATACCCCAAACATTTCTCATACCTGGAGTATACTTGGAGAAGGTTTCAGGGGTCAACGCCCCCCGCGGCCAGGTCTTTGACCAGGCCTCGCACATATAGTTTCAGAACGGAAGAAAGAGGCTAATAGGGAAACCTTTTAAAAAGGTGTCGTATAAAGGATATAACCAAACCTTTAATTTCTGGGTAAGTGTAATGTTTAAATTATGAAGTTATTCCTCAGTTGAAATTTATAAACATTTGTGTTATCGAGTTTGAGGCGCGGGAATCAGAAAGCATTGTCATCGAAATTTTATACCTCGATATTCATTGTATTTCGAGAAGAAATGAACAGTAGATCATGTTATTGTCAGAAAGACGTTATCATGAGATCAAATCATTGGCATGAAATCATGTTAGCGTTGACAGAAAAAGAAAAATATACTGAGTTAGAGAGGTAAGAATTTATCAAGTTACCGCTCCTCCACCACCATGAGCGGTAGAGAGAGAGAGAGAGAGAGAGAGAGAGAGAGAGAGAGAGAGAGAGAGAGAGAGAGAGAGAGAGAGAGAGAGAGAGAGAGAGAGAGAGAGAGACGGACAGTGAGATAATGAAACATGGGTTGACTAGTCCCAAGAGTTCCGCGGAGAGAGGTACAGCCGCCGAAGTTGTGAAGAAAACTTAATTTAGTGTTGAACATATGAGAGTAGCTGGAGCTCTCAGAGCCTGTAGTGTTCACTGTGAACCCTCTCAGTCTGTAGTGTTCACTGTGAACCCTCTCAGTCTGTAGTGTTCACTGTGAACCCTCTCAGTCTGTAGTGTTCACTGCGAACCCTCTCAGAGCCTGTAGTGTTCACTGTGAACCCTCTCAGTCTGTAGTGTTCACTGTGAACCCTCTCAGAGCCTGTAGTGTTCACTGTGAACCCTCTCAGTCTGTAGTATTCACAGTGAACCCTCTCAGTCTGTAGTGTTCACTGTGAACTCTCTGAGTCTGTAGTGTTCACTGTGAACCCTCTCAGTCTGTAGTATTCATTGTGAACCCTCTCAGTCTGTAGTGTTCACTGTGAACCCTCTCAGTCTGTAGTATTCACTGTGAACCCTCTCAATCTGTAGTGTTCACTGTGAACCCTCTCAGAGCCTGTAGTGTTCACTGTGAACCCTCCCAGTCTGTAGTATTCACTGTGAACTCTCTCAGAGTCTGTAGTGTTTACTCTGAACCCTCTCAGTCTGTAGTGATTACTGTGAACCCTCTCAGTCTGTAGTATTCACTGTGAACCCTCTCAATCTGTAGTGTTCACTGTGAACCCTCTCAGAGCCTGTAGTGTTCACTGTGAACCCTCCCAGTCTGTAGTATTCACTGTGAACTCTCTCAGAGTCTGTAGTGTTTACTGTGAACCCTCTCAGCTGTAGTGTTACTGTGAATCCTCTCAGTCTGTAGTATTCACTGTGAACCCTATCAGAGCCTTGAGTGTTCAACTGTAAACCCTCTCAGAGCCTGTAGTGTTCGTTGAGCCTCTCAGAAACCTGTGTTCACTGTGAACCTCTCAGTCTGAGTATTCCTGTGAAAACCTCAGAGCCTGTAGTTCACTGTGAACCTCTCAGAGCCTGTAGTGTTCACTGTGAACCTTCAGAGCCTTAGTGTTCATTGACCTCTCAGAGCCTAGGTCACTTTTGAATCCTCTAATAATGCCAGATCATACAAATTATATAAACGAGAATATGTATTTTCCTAAGAACACTTACCTACGTAAATGTCATGAATTTGTTAAAAAAGTAATCATTTATGAGCTGGGACATATGGATCAAATTAGGGCCTATTATGGCATAACATCTCGAAATATAATATTTAGCCAAAATATATATAGATAAATAAACGATTCTTGATAGGAAGACATTCCCAAAATCATAAGTCAGGATCACTGTAAGTGCAGTGGTGAGCTGTCACATTAGGAAGGATACCCTGCTAGAAATGTGAACTGATTAAAGGGTAAGTTATCTGTGAATTTACTAGTAACAAATAATTATTGTGAGCAAGTTGTGTGGTGAGATGCGAACATATATTAATGAACACCAACGCGAGTTGGATTTTCCATTAATCTCCGGCTTCGCAACAAATTATGCCACAAGTTCTTCCGAATAGTAATATATATACAAAATTGCAAATAGAAATGTATATGCGAATCGAACTTCATTCCATGGATTAGATTATTTACAAGTGCTTGAAATGAAAGATATAATTGGATATATGGAAAGGCTCTTTGAGACCATCAGCTCTAATATCAACCCTAAGTTATACAAAGCAATTAAATATAAAATGGAAATTATTGTTTCCAAGCAACAGGAGCAGAGCAGCAATAGAAGAGTAGTAGAGGAAGCAACAGGTGTAGTAGAAGAGGAAATAAAAGCAGTTACAATAGACACAGCAGCAGCATGAACAACAGTCTGAACACGTGTTGAAAGCAGTATTCTGAGGTCCACCATTAAAACCTAATATACAGTGAAAAATATCAGTAACAGCACCTACAACAAGAGTAGAAACAGCAGCAGCAGTAGCATCAACAGAAAGCGTAGAAACACTAATTACAGCAAGACCAGCAGCACCAGCAGCTGCTGCTGCTGCCTTGATAGTACCAACTACAGCAATAGCAGCATGAATAAAGGGATCAAAGACCCAGGTACAAAGTAACATCCTCCTCACAGGTCCAACACTCTCCTCTGATATGAGTAGTTTACTAAACGTTCATACATATGCGATAAGGCTTTAATACTCTCCTCCCTGGCATTGGAGACAATCAACTATGCAAAACCAGTGTCCGTGTACACAAAGGCAGTCACTTTAGATCTAATATCAGCGACTGTTTGACTGATACGAAATATTAAAGAGAACTTAATGTATTTCAGTCACTATGAGATCTGAGAGAGGTATTCCCCGATTTTATGAGCCCAGCCTAATCTGCCTCAATTTATATAAAAGGAATAGTGATGGATGGTCATGAAAGTCTAGTATAACAATATATAAAAATATGCATGCTTTGGAGAATGTATTTGTGTGCTTATAAATATATTTCATTGTGTTTGTTTATTATTAAATTATTGTCAACTTATCTAAAATATATTTAGTTGGACTAGACTAATTAAACTGCGCTTATTATAATAAGGTTAGATAAGTTTTCTAAGGTACTTTTGGTACAAAAATATTAATTTTTACATTAAGATAAATGAAAAAATACATTTTTAAAAGTATAAGAGAAAATTTTAGAAAGGCCTTACTTTTAAATGAGTTCTTGGTAAGTGAAAATTTTTACCTATTAGGCAAGACAGACATATATACATATATATATATATATATATATATATATATATATATATATATATATATATATATATATATATATATATATATATATATTATATAATGGTGGTTCGGACATGTAGAGAGAATGGAGCGAAACAGAATGACTTCAAGAGTGTATCAGTCTGTAGTGGAAGGAAGGCGGGGTAGGGGTCGGCCTAGGAAGGGCTGGAGGGGAGGGGGGTAAAGGAGGTTTTGTGTGCGAGGGGCTTGGACTTCCAGCAGGCATGCGTGAGCGTGTTTGATAGGAGTGAATGGAGACAAATATTTTTTTTAAATACTTGACGTGCTGTTGGAGTGTGAGCAAAGTAAACATTTATGAAGGGATTCAGGGAAACGGCAGGCCGGACTTGAGTCCTGGAGATGGAAGTACAGTGCCTGCACTCTGAAGGAGGGTTTAATGTTGCAGTTTAAAAACTGTAGTGTAAAGCACCCTTCTGGCAGACAGTATGGAGTGAATGATGGTGAAAAGTTTTTCTTTTGGGCCACCCTGCCTTGGTGGAAATCGGCCGGTGATAATAAAATATATATATATATTATATATATATTATATATATATATATATATATATTATATATATAAATATATATATATATATATATATATATATACATATATATATATACACATATATATATATATATATATATAATATATATATATATATATATATATATATTATATATATATATATATATATATATTATTTTTTTTTTTTAAGTACCACCTCTATAGCTGGAATGGGGACCCTCATCCTCAGAGAAGACAATAAACTACCTCAGAGAAAACTCAAGGTTCTCCCCGGAGCTGTTTGAATATTTTCTTCTCCTACCACCCCCTATATATGTTTTATTCTATGTGAACATTTATTAATAAACAAAATACATTTACAGAAAAAAAACATACATTATATATATATATATAACATTATATATACATTATACATTATATATATATATTATATATATATATATATATATATATATATATATATATATATATATATATATATATATATATATATATATATATATATATATATTAATGTAACCACGAACAAGTGGTATTAATCAATAACAACATTGCGACTAGCCAAGGACTCCAACCCATGTTGTTTTGGCCCGTCTCTTGTCTTGGCCCACTTATTCGTGGTTACAAAAATATAAAATACTACACCAAACGGGTAGTAGAATGTAATTAGCTCAGAGGCACCCACACCACCGTAAGTCCTCGGATCACGGTACAACACCTAGCTCAGCTCGGTGCGTGATCTTTGTAGAATTGGGTGGTCCTGTGATTTTTGGATTTTGCTCACCATGAGGCGGGCCAAAATAACCTGGGCTCGAGTGATTGGCTAGTCGCTGTGTTGTTGTGTGTTGTTATTGATTTGTTTTTAACAAGTTGGCCGTCTCCCACCAAGGCAGGGTGACCCAAAAAAAAAGAAAATACTTTCATCATCATTCAACACTTTCACCTCGCACATAATCACTGTTTTTGCAGAGGTGCTCAGAATACAACAGTTAAGAAGTATATACGTATAAAGATACACAACATATCCCTCCAAACTGCCAATATCCTAAACCCCTCCTTTAAAGTACAGGCATTGTACTTCCCATTTCCAGGACTCAAATCCGGCAATATAAAATAATCGGTTTCCCTGGATCCCTTCACTAAATATTACCCTGCTCACACTCCAACAGCTCGTCAGGTCCCAAATACCATTCGTCTCCATTCACTCCTATGTAACACGCTCACGCACGCTTGCTCGAAGTCCAAGACCCTCGCCCACAAAACCTCCTTTACCCCCCTCCCTCCAACCTTTCGAGGACGACCCCTACCTCGCCTTCATTCCCCTACAGATTTATACGCTCTCCATGTCATTCTACTTTGATCCATTTTCTCTAAATGAGCAAACCATCTCAACAACCCCTCTTCAGCCCTCTGACTAATACTTTTATTAAGTCCACACCTTCTCCTAATTTCCACACTCCAAATTTTCTGCATAATATTTACACCACACATTGCCCTTAGACAGGACATCTCCAACCGCCTCCTCGCTGCAGCATTCACAACCCAAGCTTCACACCCATATAAGAGTGTTGGGACTACTATTCTTTCATACATTCCCTTCTTTGCCTCCATAGATAACATTTTTTGTCTCCACATATACCTCAATGCACCACTCACTTTTTTTTCCTTCATCAGTTCTATGATTAACCTCATCTTTCATAAATCCATCCGCTGACACGTCAACTCCCAAATATCTGAAAACATTCACTTCTTCCATACTTCTCCTCCCCAATTTGATATCCAATTTTTCTTTATCTAAATCATTTGATACCCTCATCACCTTACTCTTTTCTATGTTCACTTTCAACTTTCTACCTTTACACACACTCCCAGATCCTTCCACTAACCTTTGCAATTTTTTTTAGAATCTCCCATAAGCACAGTATCATAAGCAAAAAGTACCTGTGTCAATTCCCATTTTGTATTTAATTCCCCATAATTTAATCCCACCCCTCTCCCGAACACCCTAGCATTTACTTCTTTTACAACCCCATCTATAAATATATTAAACAACCATGGTGACATTACACATCCCTGTCTAAGACCTACTTTTACTGGGAAGCAGTCTCCCTCTCTTTTACACACCCTAACCTGAGCCTCGCTATCCTCATAAAAACTCTTTACAGCATTTAGTAACTTACCACCTTTTCCATATACTTGCAACATCTGCCACATTGCTCCCCTATCCTCTCTATCATATGCCTTTTCTAAATCCATAAATGTAATAAAAACTTCCCTACCTTTATCTAAATACTGTTCACATATATGCTTCAATGTAAACACTTGATCTAAAAATCCCCTATCCACTCTAAAACCTCCTTGCTCATCCGCAATCCTACATTCTGTCTTACCTCTAATTGTTTCAGTAATAACCATACCGTACACTTCTCCTGGTATACTCAGTAAACTTATTCCTCTATAATTTTTACAATCTCTTTTGTCCCCTTCTCTTTATATAAAGGGATTATACACGCTCTCCGCCAATCCCTAGGTACCTTCCCCTCTTTCATACATTTATTAAACAAAAATACCAACCACTCCAACACTATATCCCCTCCACCCTACTTTTAACATTTCCGTCATGATCCCATCAGTTCCAGCTGCTTTACCCCCTTTCATTCTACGTAATGCTTCACGCACCTCCCCCACACTCACATTCTGCTCTTCTTCACTCCTAAAAGATGATATACCTCCCTGGCCAGTGCATGATATTACCGCCTCCCTTTCATATTCGACATTTAAAAGTTCCTCAAAATATTCTCGCCATCTACCCAATATCTCCATCTCACCATCTACTAACTCCCCTACTCTGGTTTTTGTTATTGATATATATATATATATATATATAAAAATATATAATATAAATTTTTATATATATAAATATATATAATATATATATATGAGTGAATATTGAAGAAATATTGATACTTGCGCTAGATTTATCTGATAAATGCACTGGAGAGCTCAATTTATCAAACACGCACATCCTATATTATTTAAAATCTTAGTTCTCAGAGAAGCACATGTTCTCTACATTGATACACAGTATTCATGAGTGTCTTGGTTAAACCGTTCTTATCTGCATGACACATCGCTCTCGTTTAATATATTCTTCCAGTTAATGGAATTTATAGCAACAATTAAATTACATCATAATTCGAAAAGTACGCCAGTTTTTTCGAGAATCTGGTTAACATGTTACTAACGAAATAGTCGTAAAATGAAAATTTTGAACTATTGTTAAAACTTTTAAAAAACATTTTTGTGGGTTGTATCCGTTCTGAAGTGTATACCTGAAGTTTACCTGGAGAGGGTTTTGGGGGTCAACGCCCCCTCGGCCCGGTCTGTGACCATGCCATATAAATCACTTTAGAGGTGTATGCTTTAAGCGCAGCAGTGTATATGTACTTCGAGGTGTATATCACAATGTAAACACCTGCAGTTTAATTCCAATATATGTGTTCCCTGGTGATTCTGGTTATATGCTGCCTTTACAAGCAGTCGTGTAGTCGACAGGCTTCAAACCCATGAAATTAAACAACTAAAGATTTTCCTCATGTATACATTCTTCGGTGCTCTGCCTAGTTATACATATACCGATAGAGATGAATAGCTTAGTATACATACATTTAGAGTTAACTGTAATCCTTATATTAAATATTAAATTATTCGAGGCTCGTGGATTACAAGTAATTTCCTTGTCTCATTAACTGTCGTGTTGCTGTCGTAGTTTAAACTTAATAGACTAACCTAAAAAATATCTCAGTGACTGTTCTTTTGTGTATTAAAGCTGACGTATCAACCTTCACTTGTAATCGTGTGTATATTAAAGCCAACGTTCCATCTTTCACGTGTATCTATGTTTGTGTATTAAAGCCACCGTACCATCTTTCGTGCGACCGTACTAAAGTCGCAGTACGATTCTTCACGTGAATACGTGTCTTAAAGCCACAGTACTGTATTTCTTGCGTATATATGAGTGTATTAAAACACTATACGTTCTGACTCACGAAATCATAATGATACATTTGCAACCAAACCATACCATGGGTGGGGAGAACTCGCGATCAGAGAGTCATAACACTCCAGCGGCTAACGCGTCGGTCTGGAGTTTTATGACTCTGATCGCGGGTTCTAACCCCGTCCGTGGTACGGTTCACTATACGTTCTTTCATGTGTACACTTGATTTTAAGGCGAAATTCATAATGTTGCGTATTTGTTCAGTTCATTATCAGTCGTAATTTGTATTACATTCTCGTAAAGTGAATATAATTTTTCAGTAATTTTATACTACGATTCTGATCACTCAGAAAAACACATTTACTGATAACACAACTATTTCACTATATCACTATCCGTAACAACGATCATCAGCATCAACACAACTATTTCACTATATCACTATCCGTAACAACGATCATCAGCATCAACACAACTATTTCACTAATATCACTATCCGTAACAACGATCATCAGCATCAACACAACTATTCCACTATATCACTATCCGTAACAACGATCATCAGCATCAACACAACTATTCCACTATATCACTATCCGTAACAACGATCATCAGCATCAACACAACTATTCCACTATATCACTATCCGTAACAACGATCATCAGCATCAACACAACTATTCCACTATATCACTATCCGTAACAACGATCATCAGCATCAACACAACTATTCCACTATATCACTATCCGTAACAACGATCATCAGCATCAACACAACTATTCCACTATATCACTATCCGTAACAACGATCATAAGCATCAACGCAACTATTCCACTATATCACTATCCGTAACAACGATCATCAGCATCAACACAACTATTCCACTATATCACTATCCGTAACAACGATCATAAGCATCAACGCAACTATTCCACTATATCACTATCCGTAACAACGATCATCAGCATCAACACAACTATTCTACTATATCACTATCCGTAACAACGATCATCAGCATCAACACAACTATTCCACTATATCACTATCCGTAACAACGATCATAAGCATCAACGCAACTATTCCACTATATCACTATCCGTAACAACGATCATCAGCATCAACACAACTATTCCACTATATCACTATCCGTAACAACGATCATCAGCATCAACACAACTATTCCACTATATCACTATCCGTAACAACGATCATCAGCATCAACACAACTATTCCACTATATCACTATCCGTAACAACGATCATCAGCATCACACAACTATTCCACTATATCACTATGCGTAACAACGATCATCAGCATCAACACAACTATCCACTATATCACTATCCGTAACAACGATCATCAGCATCAACACAACTATTCCACTATATCACTATCCGTAACAACGATCATCAGCATCAACACAACTATTCCACTATATCACTATCCGTAACAACGATCATCAGCATCAACACAACTATTCCACTATATCACTATCCGTAACAACGATCATCAGCATCAACACAACTATTCCACTATATCACTATCCGTAACAACGATCATCAGCATCAACACAACTATTCCACTATATCACTATCCGTAACAACGATCCAAACATTAATATCATCAGCATAACATCCATTACACCAACAACAGTACTAAAAGAAAAGATGAATCACCAACAGCAACATCATGCATTCAATATGCAACAGCTGGAAACTACTCTCTCCAATGATAGCTTTCTTTTACTCTCTGCAAAGGAGGAGATATAATCATGTGATGAAATATACATGGCGGTTACTCAATGGCCAAGCCTTTTTAACTCACTACCATGACAACAAAATTCCCCGGAAAATACCAAATGAAGGCTTTTTACTTTTATAGGATGCTTTTTTCTAAAGGCTTTAGAGGTCATTCAATTTCAGCTTTTTTAGACTGATCACAAAAACTTGCTCATATATACATTATTTTTCCTGATTTTCGAAAAGAAAAATTATCAGAATATTTGTTAATGTTATCTATATTATGTTATATCTAAATCCCGAAATACACTGTTGATAAATAAGAGAATTTAGTAAAGATCCTAAATTTTCATTTATGCAGATAGCTAAAAGTAATGAGACACATATATATTAAAATATAATCCTTTACTAATGGTGTGTCTTTATTAAACCACAAACATATAAACCCTGTTTCGAAGGTGAGTATATCGAGGAGCACAGTGAAGTGAGAAGAATGTGCAGTTCACTGCAGTAGAATGAGGTCGACATAACAGTGCAGTGAGATTTGTAGGTCATTGCAATTAAGAACATAAGAAAGGAGGAACACTGCAGCAGGCCTGTTGGCCCATACTAGGCAGGTCCTTTACAATTCATCCCACTAACAAAACATTTGACCAACCCAATTTTCAATGCTACCCAAGAAATAAGCTCTGATGTGCAAGTCCCACTCAAATCCAAACCCTCCCACTCATGTACTTATCCAACCTAAATTTGAAACTACCCAAAGTCCTAGCCTCAATAACCCAACTAGTTGTTGCTATGTAACTGATGAGAAGTGACTCTAGGAATGTGTATCTCTGGTTGACTTTTTGATAAGGAGAAGTGGGGCCTTTCAGTCAATCAGATAGTTGTACATGAATGGTGTAATATACCAACAAGATAAAAATTATACACATGAGCAGCATCTGGGTATATTTCTTGTAGACGTTTCGCCAATACAAATTCAAGGACATAAATTTGAAGACAATAGCACTATATATGAAAGATGAGGTAATCAGTTCCTCAGCCTTGGAGTTGGTGAAGAGCACCGTAGTCGTGAAGAGTCTGGAGCACAGGCAAGATTGTTGGCTGTTTTATACTGAACGGCAAAACGTCTACAATAAAGATAACCAGATGTTGCACATATGTCTAATTTTCAATCAAATAGTTGCTGAAGTTCCTATGCAAAGCACAGTTGCTATCCAAATCGTCAGTTATGTCTGTGTACAGGAAGTCTCTGGATGCTTCATGTATGTATATTTTGTCACGCTCGTTACCGATGCAGTAATATGGTTTAGTTTCGTGTTTACTCTTACTGATATCCTTAATCATAGTGTAAGTAGTGATGGCTACTTAGAATCTGGTATTAAAGAGAGTATTGAAGATATGCTTGATAGTATTATTGTTATAATCAAAGAAAGAACTGTAGATGAATGGTTCAGAGAACCGACATGTTGATAAATTAGACACATGTGCAACTCTTGGGTATCTTTATTGAGGAAACGTATTCTATTCAAGATTGATGGACTGACCACATCGACTCAAGGTTGAGGGACTGATTACCTCATTCTCCTCCTGTTCTTCAAGATTCTCCTTTGTATGGACTGAAGAAGCCACTGTGTGGCGAAACGTTTCCTCAATAAAGATACCCAAGAGTTGCACATGTGTCTAATTTATCAAAGAAAGCACTAAACCGACAAGGGTCATACAGCGCTGCGGGGCAGAAAATAGTGCCGGGGCTATAAAGAGCTAGGTGGAGAGGGGATCAGAGGTGAGAGAAAAGGGCTGGAAGGCACGACAAAGCTCGTACAGTAAAGGAGGTGCTGACAAAAAGTCAAAAAGTGATTGTAAGTTAAAAGTAGGGCCATCTGCAAGAAGGGAAGATAAGGTAAGAGTGGTAAGATGGCGCCGTTGTTGGCACCGACAAACCTCACAGAGAAGAACAGGGTGTCGTTCCATGAGATACCCATGGGTGAGGTGAGTATGGCCAATGCGGAGACGGGAGAGCGCAGTCTCCCGAGTGTGGCAACGTGAATGCTTTGGATTGTCTTAAGTGTTGTAATTCCACACCAATGGATTAGCGCCGGTTTTCATTCTCTTTGTGATAGACCAGTGTCTGCTAAAGAGTTGAGTGGGACAGGTAAACTATGCATCTCTCTTGTTTTAAGTGAGTCGGATAATAAGATGCCCACAAAATTTAAAGTGGTTTAACAGAGTGCAGTTTGTTATGGTGGATGCCCGACCACCGATGTTGCCAACAGCCGCGAAGATGGGCCAAGATGACTGGAAAATAATCTCTGAACGGAATACCTTTATAGGAAACCGGATGATCATGCACCACTGACCGCGCAGCAGCATCTGCTTGTTCAGTGCCCTGCACATCAACGAGATCAGGAACCCAACAGAAAACATCGTTTTTATTTTTGCTAGCCACACGGTACAACCATAGTTGAATACGAAGGACTAAAAGGTGAGGGAATCTGAAATGAGCTCAGACGTCGAAGGAGACATATGTAATACGGAGAAGCGCTTTGAGGATGGCATACAACTTGGCAGTAAAAACACTAGTCAAGTCTAATAAACTTCCTCGGACATCATCATCAGGGAACACTTCCACGAACCCAATACCGTCAGAAGACTTAGAACCATCTGTATAAACAGCGGCGGCATGAGCATGCGACCAGAAGTGATCAAGAAAAAGAAAGCGAGAAGCAGTGTATACAGAAGAACTTTGGCGCACGGCAGTAGAGGAGAACTAACACAAACCTCGGAACTTCCTAAGGGTGAAGGGAAAAGGCAGACGCTAAATTAACATATAATGGAGGTAACTGGAGAGAAGACGAAGAGAAAATTGTTGGAGTAAGCAGAGGCACTGAACAAATAATGGGCTTCTACTAACGTCTGAGACCAACCAATATGTAGAAGGAACATGAAGGTCATGAGCGCAGACAAAGTAACGATGACAATAAGCATCACGACGATCGGTTAAGTTAGAAACATTTGCCTCTGCATAGAGACTTTCAACAGGGGATGAACGTAAGGCATCAAGGCATAAACATAGACCCTGATGATGAACGGGGTCTAACTTAGAAAGAGTTGTAGAAGAAGCCACAGAATAAACTTGGACAAGACTAGGGTGGAATGCAAAAGGAGGAGAGTTCGGCGATCTGCTCCCCATGAACGATGCACAAGAATTTTAAGGAGATTCAGCTGACCATGGCAAGTTGCCTTCAAAGAGGAAATGTGAGGTTTCCATGTCAACCAGCGATCGAAGAGAAGGCCAAGAAACTTGGCTATCACATTCCGGAATACGTGAGGCATGTAAATACAATGGAATATCTGAGATAAGAGGATGTCTAGTGAAGGTAATAAAATGGGTTTTCGTAGTAGAAAATTTAAATCCATGAAAAGTGGCCCAATGGGAAACTCGGTCAATCGCATCCTGAAGGGACGGTCTTTACCAGGCGACAGTCAGAATCTGCCTAAGCTATAGCGAAGTCATCCACAACGTGACGATCAAATATACAATGGAAGAACGGAAGGTAGGTAATTTATATCCAAGAGAAAGAGGTTAGTGCTAAGGACACAACTTTGTGGGACTCCCTCGGCCTGCAAGCGAGGCGCCAACACGGACACGAAAATGTCTGTCATGTAAAACAGCAGCAACGAAGGTTGGTATATTACCATAGAGTCCTAAGGAGTGGGCTTGGACTTAATGTTATACCTCCAAGTGGTATCATATGCCTTCTCAAGATCAAAAAAGACTGCTAGGATGCAGTGTTTGTTAGCAAAGGCATTTCGCACATACATATCTAAGTGGAGCAAGGGGTCCAAAGTAGAACAGCCCTTGCGAAAGCCATATTAGTGAGAAGAACGACTATTGTGAGTCTCCAAATACCATATCAGACGTCTATTCATTAATCTTTTCATCAGAGCAATGGGACGAGTGAGAGGTATCAAACCCCGAGGTGCCTGGTTTGCGAAACGGTAGGACAAAGGCAGATTTCCATTGCTGAGGGAGGACCCCTCGCGTCCAAATATGATTGAAGAGACGCAAAAGGACTGCAAGGGCTGTAGAATGTAGACGTTGTAGCATATTGATATGAATATCATCAGGCCCAGCTGCCGATGACTGGCAAGCAGAAAGCGTGGACTCTAGCTCTAGGAGAGTGAAAGGTGTGTTATACGGCTCCATTCCATTAGAAGAGAAATCCTAAGGGCAATTGCTTCTTGGTAGACTTAGATGCGAGAAATGAGGGACAGAGGTGAAGCCCTTGGGAGACACGAACAAGATAGTTCCTGATTTCCGTGGCAACTTCAAGAGGTTCCGCAACACTAACACCAACAATCCGTGAAACAGGAGCTGGGTCTGGAACGTACTTGCCACACAACTTCCATACCTTCTTCCAAACCGCACACATAGGGGAAGTCGAGGTAATTGTAGACACATAGTCTTGCCAACAAGTGCATTTAGCATCGCGTGTGACTCAGCGAGTGGCTGCAATTGCCCGCTTAAAATCCAAGAGACGATCTGAGGTCCGATTATATCGATAATGGCCCCAAGCAGCGTGTTTCAAACGCACTGCATGGGTACATGCAGGAGACCACCAAGGCATGCATGTCTGAGAATGCCTGCCTGAGGTTTGAAGAATAGAACATAATGTTGCAGTTAAAACTAAGGTCGAAAACTGGTGCACCAGCTCATCAACAGAGGAGGATGAAGGGCCCTCCCAAAAAGTGTTAAGATTAGAGTATAAGTCCCAATTCACTCTTCCAAATCCCCAACGAGGGCTACGAGGTGGTCGGGAATACGTAGTAGAAGTAAGAAGAATAGGAAAATGATCACTCTCGTGCAAATCCGGGACAACAGACCAAGCGTAATCAAGTGCGACTGACGAGCAGCAGATAGAAAGATAAATGCACCCATTTTGACTCTCGCACTCTCTCACTCTCATTCTCACGAAGAGGATGAGAAGTGAGAAGAGTCTCCAATTGATCACCACGAGAGTCACAGTGGGACCCTCCCCAAAGATGATGGTGAGCGTTAAAATCACCTAGCAAGATGGGATGCTGAAGAAAACGAAAGAGCTATCTTACCAGCATTCCTACAGAAGAATCAAATGTTAGCAGAACCGTTCCATCTTATTCTGCAACTGTTGTGTACAAAGTGAGCTTGTCCGTAGAGTTACAGAGCAATCACATTTTGGAAAAATGCTCCAAATTTGATTCACGTGGCTCTGAGAGATGGTGGTCAATGTAAAGGATTCATTATGTTGTATAGATCGGAAATGCTAATCAAGAAAAGTAAACGTGCATGGAATGATTTTGGTCATACGATGCAGAACGTAAATGCCTCTCTGATAGGTTCTGTAAGGCAGTGGAAGAAGTTTTTCAGCAGTGTGACAGGCAAATCTAGTCTAATAATCTTCGCTGCAAATGAATGGAGGAAGGCGACTAACAGAGAAAAGTTACTGGAGATAGTTGAGTGTCAGAATCATCACTCACGGCAACAAGGTGTACTCAACTATATGTACTCACCTATATGTGGCTGCAAGGGTCGATTCACAACTCCTGGCCCCTTCTCTTCGCTAGGCACTACTATTTCCACTCTCGTCTGACTTTCAAGAGTCTTATCGTATCTCGCTCACTAGTTCGTTTAACATCCTGACAGTTCTGAGGCTGGCGAAATACTTCCTAACATTCCTATGACTTAAACGGGTTTTCGACTTCCAGCTGTGCTCTCATGTTCCTGTTTCCCATCTCTCAAACATTGTTTCTTTTCACCCTATTTTGCACGATATCTTATTATCCCTAGCTTTCCTGTGCTCAATTATTCTCACGTTGGTTCTCTTAGCCTCTACTCCAATTTCTTTGTATACTTGACAAGTTGTGGTTACATACACAATTATTCACCACATTATGGCGCAGTTAATTAAATGTTCTGTGTTCTCCTACATGTTTTTGAGAGGTCGGTGCATGTGCAGCCCAGAGATCATAGATGAGAAAAGACTGAAGATCTGCGAAATAGTAAATGATCTAAAATAACCACCCAAAATAATGACAGGCTTTTAAATTACAAGAAGTACGTTTTGCAATATGTTAGTTCTCCTTTACCCTGAAAACCTTCTTGATATACATTCTCTACTTAAGAATTTCAAAATGAAAGTTGTATATAAAAATCTTGATACAGAAAAAAAGGATAAAAAAATCTCAAAAAAAAAGGCAGCAGGCTGTGTCTGTAAGATCGTGTATAATGATGTTTTATTGTTTGATAGTACTGTGTAGTGGTGACTTGTGTAGTGGGGTTTTAAAGTGTGACAGTACTGTGTAGTAGTGACTTGTGTAGTGGGGTTTTAAAGTGTGATAGTACTGTGTAGTAGTGACTTGTGTAGTGGGGTTTTAAAGTGTGATAGTACTGTGTAGTAGTGACTTGTGTAGTGGGGTTTTAAAGTGTGATAGTACTGTTTAGTGGTGACTTGTGTAGTGGGGTTTTAAAGTGTGATAGTACTGTGTAGTAGTGACTTGTGTAGTGGGGTTTTAAAGTGTGATAGTACTGTTTAGTGGTGACTTGTGTAGTGGGGTTTTAAAGTGTGATAGTACTGTGCAGTGGTGACTTGTGTAGTGGGGTTTCACAATGTGTTGAAAGAAGGAACTTCCTAGTATTAGAAGTACCTTCCTAGTATAAGGACCTGCCTAGTATGGAAAATAATCTTCCTAGTATGGAAAAGCACCTGCCTAATATTTAGAAGGACTTGCATATTATGGGCCAAAGGACCGGCTGCAGTGTTCCTCCATTCTTATGTTCTCATGTTAAATGCAGTAAAATATATTATGGTCAAGCTGGTAGAAGCCTTGAACTATGTTACAACAACATAAATATAGCATTAGAACTGGGTAAGCGTATAATGATGTTCATTCATGAGAGTTTTTAACCATCCAACTGACTTTGAAAAGGTCGAAAAAGCTATATCACACAGGTCCATGTTTGACTGAAATATAATTGAATTAAGCTTCATGAAAAATAGTGTTGACTGCAAAATAAATGTAGGTTCAAGGCTGTATAAATTAGATGAATTTATAATGAATAGAATTTGTGAGGATTTTGAACTATGCCAGGGGAGTTCTTTTAAAAATTTTCACATGTGACCTGACTAAATCTGTACAACATTGCCGCGCTCAGTGAGTTAGGGTCTTATGTGAAGTCACTTGTGAGGTCATATTTTATTTTTATGAGTCTTCTGTTGTTCTATTGTTTTTACTATTCCTTGATAGTGTGAGAAATCATATTATTTAACATTACTTAAAATAAATGATATATATATTTTTTCTCGTTAATTTCAAATTGATTTTCGGATTTATGGCATAAAAAAATTTCACTTCAAAGACCCTTGGCTGAACTTGATAATATTTCCTAACTTGCAATATTTCTTATTAATAGCGCGAATACTTTTCTCTTAAAAGTTGCATGATTTTAATAACACGTTTTATTATTTTTATGTCATGCAAATTCTCAATGACCTTCCTTGCCATGAGAGCAACATCTATAGCAAGACAGTAAGTAATTTTTAATTTCCATATATTTACTTCTTATTAAAAAGAGCTGATTTTGTTTCCCATTTGCTTTCAACTGAATGTACTAGTATAATACCTAAATTCAGTCCCTCTCTTACTGAAGATGGTCTTTAATAAGACTAGATTGAGAGCGTTGCTTACATTCAATTCATATTTATGACAAGAATAAATCTGTAACACGGATATATATCAATGTCAAATCAATACGTATATACTATATAAATTTACCAATTGTTATCATTTTGCTAGCTCTCTCATTTCGCCTCAACCTCTGCCCTGGTATCCGGAATATTTTCTAACGTCTCACTACTGTAATATACTGAATAAGGCTATGTAAATTCCAGTTAGGAGTAAATATATGGTTCACGATTAAGCTGCCATCTTCATGTTCCTTCTGTCACTTGTCCTGATGCTTCACTGATCAATTTTCAGCCAGAGATGAGCAATGGGTCTACTGTCCATTCACATATTTTCGCACGCAGTCCAATATTGCAATATTGGATAATTTGGTTTGGATCTAGCATGAAATTTGTTCTTCCCAAACGATGTTCAAGGATTTACCTCTAACATGGAAGTTTTTGTTTACATCAAATGTTTTGTGAGTGATAAAATTATCAAGAGGTCATCTCCTTTATTCTCTTTTATTTTCGCCCCTCCTAGGTTAAACTGTTATCCTATTACACCGCACCCCACACATCCCACTAAGAAACTTCTGCCTTTGTAGTACCTCCTACCATTCTATGACCCTCCCCTCCAGGGTCAACTGTATTCCTAGGCCACTATCTATTTTAGCACTATCAAGGACACCCTAATCTCCTTGATCACTTCCTACGCCTCTCCCATCCTGAGACCTCTTACCTATGTCCTTAAACGTCCTTCCTAGACCTCTGCCTGTCTAGGATTTCTTACCCTTCTAGGGCCCGCCTCAATCATAGAACCCTCTACCTTCCTAGCACCTCCCAATCGTCATCGAATATCTTACCAAAATATTTTATCCTTAAAATTCATGAAATCCTATGACCATTCACGTTATGAAATCATCCTCCCTATCATAACCCACACACGTAAGACACCTTAATCTCAAAGGACCTTTACCTTCCTAAGACCTACTATATCCACCTACTCTTCTAGAATAACCTCCAATTCTTGATACTCTCCCATTTTTTAACCCTTTCCATACAGGACCGCCTATCCTTCTAGATACTCCTATCCTCCCAGGACCCACCTCTCCTCTTTCTTTCTATTCTCCTGGGATCTCCTTCCCTATGACCTATCTTCCCTTGAATCTAACCTCTTCTAAGATCCCCTACCACTCTAGAACAACCTCCCTCCTAGGAACCCCTATTCTCCCTACTGCCGACTCCCCTGCTAGGAACCCTACCTTTCTTGGAATCAGCATATCCTACGATGCAATATCTTAAGACCATCTATTCTTTTATTTACTCTTTCCAGCCATAGACGCCTACCCCTGTACTCCTAGGAATTTCGCCCCTACTTCTAACCCCTAAACTCCTACGAACCCTCACTCCAGTAGGACCCTTTTCAATCCTTTGAACCTCGCTCAAGCTATCACCTCCTCCAATCCTTTGAACCTTGCTCGTACTAGCACCTCCTATACTCCTTTGAACCCTACTCATACTAGCACTTCCTTTAAATGTGTTCCCTACTAGGACCCCCTTCAACCCTCTTTGGACTCACCCTGCTGGGGTCCCTTCCTATGGAGAACACTTTACCCTTCTAGAATTATCTCCTATGACCCATTACCTTTGTAATTGCTCATAGGAGATCCCTCTTCTAGTACCCATATCCTCTTTATATCCCTGCCCTTTCTAGGACTTCAATTCCTAGAACTCTTTAACCTTGTAGGACCTCAACTTCCAATACCTTGTACCTTCCTTAAGATAAACTTCTTACGTTCGAAATATTTCCACCCCTACCAGAACTTACTCTTCTCCTAAGA